>CM045902.1:8041471-8483971 GCA_025169955.1 Salix arbutifolia
AGAGGAAAATTGGGGTGGAGTTTCCGGGTTTGGTTAGCTTCTTTGTTTCGGGTTTTGTTGGAGTGACAATAAAGTTCAGTTGCGAGTCTCTTTTTCAAATCTTGCGAACGATTTGCTTTTTTTTTCTCTCTCTTTACGTCTTCTCAAAAAAGGTTGCCGATATTTTTGGTTTGGTTTGGTTTGGTTTGTTGCATTGCAGATAGGTTATAAACATTTTGACACAGCAAGGATTTATGGTTCGGAGCCAGCTGTGGGACATGCTTTAACAAAAGCAATTCTTGATCAAACAGTCGACAGAGAAGAAGTTTTTGTTACATCTAAACTATGGGGGAGTGATCATCATGATCCTGTTTCAGCTCTCAAACAAACTCTAAAGTAAGTACGAGCACATAATCATCCATGAAAGTTGGGCATTAGGTTCTCGACTCCGTTTGATCATTTATTTAATCAAGTTAACTTCCCATTTTGTTAATCTTTCAATGAAATTGATATCATTGAGTACGTATATACTCAAATCTATATATCTTTAGCTGCAAGTGGGTGGTGGAACTTTTGGGTCTAATCTTTTTTGAACCAAGATCATATCATTATACATAGATCTAGCTATAGCGTAAACAAAATGCAGAATAAGATCATAGTCTCTAAGATTGTGCCCTAGGGAACCGACGAGGATCTTGAAAAATATTCCACCAGGATCCTTTTGGGTTTCCAAGTATTCAAGTGCTTCTGCTTTTCTTTTTATAGGAACACGGGGATGGAATATTTGGACATGTATCTAGTGCATTGGCCAGTGAAGCTGAAGCCTTGCAATTACTCTGCCGTGCCTCCTGAAGACGACTTTGTGCCGTTAGATCTTGAATCCACATGGGCCGGCATGGAAAAATGCTTGGACTTGGGAATGTGTAGGTGCATTGGCGTCAGCAATTTCTCTACCAAGAAGATCCAGAGCTTATTGGATTTTGCCTCCGTTCCTCCAGCTGTTAATCAGGTACCCTATTAACAAAAATACAAAATGCGAGAACTGTTTTAAGAGGTTTTGGATTATTTTTTTTAGCAAACTTGTTCTTGGAGTTTTGGTTTTAGAAGAAACTAATTAAGTTAATTAATATTCAAATGAGAAACAATTAATTACAGCCCGTAGAGGGGACAATTGGGGCACTTCTTGTTTGTTTTATTGCTTCCCTTGTTAAATAATAATAATAATAAAAAAAAAAACCCACCGCGTGAGGATAGTCAACTGAAAGAAGCCACATAAACATACAGGCCCTCCAAATGAGATGAGCCATCTCTTCTCTTATTTGATGACCTATAATTAATGCCATAAAATACGTGTCTTCTTCATTAATTTCATAGGTTTGGGAAGCAGAAACTCAATCGCTACAGTAATAAATACTAATCCCATGTATTTTTTTTAATCAAATATTGAATTGAATTGAATTGATGAACCGTGTGGTAATTAATGGGACTTATAGGTGGAAATGCATCCAATGTGGAGGCAAAGAAAACTAAGAGAGTTTTGTGAGGACTGCAAGATCCATGTAAGTGCTTATTCGCCACTTGGAGGTCCTGGAAATGCATGGGGAACAACGGCCGTGGTTGAAAATCCAATAATACAGTCAATCTCTCGCAAACACAGGACAACCCCAGCTCAGGTAAAGCCCGTAAATTTATCATATCAAGTGATCAATTATTAAGTTCTGATACATTATGGGCCCTTGAAAACAAACTTTCGTGATGAGTTTTTGAAGGTTGCGTTGCAATGGGGGTTGTCGAAGGGATCGAGCATGATAGTAAAGAGTTTCAATCAGAAGAGGCTGTGGGAAAACATGGAGGCCTTGAATGTAAAACTGGATGATCAGGATCTCACTGACATTGAGAAAATGGAGGAATGGAAGATCATGAGAGGAGAATTTCTTGTTAACGACTCAACAAGTCCTTACAAGACAATTGAGGATCTATGGGATGGAGAAATTTGACACAATAAACGCTCAAGCTCCCCTACCCTTGTGGCTGTTATTATATAAACTAGTATGCCAAAATAAGCACGGCCGTTCCGTTCATGTTCCGGCAGATAGTAAATGTAATCTGTGCGGTGTTGGAACAAGGAAATATGAGAATCTCAGCACATTATCAGTGTAAACTTAGCTGAAAGATATAAATGCTTCTTCAAGGATATTCACCCCCAAGTATTCAGATTTACTATCCATCGTTGTTCTCACAAGTATAGAAAATTCTCGAGTTTGAGTCGTGTATTCTATGTATGAATCTGGAACAAGTAGGGTTTTACTCGTTTACTTGGATCTATAAATTACTAGATTCAAAGTACACTTCCTAGAAAACAGGTTACTCGCATATAATGCATTATCTTACAAACCAGATGAAGAATGTTGACCAAACGGTCAGCGAGACTGTGGCCAAGGCATTGGTCCATAGCATGATCACAGAGCATTCGGTTTGGCCAACTCCAAACAACTGGCTCATTGTACCTGCCAAATCGATGCCGAAAGAACATGTTAGGAGAAAATTCATCCTGTGGCCAAATTAACGTGCATATACATGGTTGAGCTCTGCGAGGATCTTGTAAAAAGGGTATAAAATTCATCAATGAAAGTTAACACACCTACGCTTATTGCTGGAGGAAGTGCAAACTGAAGGAGAAGAACAAACTGATATAACGGATCTGAGTGCACCAAGCCAAAACGGATTGCATATTTAATGATAACTACTCCCAGAATCGGCAAAATAATATACCTAATGGCCACTATGCCAATAATCACCGAGAGTGGCACCCGCGAGCCTTTCAAACCTGAGAACATCGATGGCGATAATTATTCAATGCTTTCAACAACGCAACTAGTGAAAGAAGGCAAGCCAGTTGGAATACAAGAATCGAACAGTCACGCTTACCTCTCAGAAGATTTGCTCCCACTATCAAAGTCATAATTGGAATGGCCGCCTTCCTGCAAACATGAAAGAATGCCAGGGAAATTTGGTAGCTGAAAATAAAAGTAAAGATTCTTGGGAATCTTCGTATCATCAAAGACATGATACTGACCCAACCATGTCTGCAGAGTCTTCAATCGCATGAAGAGGAGCGCTATCACCAATTAGTACTTTTCTGAATGGAGGGATGATACCAATCATCAATCCGACAATCTATAAAAATAGAACAGAAAGGGGGGTCAATCCTCACATCAACACTAGATCATAATGTGGCAAGTAAGTTATGTTTTGATCTATAAATATTTTAACGTGGCCAGGAAGCTAGCGAGGGAAAAAAATCTGACTAAAATCTACAAGCTGGTAGCTGAAAAACAAATTATTTGATCCTATATGTATAATAGCTTCCCAGAGTTGAAATTGCGGTAAGCATACCGCTCCAATAATCGACGGTGCAAACAATCTCCTTAGACTGGGTTTCTTTATAAGCTTCAGAAAGCTTCTCTTGATGTTTTCTGGAAATGGCACCTGTCAAGAAACACTGATAGGTTAGATGATGATATTTTATTCAAGTAAGAAAGAAGAAGTAATAGTAATAGTAATAAAAAAAATGCCACTAATGATAAGATCATGTGAGACCTTCAAAGCAAAAATGCCCATGATGAACATGAACAATACAAGGAAAGAGAAAGGTGGGTGCACAGAGGAAAAGAAGGTATTATATTGAGGTTCAAACAACCTTCTCCTTCTCCTTCTCCCCTGACACTGAGAAATTAAGCTCCAAGTGCTGCATATGACTCTCACTAAGTGAGGGATCTTCTGAAGATTCATTTCTTTCTGTAGCAGATTCTGCAGCCTCCGGGAAGACATCTGGTTTCGCTTCATCGGAATCTTTACGTGAATATATTCGTACAATATTGTACACATATGACCAGATGTACAAGGATCCAATCTGAAATCAAAGAAAAAAGTATAAGCAATTACTACTTTTGGATGAGATTCAAGTTAGAAAGTACGATGGTCATACTGCCATGGAGAGTGAAACATATGCCATTCCATTGCCGGTACAGACATCGGGAACTCCAAATGGACCGCCTTTTTCTTTACAGACAGCTAGAACAATTATGAGAAGCATGTTGCCCAGGTTTCCTGTTCACATCAACACCCATCATGAACTAGAATAAAAGATCAAAATATAATGAAGCTTCGGTTCTTGATATTGACTCATTGAGACAGATTAGTGCTGCTGCAGCCATCATATGATTTCGAGTAATGTAACATGGTATTGCTACAAATGAAAATTTTGGCATGAACAAGGACGATGTAGTTGATGGACTTGTTTGTAGATTCTGTTTTTTCTTTCGTTTACCTGGGCTCACTGTCTGACCCAGCCATTTGTGGGTGTATATATATTCTCACTGACTCCAGGGATTACTTGTGATTTGATAACTAAATCTTCTCTAGTTTCATCTCTTGGAGGGCTTTATATATATATATATATATATAAAAACATGGCAATGAATAATATTCAGACTGCTTTCTTATTTCATAAAAACTATGGTGAATCAAAATATATATATATATATAAATATAATCCAGAAAGGACACCAAAAATTCGTAGATATATATACCTTCCGCTAGCCAAAATAATAAAACTTACCAGCAGCACAGCATCCCAAGATCACTCCCCGAAGATCTTTAGGAGCTTTGGTAATTTTTACGAGTATCCATCCAAGCACCGAGCCAATGACAAAGGTGAAGAGAACATTTAGTGGCATGAACCACCTACATAATTAAAAAATAAAATAAAAAAAGTTGGATTTAGGAAAATAGCAGGAAGGCAAATTAAAAAAGAAAATATATTCCACACTGAAAGCAAACAGACCCAGAAAATTTGGGTAGAGAAACTCACAGCTTAAGCAAGCTTCTTAACGTTATGTATTTTGCCAAGTTGCTGCCAATAAGTGCTGGACTCAAGAGAAAAAACACAAGCTGCGAAACAATTGAATTCAAAAGTGCACTTTATATTCTTCCGGAACTCAGAATGCTTGTCAGATCAGTAATAGAAATATTGTGAAGCAAAAAAAAAAAAAAATTAAAACCTATACGCGGTTTTCCCCCTTCGTGTAAGAAAAATAATACAAGTTTACGTTCTAAAAATGGATGGTGTTTCACAGAACTTCAAAAAAAATCGACAATCAGACTCGATAATCAACTGTTCATTTCGAACAGCACGAAAATATGCCATGAAGAAATTCTCTAGTGCGCACAGGATGGTTGGCGGATGTTAAGTTGGATCAAAAACAAATTTTAGTTTAAAAAATACAAAGATGTTTCTAATGTAATTTTAGTATAAAAAAACAAATTAAACGGGAGTTAACTCGGTTACAACTAATGAAAACTTAATTTGACTTTCAAGAAATTCAAGGTAATATTATTTCTTTAATTTTTGAGATGACAACATATTGAATTGACCCGTTTTAACTTTGAATGAACTTGTTAAATTCATGATTTAGGTCATGAGACTATGTTAGCACACAATATAAAGTAATTTAAAATAAATTATGATGTTCAATTCTTAATAAACTCAATGTTGAATAATAAAACTGGAAAAAAAATACAAAAATAACCAAAGTTAATACGTCAAACTCACAACTTAGCTAATAAGATTGAAATAACCTCATATAAATTAAATTATGAAATTTAATTCACAATTAACTTAATATTAAAAGATAAAGTTGGAGAAAATAATTGAGAAGAGAACAAAAATAAAATAACTTAAGTCAACCTGGGTTAACCCATCAAGATCAGAAAAATTTCATAGAAATTAAACTAAAAAAATAACTCAACTCAACCTAGGTCAATTTACCAAACACGTGGTATATTTCATGAGACTGAGATAAAACGAAATCAAAACATCTATTGTTTAATAATAAAATTTTAAAAAAATTGATTGGCTTATAAAAATCTATAAACTAATTTTTAAATCAATAAAATATTGAAGAGTCAAATTGAAAAAAAAATAACAATTAAAAAAAACCTTAGTCAACCATGTTAGTAAATGAAATCCATAACACGGTTATAAACTAAAATAACATATAAAAAACAAAGTACAACAGATCATAAAACATAATATCCAATAAATAAAATGTCTAAAAAAAGAAAAGAAAAAATAAAACAAAACAAAATACTATGTTTTGTGAGGTAATGAAAAGTAAAAACACCACTTCTGGTTTTTGTGAACTAATCGGCGCACATCTAAAGTGATCCATATATCATATTCTGTTGCTGTGATTTTGACTAAAAGAGTATATCTAGAAACTTCTTATAATTATTTTGTGTTCTTGATCCATATGCTGCTAACATATGTTACTGACATTATTCAAATGCTGCCGTGCATCCGCCCCCAAAACATCCACACGCCGGATCGCGAGAAATACTCCGACGGCAGTGATCAGGAGCACGTTCAAAACTGGCATGAGAGCAACAAAAAACAGATTCCAGAGCCCCATAGCGGCAGCCTAAGATTGTCTCAGATTCTCAATATTAGCGACCTGCTAAGAAAAAAAAAGAGAGTTCAGAGAGCACAATAAGAGCTGTATGAAATCACCTGATACTAAATTTATACCTACAGCGACATGAGATGCCATCCATCAGAATCAGGCAAATCGATTCATTTGAAGTTCAGAACAAGAAGGTATTTATAAAGAAACCATTATGAATAAAAAGAAAGGGGGGGGGGGATAAAACCACGAAATGATAAAAGTAAAAGCAAAACGGAGTTGACTTGTTTCCACAAAAATCCACTTCCATCTTCAGAATAAAAGTCAAACAGGGTAGACAAGCCCGCACACATAGCTAGAATCATACCACTGAACTCAAAAAGATCAAAGTGACGAGGGGAAAAAGTAGAGCAAGAAGAAGAAGAAAGATGGTACCCGGCCCATCAATCTATATATAGAAACTCCACTCGTATATTTCAAGCACGCACTGAGAAAAGCACAAGAAAAGGAGATAACTGGACAGCTGAAATGCCTTCGAGAGTGCCAGGAAAAATTTAAAACATTAAAGGAAGTGCTTAGTCATTAAAGAAATGAAGGTGGCAGCAAGAAAGAAAACAAAAACAGCACTGACTCATAAGAAAAGATGCTTGGGAGTCTTGAGGTGTATCATTAGAAGGTAGAGGAGAGTGTTTCTTGAACGTTGTTTTCAACCCTTGAAGTGAGGGAGGGAGACACAGTTTCACTCTTTCTTCTCCGCTCTTTCTCGAACGTTGTTTTCAACCCTGAAACTGATTTGGAGGAGGAAACAATACGCTGCACCGCCAATTGTATGGCTCGGTCAGAAAGAGCATGGAGATGGGTTTCGGCAGGTAGATTTCCATTAATGAAAAGACTGAAAACGATGGCATTCTCAAATGCTATACACTGTGTGTCAGCTAATTAAATGGGCTTCTGACTTGTTGGAATGACAAATGAAGCATATAATTGTTGTCTATAGGTAGGAGAATTCAAAATCAAATATATTTTGATTTCTTAATATTCTAATGAAAGCACGGAAGGAATTCAAAATCAAAACGTCTCTCAATAGCAAGAAGATAATGACAGAAAAATAAAAAGAAAGCATACAATTCTATTAAAGTATTTATCTCCACTTTCACTAATATCATGAACAAAATAATTATAATTATCTAATGCACTAAAAGTCTATTTGGGAGTGTGATTGCGGTAACTTTTTAAAATGTTTTTCGTGCCGAAATACATCAAAATGATATTTTTTAAAAATAAAAAAATTATTTTTGACATCAGCACATCAAAACGATCTAAAAACACCAAACCGCCGATTTTTAAAATGAAAAAAAAAAAAATTTTTTGAAATCGCCGGTTGCAACGCACTCCCAAACAGGGGCTAAAACAACTTGATTTATTGATGTTGCTTTCCTATTTATTTATATATGAGCCATATTTTCAAACTTATTTTTTAATCGAGTCATTTTATATCGTAATTAGATGAAATTAGGTTTGAAATTACAGTAAATATACCAAATTAAAATATACAAGACTAGAATATAAAACAAAAACATGATCAATCTCGATCAAATTCATGACAATTTTTTATTTTAAATTAATTTTATTTATTTTTATTCCTGGAATTTATGGTTGTTTTGAGTTACAAATTGGTTTATCGAGGTTTCTAGAAACTAGACTTGCAATCAACATGTCATGTACCCTCATTGATAATGTATCATTTGCGTTAAATATTTTTATAATATAAAAAGGTATAATAACATTAGAAAAAAGATATAAGTCAGATGTGCGTGGGCTTTTTTTTCAAGCCCAATCTCACATGGGCCTACTTTTTACCTAATTTTTTTTTTCAATTCTCTCTTATATTTTTTTTAATTGTTTTTTAAATAGTAGTTTTTCACTTATTTTGTATTTTAATGTTTTAAAAAAATATGTAATTTATATTTTTTATATTTGATATAAACCTTTTTAACTATTTTTAAATTTATTCTATTATAATATCCACATATTTCAATTAAAGAAACATGATATAATAAAATGTATCACTCCTATAATTAAATAAATATAGTTTATTCTCTCTAAAAATATCCATTATTTTAGGGGTTTTTTCTTATCGGTTCAGTTTAAGTTTTTCTTACGTGCCCATGTATATATAAAAAAAACCCTAGCTAGCTCAACATATTGAGATATCTGGCGGTTGCTGTTTGTAAATTTTCTGGTAGAGTTCTTTTCAGTTTTCTGTTTGATTTTTTCTTCCTTATTCAGTCAGTCTTACATTATCTTCCTCAAAAGAGATCAATCAACAAAGTCTGATCATCAGCCATGGATGCTCGTCAAGATTTTGTTTATTCTGCCAAACTTGCTGAACAGGCAAAACGCTACAATGAGATGCTGGATCACATGAAGTATATCGCAAAGCTTGACGTTGAGCTGACAACCGGGGAACGAAACTTGCTACGTATCGGGTGCAAGAATGTTGTGGGTGCAAAAAGAGAATCATGGAGAATGCTTTCATCCATGGAGGAAAAGGAACGAGCCAAAGGGAAAGAATTTAATGCGAAGAGGATCGCGTGGTATAGACGGAAGGTTGGATCCGAACTCACAATTCTATGCAACGAAATCATTCTATTGATCGATGATCATCTACTCCCTTCAACTTCCCAGTGTGAATCCTGTGTCTTCTATCACAGGATGAAGGGAGATTGTTACAGGTATCTAGCAGAAATCAATGCCGGTGTCGAGAAGGAGAAGGCTGCTTCAGATTCACTGAAAGCATACGATATAGGCATTAAAGCTGCTTCCAAGTTGGCTCCTACAAATTTAGTTCGATTGAGTTTGGCATTGAATTTTTCAGTGTTATTGAATGATACCATGAAGTTTCCTAAAAAGGCTTTCTTTCTTGCTAAGAATGCTTATGATGAGGCTATCCCAATACTCCACAATTTGAATGAGGAATCACAGAAAGGCAGCATGATAATATTGGAGATTCTTCTGGAAAACGTCAAGTTGTGGAGTTATGACATCTTAGAGTATGGAGATTATTCTTATAACAATTGCAGGAGTTAGCTGTTAGGTTGATGATTTTTAGGTCAAATGCATGCTGTTTCAGTTTTCTTTTTCTTTTTTCTCAGATGAGTATGCAATTCTATCTGAGTTGTATCTCAGAACCATTTTGCTTTTAGCATTATTAATGGAAGTGTATGAACTTGAAAATGATTTTCCAACCTAGCTTTTCTGGAGGACCTAGATTGAATAGCTGTAGTTCTCAAATTTCCCTTGTCCAGTTACGCGCCAACAAAAAAAGTCATTGAAACCCTGTTAGATTTCGGGGGACTTTATTTTTTTTTTCGAACAATGAATTATGTTTTCATCAGCTCTTGATCCCGCTAGCAATGTGATGTTCCTCTTCTAGTATTTTGCAATTGTGCATGCTTGTGGCTTTCTGCATCGGAAGGCCTTGAAATAGTTGCTGAATCTGATATTACCTGCTCTGATGTGATGATTTGTGCATCAACAGTTCTGGTTATCTTGACAGGAAGCTTAAACAAGGGCAAAATGGTTTTTTTATTATTGTAATTATTTATTTTCTATATGGTGCTTTTTAAATTAATTATTGTGTCTGGCAATAAAGAGTAGGGAATGGATTACCGAGTTCCATGTTCAAAGCACGTAATGCAACCTGCTAGTTTCATGTAACATACGGTCACTACTGACATGTTCACGGGGGACAAATCAGTGACCCGGAACAAGGAGCCCATTTCATGTTTTTTTTTTTATGCGATGAAACTTCATCCTTAAAAAGTATATTTTATGGGTTCAGAGATGAACGAGTAAAACTTCAACTGTTTTAAATTTTTACAAAAAATACACGTTCAAACTCGAACTCGAAACTTACTATACAAATCATAAACTCTTTGCTATCACGTCATGTCTCTTAAAAACCCGGTTCATGGAGCCCATTCCATGTTGTATTTATGATCACCGATAACCCTGATAATGTGTTACAGCCTTACAAGGGAGGAGGCCACTTAAGGCATAATTGCTTGGTGTTTTCCTCGTGTTTTGAGATTTGGGGGATACCCAATCACCATTAGGTTGTTTTATGAGATTAGGGCAGTTTCGTGGGAGGTCAAGATTTCATGCAAGTCGTTCAATGGGTTTGATGTTGGGATTGTACAATATATATACACTTGTAGAATTTTTATTCGGCTGTCTTGCATACTACTGGGATCACAGAGGTGGCTTTGACCTGGTGAACTTGGCTCTTGCAAATGAAGCCTAGAGATTTGTGGCTTCGTGTTCCTCTTCATACTAGATCTGTGATTAGAATTTACTACCATTCTCTGAATGACAAAATAGGTCCTATAAAAGTGGGAAAAAAAAAAAAGAAATTGACTATAGAGGGCATTTCAAAATCACTAACATGTTAGTACTGAAATTTAACTGTATCATTGATAAGCGCAGTGAACATAGCATATCTTTAGCAGTCACACGCTAAAAAAATATATATAGCTCCTCCATCTATTTCTAGTTGTGAGGACTCGAGTGACAATTGATACAACAAATTATCTTTACCGAATTTGGTGGGCAATGTTTGAGGTTTGGTCCATTCACTTGGGGCGGCCAAATTACAAAAACTTGCAAGTGCTGCCATCTCAAGAAGCCGGGGAAACTCTTTCATATAGAATTGCCTGGCAGGTTTGCATCCTACAAGGTCTTTCCGATAGGCTCTTTAATTTGCTTTCAGCCACTGCTTCTAATATAGTTGCTTTCAGCGCCTATTTTCAACAAAAAAATAATCATCAAAATTCTTCATTAAATGTCATAGCAGTAATGTATGCTCCGTACAAGAAGACAAAACTGTTAAAAGTGCGCAGGTAAAAGTCGTCCATGCAAGAGCTAGTCAAGTTATGTTCATAAAACCAAAAACCACTGGCATGGGCAACAAGAATCAAAAGTGAAATCAGCATAGAAGTTCATGCGTTTTTGCCACATTGACAAAAGCATGCAACTGAATTCTGAAAGGCCATTTAAAGCGTGATGATAATATATAGGCACCCTATGGATTCAAACACAGACGCGGGCAGATGTTATATATGTTATTTATACTTATATTTTTTTTTATTCATTTTGCATAAGACAAGGACAGATTCGCAACTTGGACTAATCACCTGTTTTGCAAAGATTGGTATTTCTTTTTCTGGTAGGACACTGCTTTCCATTCAAAATCAATTTAATGCATTTGAAAGTGCATTGCATTTTATACATTTATGCGAGTTCCGATTCATACCTGTCCTGCTCAAGCTAACATCTGCAGGTAATCTAATTTTGAGCTTGATGTCTAGCATTTTCACTGGACACCGATGAAATGCCATGCTCAATACTCTGGATAGTGAAAGCAATTAGCAAGGAGAGATTTAGAGAAACAAGATAAGCTGGTCAAGGAGAAACTAGAAGAAAATCAACTGCTACTACGTAGAGGGATCATTTTCTATTGTTCAAGGAAACAAAAACAAGGCAGCAAAACCAGTGACACCTGATGCTTGAATGTTATTTCTTATTGTCCAAAGTACTGGAAAGAAATGGAAGAGTAAATCAATCAAAGACAAATACTTCCTAATTTCTGTCAAACCTAACAATAATCTTTGGCGAAAAGCTACCACTTCAGGAGGTGTCATTGGAGAATTAAGAAAGGAAAAATATACAAAGAGAAATAATGAAATGTACAAGATGATAACTATTCAGAAGATACTGAAGCAGTAAATCAAATGCCTCACACTCAAGGACAGCAGCTTTTCAAATTCCTTGCTTATGTGGGAGGGCAACAGCAATACAATGTCAGAACAGGCAGTTGATCCCCAAGGCATCCAATTTTCCAGGTGAACAACATGTTTGGTGGTTAACACATTTCAGATATACAAAGCTGATTAGAAAATTTTACCTGAAGAAGATAGCCATGCAGCCAATCCAGTGTTTGAGGGAATGTTGTGGCTGATATATTGGCAACCGTCAGACCCTGTTCCAAGAAAAACTTGTAAGAAAAAGGAACAGGCGGGAAGAAAATAGAAGGATGTATTTTAGGAGGAAAAGAAAGGGTGGGGAAATGGTGCTTGTGGAACTTTCAAACACCTAGTTCAAGTTTAGAGAAGTCGATCTCAGTCAGCTGGTAGAATGACATTCAGAAACAAATAACATTAATAGTAAAATTATACGGTCACCACCCTATTCTTTCTATGAGAAGTTAATTATTTTCTTCATTTTTTTTCCTTTGAAGCTCAAGTAACCTTACTAGTAAGAGCATATTTGGACCAAATCATAGATTTGAACAAACCAAAACACTATCTTTCAAACAGAAGAGAAGAGTCATATATCATGTTATTGAAATAGATCAGCCAGCCCTGTTCATATGACTCCTCACTTCAATTTAAATCAACCATAATGCTCTCCAGCCCAAATCAAAAGCTAGTGCCCAAGCATGAAAACGATTCATGGAGTTCGTATATTGCTATGGCCCAAGCATATGATATCATGAATAAAGGTTCCCCCAATTTTTCATCAATAATTTTCATTGTGCAATTTCACAAAATATGTACCTAACTTCTTGACTTTATTGTCCAAATTAGCTACTCGGCCATGTCATCAAATACAATAAATCTAAAAACAAGATATCAAAGCAAAACCTGTTCTCTATCAACATCATAATCCAACTTTTGAGCGCAATTTTACTAAATTTAGAATCAATTATTTCAAAATTATTAATAAAAAAGCAAAGCCACAAATCTCTAATGCATGCTGTTAACCAACAAACACACTTGGAGAAGCAAACCTGTGACTTGAAAGAGCAAAGGTAGTCCTGAATGATTTTCAAATTGGTCATTAACCTATCTTTTTCCTGAAAACATAAAACACGAACATGTAAATACTCTGAATAAAGTTCAACAACAAATTATTTATTGGAAATAATGAAAAACAAGACAATCAGATGAGCATTTGTGAAATAAGTGAAGAATCAACACAAGGATATGAAATGAAAGAAATCCAAAAGCAAAATTCTTTCTAGAAAATCTTGCCTCGCTTTTGACCTGAACAAAGGGCATAAATGTTTCTCTTCGATACTACTACAATATGTTCTTTACCAGGCAACTGCACAATGGTAAAATAATTTATAGGAATACCTATATAACCAATGTATTAAAATTTATATTTTGCTAAGAAAAAACTGAATAAATTTTATATTCTACATTTTTTCATTAGCAAGCAAAGTGTTGAAATTAAAAATTTGTTAGTGAGATAATACCTAAGGTAGACTTTTATTTATTGAAATGAATAAGAAGGTACTTGTCCACCCAGCTTCCATGTATTAAGCAAAACAAAAGTGTCAAGAGGGAAAACGAGATGCTATTATCTGTCATCTTAAACCAGTCCAGAATTATTTGAACTTGGCAACATCTTGTTGCTTTTGCAATTTGCTATTGTTGATCCACTTCACGACGCACAAATATGTCCAGCAGTTGCAGCATTTTCCATCGACGCTTGATCTTATTACTGTTAAATGTTTTCATCATGCTAAAATTTTCAAAAGCCTTCTTATATTTAAATTTCAAACACTTGGAAGTGCTTCACCAGTGTCATTAACAATCAATTGACTTATGCTTCTATTTTCGTTTTTGCAGTTGAATGAAGAAACATGTTACTTCTACTACTAGCAATAATTAACCACATTTTCAACCAGACCTGTTAAGGTATTGGCTAACAATGAGATAGCCTCTCACATCCCCTAAATTCCCTCCCGTCCATCCTCAGATATGTACCTGACAATGTGAGACCTCCTATTTGGATTGTTTGCTAATATTTGACACTTTTAACTTACTAAAACTTGGTGAATTGCCTAAGTTTGGCATTGGCAAATGACAATAAGAACTCAGCAGCCTTTGGTACCTCAACAGGGCATTTATCACTAAATGAACGAGTTGAGATCCACTCCTCAAGTAATGCCTGCACACGAGAAGTAAAGATTGATAGACAAGACAAATTATAAGGATATAAGATAAATATGCAACTATGAGAAAGTGAAAAATAATGTGGGGGGGAAGTGGGAAAAATATAATTCCAATATAGGAACAATGTACCATCCATTTGATAAATAATGATGCAAGGGAAGTGGAACTATATAATTCTGATATAGGAACAAGTACCATCCATTTAAATCAAGAGCATGAAGAAATTTTTGACACATCAAGAATAGAAGCACAAACCTTATGGTCGAATTCAGCCATCTTCAGAACTATTGGTATAATTATCGGTTCAGGACCAGATTTTAAGCTAACAGAAGTCTTTCTATCTCCCTCAAGACATTTAACAGTTTCACCTGCTTGAACAAAAATTCAGTAATGGAAACTGTGACCCTTAAGTCACTCATGCATGCATTCAAACTTGTCATCAAGAAAAATTATGAGATAGAAGAGACTTATGAATATTGAACTTGTTATCAAAACCCAGAGTGAGAATTACCTTCATTGTCAACAATGCTTCCAGCTTTATCTCTAGATCCCTGAGAATCCACAACTTTATTTACATGGTTAACAGATTTCCCTTCTTCTGAGGCCAAATGCCCAGGAGTGCAGTTGATATTTTTGGTATGATTTCTACTAACACTTGTAGAATTATTTTCCATCTTTCTAGCAGGATCGTCACCTGGAGTCACTGAAACAGGGTCTGTCTCAGATTTTTCTGGCATTTTAGTTGGTAGCTTATTTTCTTCATCCATCAAGTAAATGCTTGGATCCAAATGTATCCCCTGTCATTATTTGTCAAAAACAACTGCAGATCAGATAGGAGAGCTCGGAAACATTACCATGCCTATCAATCTGATAACAAGCATCTCAACATTTAACAAATTGTTTCTACAAAAAAAAAATGTTTGTGTATTAACAAGTCAGTATAACAGTCATTTCAGTTTTTTTGTTTTAATCACAACCGAATTGCACCAGATCTGAACACAAATCCCCTCTTGCACTACCTCAACTTAGGCAGCAGCATCAACAGCTGGTCAGAACTACACTTTTTTTCTCTGACTACCACAGGGAATAAAAGAAGGCATAATTTCTCATCTTTTCAACATCAATTTGTTCCCAACCATCTTCTTTTCTTTGATAAAGTAAGAAAATATTATTGAAAAGCGATTTCAAGATTAAAGAAGCATGATAAGAAATCATCCTTAAGAGAAGGTGCAAATGACACAAAATCAAAACAAATTGGCCCTCCTGTGCCATTAAAAGTCAAATAAGTAAGGTCCTTCAAAAGCCCCAAGAGGAATGTACAACAAGCCCAAGGAAGCTAAAAAAACAATTTTACAGTTTTGTTTTATCTGAAGACTCAAATCATTGCAATGGTACCATACTTTCCATGACATCACAACAAAAGACCATTTAATGTATGGTTTGTTAGAATCTTTAGTAGAATGAATAACAGCACGTGTATAGATGGTGGATATTATATAGTAGAGTGATCAACAAAGAAATAGGTGTTGTCTGATGGTACAATCTAATCTACAACCAACATAAAAAAGGAAAATTAGACATGCCTCAATTATTATTGGCTTTCCATCTTTCATTGCTTTCTTCAAATCACCAGCCAAACCTATGAAGCAAGCATTAAATTAAAAAATAAAAAACACATGCCCTTGCAGAACATGTAGCAAAATTAAAACAATTTCCAGGGGAACAAAGAACATCTTTGAAATCCAAAGAATAAAAAAACTAGTACCACCACAAACATGAAACAGGTTGAAAAGGGAAAGGGGGATTATTCAAATAAGGAGATCAAAGAAGCAAGATGGCAGAATTGACAGACTACCTTTACGAACAATTCTGCATTCTCTACAAAATTCAGTGATTAACTCCTCAGAAGAGCTGAATTCTCGTGCCCATACAGGAGTAGAAGCCAATGGTGCACTGAGTCAGATAAAGAAAAGGAATAAGTGATCTTGTACTTTCCAGAGAATAAAAAGAATAAGCGATCTTGTACTGTCCAGAGAATAAAAAAGCGCTAGCTAGCATGACCAACAATCTTCATCATAGGATACAATATCATGTACTGGAGACAACAATATAGTGTCAGAAAAATTGAAACCTCGTTAAATATAGTTTCCGAGTCCTTATTCCAGTCAACAATATCTATGTTTGTAATAAAGAATCTTCCTTATTATAACTTTCCTTGCTCCTTTTTTGAATTGATTGGCATGGTCCTGATATTCTTAATTCCTCTAGATAGAAATGCTTCTAACATCGGAAATAGAAACCATGGAAATTAAAAATTGAAAGGGAATAATCATACTCGGTTGAAGTTCGCAGCAATTCATACACCATATCTGTCTGTGACATAAAAAAAAATGTTTCAAAGGCATCAGTATTGAACCCAGACAAATTGATACGTGAAAAGACAATAAGGTGAAACGCTTCATGGCTAGGTGGAAGGCAGCACCTGCAAGACATTAGGCAAATTCAGCCGTTGTGCGAGTTGGGTAGCTATGGTAGACTTCCCAACACAGGCAGTTCCGCAAACAAGGATCACCAAGGGCACTCTTTGATGGTGAAATCTAAAAGCATATGACCAGGAAAAAAAATCATTTTTTTTCTTTTTCAACATAAAATCAGCAAAAACCTTTCATCTTTGTCATTCAATATGAAGAAAGTAAAAATAAGGCAATAAAACTTCTGAGCAGTCAAAACTCAAGCGGATACTGAGGGTAGAGCTCTAAATTACCTCGTCATCATCTTGTAACGATTTATATACTCTTCTCCATACCCCCGCCGCTCCATAAGCTGCAAATAGACTCCCGTGTGTTAGGAGGGTATATGAAACTAAATCCAATATTCAGAAAAGTCTTGAAAGTATTCTAGTACTCAGTGCAGTCCCTCCATTACGGCTATAGTAAAGAAAATGGCATGCTAGACTCCTCTTATTTAGGGGATTATGCCACTTGTTATCCATAGCCACCTAAGAATTGTAAAATAAAAGAAGGAAAGGTCGCATACCTTGAATAGATTAGCTTCCAGATCAGACTGAGAGCTGCCAACATAATACAAGAGGTTGCCCATTACTTGAAAAACAAGGGGGGGAAATAAGATCAGTGAAAAACCTTCAAAATATAACCATGGGATACATTTTAAACTTTACCCCACCACTGCATAAAAAAAATAAAAAGAAAGAAAAGAAAGGATTGTCATTACACGTCGAGAAGGCTGTTATCAATGAGCAGCTTCTTGAGCTCAAGAGCAATTTTAATAGCTACATGATTCGGTATCTGAAATCATCCACACACACAGAACAAAACAAACCCAAAACTTGGTCATGATCATCTTCTCAAAACCCACAATTCAAATGTAAAATTCGGAGAGAAAAACCCAAACAATTGTTCATGATCCACAGTACATATAATATATACAATTCATTCCAGGAAAAAAAAAAACAGAGAGAGAAGTAAGCAGTTGGAGACCTTAGTGACAGTCAGCATTCTGCTGAGCAAGAATCTGGATAAAACATAGTAGTGATCCGCGTTATCACCTAACCACACCCTCACCTGTATTGATTTATTTATTCACATATACCAAACAGGAAAAAAAATCAATTGGATTAAATAAAGGGCGGTGTCTGTTTTATTCTGGTTTTCAGAAGCAAGAACTGAGGGGGGCTGACCTTGACAAAGTCATATTTAGAGGAAGCATTTCGGGAAGAGAAACTTGGGAAAGAGGAGAACCGTTTGTTGTTGCCGGAGTGATCGAAACCGTCTTCTTCATCATCATCTTCTACGCCAGTGTTGTGATTGCTGTAATTAGGGCTCGTTGACATCATCAATTCCTTGCCTTTGCTCATCTTCAGTATTATTCGCTATCACTGCTGCTGTATAGAAGTGTTAAACAAGAGATCACTGTTTTCTGTCTCCGATCTCTCCTCTCCCTCCCTGATAAGAATTTAAGGCACAGGTGGTCAACGCTTTAATTTTTAAACTTACTACAGTATCAGTAAATTCAAGAAGAGATTATTTTAATTTATTTATTTTAATCCAAAGCCAAGACTTCAGCGCAAGGGATGGTGGGATTCAAAGAAAACAAATTGTATCCAGGTGTCAAAATTGCTGGAGCATCGGAGTTATTAAACCCGGACCTAACCATGTGGGGTCGATTCAAAAACCGGCCACCCAACTCAATTCGGTTTTTCCAGCCAAATAAACAAATGAGGAAGAAGAGAACACTCGAAAGAACTAATAGAATCGGCCGGTTTTTTGGAGTCTCAATCGAACCATTTGATCGGCTACAAATACAGTCATCCCTCTTTAACAATTAAAGTTTTTATACATTTGTTCCTTCACTACGAGATCTTGAAAATCGGTTATGTGACGCGCCAAAAAAGCACAGCGTGTATTTTAATGTAGATTTATATATATAAAAAAAAAAAAACTAAGCCATGTTTTTTAAAGAGAGTGAAATTGATAGGGACAGAATTAAAAAAAAGGATAAAATAAATAATAATTTTGAATTTAATAAAAAAAATTAGTTTGATCCCTATTATTTTTCATTTATTTAGTTGTTGAAATTCAAGTTTCATATCAAAATTTATTTTTTCGTGAAAGGAAAAAGAGACATTCACTGAAAATCAATATAGAAAAAAAATCCATGGTTGACACTAGCTTTACCCACCAAATGACCTGTAATGGCCTCACTAATCTCAAAATTATGTGAATAAGATGATGGGTTTGGATCAACATTCGTCATTTGAATTACCAGAAGCCTAATTACAACGAAAGTTTTCAAATTTAGGCCCAAAATCGACAAAGCTGCCACTAATGCATGATAACTTTAGATTACTTTCTTTTTTATATAATTTTATATAATTGAGGTGTCCAGAATAGATTGTTTGCATCACAACTAATCTCTGGATTCACTAAACACCCTACAAGTTCAGTGAATAGGTAAGGCACTACGGGAGTAACAGGCATGTACAGAAAACCTCGAACCCGGGCGCAAAGGAATAAAACAAGTCTATTCCCCTGTTATGCAAGACCTCAAGTGCAATTACAACCAGGTCTAGTTACATGCTACAATAAAAAATCTAAAGCTGTGCGTTGTGTATTCAGCATTCTGAAAATAAACTGGCCACTTATCTAGGTCTAATTATAGAGTGAACAGCAGGGAAATATCATCTTATAAGCATAGGCCTGTCATTTACAACCAGGTATTTCGTTTGATAGAAAATGTGATCCCCGCTTGCCATTCCATGCAACGACGGAAGCATAATATAACCTGCTCCTCAACATCATTTTCACCGGATGATTACAAGATTATACAGCATTTCAAAACAAAACCAGGAACCCTCAAAAAGTAGCTGTGTGAATCATCAGCGTATAATGATCGAGGCGTGGATTCTTCTTGAAAAATCTGCTTCCTTTCTTTCCCATGCCAGTCCCCACAAGACTTGATGCAAGAACAGATCTGGCATCTGGCCTCCATCTCAACTCTTCAAGAACAGAGAACAAGGTTGAGAGAGACCTCACCATCCATTATGTTCCTGCATGACTCTAATCTGAGATTCTGAAGTTCATTCCAGGTAAGAAGAACTGATTCCAAGCCTTCTGTTGTCAGCAAGGAGCATCCTTCCAGAGATAATAGCCTTACCTTCCTGTAAAATAATAAAGTAGACCCAGCCATTTATATCCCAATCATGTAAGCCCCGTCGAACCCTACCATTTATACCCCAGTCACGTAAGCCCCGTCGAACTATCCAAGTAATTGTCAAAACGCCAGTCCATCAACTATCAAATACGCTTCACTGTAACATTATAGACTTTCTTTTCCTGTGTAGTTGAACCAGTGAATTATTTCGCTTTTCTTGTCTTTGGCCCGTCGAACTAAATCTACACTGAGGTTATTCTTGTGACAGTTAAAACTAAGTTATTATTAGATTTGCATCAGTTTCTCTCACAGTCTTGGCGCAGTCATCTTTGCTGCGAAGAATCTAGCATTCAGATGCATCTAGCAGTAATCAGAAGTCTAAAAATGCAAATACGAGCTTTAATGGATGTGCAACAGAAGTTCATCTGCAATAATTCAAGAACCTCTGTTATTATTATTATTTAGCCTGAAGTTCTGCATTGATTGAATACCTTACAACCATTACCAGGCATCAAAAGTAATCAAAAAAACTTAAAACAACTCATTACCTGCAAATACTTGTCAGGCTAAACAGATCATTATCCAATCCCAACAGTCCTGAACAACAATCTCCCTCGCAGCTTCACACACCTTAAACAAGGCTTTAAGGCTCTTTTTATCTCTCAATTGATCACACTTCCGCAAATGCAACCTCTCAAGAGCTGGACAGCAACCCAAATACTCATCCGGCCCTGGGCTGGGATCAATCCTCTTACACGACAAAAACCTCAAAGTCTTCAAATTCTCACAGAATGAAAGCCCAGCCAGCCAACCACAATCCATCCTATGATCACAAATAGCGAATTCCTCGAGCATCTGACAACATTGTCCAATGGCCTTGATCCCATCAAAACTACCCTCACACCCACTTACCTCAAACTATCCCAATTTGGGTTCAACGTCTGTCTTAGAGGTTTGTTCTCTGTGGGAGCGTTGACTGACTTTCTGGTAATAATGGCTTCCAGGGATTGGGAAGAGGCGGGTGGAAGGAATTGAACGAGTGCTGTTGTTGTGATTTTCTGGGCTTCTTGTTTTTTTTAATTATTATTATTATTTGATTTGGGGGACTGGCGCTTTTTTTTGTTTTGTACGTGAAAAATTGAATTGGGTCTCCTCCTCTACTCTGTTCTGCTCCGCTCACACCTCTCTTCTCGCTAACTGTTCGTTGAGATTCTTTACTGAGCTCTGACCGTGGTGGTGCTGCTATCCGCAGCCCACCCACACATCTCAAGAGTTAAACCTCTATTTTTCTTTATCTAATTTTTTTTAATAAAAAAATTCGACAGTATTTCATTATTTATTATTATTAATGTTATTTTCGATGATGATCTACAATACAGAATATTCAAATAATAGATTATCTACTATTTAGATAGATTTAAATAGAGATTAATAAAGGTGTTCAGGAATATAATTTTCTTTTTTTAGCTCGGGAAATTCCACACTAATGGCAAAAACTTAAGCACTTGCAAAAAACAGACTCGATAAAGAGATTTAAAAAATTTATGATATTAAAATCAGTAATTTCAGGGGAGAGACAGTAAATAAATTAAAAACATCTTAAATTTCAAGAACAAGGGTGTTTATTCTTACATTGACTAGACTTTATCTCCATAAGAACTGATCATAAACCCTAGATTATGAAGGGGGAAAACAGCAAAACAAGAGCTTAAAATAAAAGATTAAAATGCAAAACCTAGGTAGAAGAACTCTAAAAAAATATGAAGCAATATTGTCCTAAAAACATGTTAATCAAAGATACTTTGAGATTAATTTCTCGTTCATTTATAAATTTTTTTTATATTATGTTACATGTTAGAGAACTTGTATTAAAGATTAAGTTTCAACAAAGTTTTAGTACAAGTGGTCCATATTTTTAATTTGACATTAAGAAGCTGATTGGGAGGGCGGTTGTACCGCCGTTTCCTTAAATTTTGATTTTTATTTTATTTTAAATGATTTTTTTGTGTTATTAAATCATTTTGATGTGCTGATGTCAAAAATAATTTTTTAAAAATAAAAAAAATATTATTTTGATGTATTTCTAAATAAAAAGCACTTTCAAAAGCAACCGCAACCGAAACCGCCCTTCCAAACAGGCCTTAAATATGTACATTAACCATGATTTTATATAAAATTCCAACAAAATTTACATGAATTATTGTTTTCAACTTCATTGTGATGCAAGCACAATCTTATGATCACCTAATTTATTATTTGTTTGATAGTGTGATTAAGATTGTTGTTTGTTTAAAGATGACGACTGAGATAAATTTCTCCCCATAAACACCTAGATGTGATTTTTTTTTCTTATCTCATATATGGATTGTTTTTATAAGAAAATATCATTTAATTGATACCAAAAATAGTATATAATATTTACCATAATAAGAAATCATGGCAATTATAGAAGTTGATTTTAAAGAAATGAGAAAAATATTTGATAACTATTTATATCAGTAACCATTGACTTTCGAGTAGAAGCAGCACCCCTCTGAAAAAAATTAAATTTTTATTTTTATTTTTTATTAAAAAATTTGATGTTTTTAGATCATTTTCATATACTATTGATGTCCCAAAATAATTTTAAAAATAAAAATATATTTAATTTAATATATTTTTAAACAAAAAAAAATATTTTCAAAAAAAAATTAACTGAAACAACCAGTTACATATCTATATAAAGTACAGGTTCATCTCTTCTCTGTGACAAACTGAGAAGGCGGGAGTTAAAAATGACTGTCTGATGTGCATTTTATGTAGGTGTTCGCTTTAGAAGTGAAAATGACCAATTAATTCACAAATAAAAAAAAAATAGCTTGATGAATTTAATTTTAAAAGAAACAAAATTTAATTCACAAAAAATATTTATCTTAAAAGAAAACCACTGAAGTTAATATATATAAAAAATAAAATGAATTGAATTTTATCTTTTTTTAAAATGAGAATTCAACTTGTTTATTAATTGAATTTAAAATAAACAAGATTTAATTATATAAAATTAGTTTTAAAATAAGTATTTATATTTACAAATTTAGGGTCATAGAATTTTAATTGGTGAATAAAAAAATCCTTTTAGGCTATAATTTGTTTCTACTTCTCTTCTTTTTTTTTGCACTATTTTCTTAATATTAAATTGATATTTAATTAATTTTCACCCTTTTTTTACTATAAAACACAAACATTTAAACGTGTCGAGTAATAATATTTAATTAAAACCCAAGAAATTTAGAATGATGTATAAAATATGTTTCCAGCACCCCGTCGCATGTATTTTTATTAAAACGGCGTTGCATTGCACTGCAATGCGTTTCCAAATGTAGAGTGAAATAAAAAAGACTTTGTTTGTATATCAATTTTATTGCTCTCTCTTCTCGTTGGTGTGAGCGATGCTAAGTTACATCCGTACCCCTGCTTTCTTTCATATCTTACCATGCAATATTTATATATATATATATATATATATATATAAATTAAATAAATAAATAAAGTTATCGTACCGCTTTCTTATTATCCAAATTTTTGGTTTAGTTTATCGTATAATATAAACCATTAATTAATTAGGCGGATCTCGCAGGTAGATTGCACGAGAAAACAATTATATGTGTGGTTTTGATCATAGTTGTAAAATCCGTTCCGGGTACCGTTCCGGTTTTTTGTTTGGAACGGAACGTTCCGGTTTCGGTGCATTCCGGCGTTCCGTTCCGGTTTTGTACTGTTCATATTTATTTAATTATATATATGAAAAAATTAAAATATTAATTTAACAAGTATAATTAAAATTCAAGATAAATTAACTTTAAATTATACAATACACTTCTCACATGAACTGTACAATGAAATTCAATGAATATTCAATTTGAAATTTAAATGCTATCTTCAACCGATCTTTAAAAATAAAAAATCGGAATCGAGTCCCAAACTTAATTTACTTACCCTTCCTCTCACGTCCACACAAAAAAAAACACCCTCCTCTTCCTCCCTGTTCCCTGCTCTTCCTAATCCAGACATACAATATTGTCAATGTTCAATCTCACATGTTCTTCTCGTAACCATCATCTTTGAATCTTTCCTTTTTCCTTTTCCACCTCTGTTTCTCTCTTCTCTTACAACATCTGTTCCATAGTTCCTATAGCACCTCAAGTGTCATTTTCTCGCATATATTTCGCACAAAAGAAACAGCCCTTCACTTCATACCTTGTCATTTCTTCTCTTTTTCTCAGCATCTCAATCTCAAACCTCTGCAACTACTCCCCTCAATTTGATCCGAAGAGGGAAAACCCAGAAATCTCACCTGAAAATTTCTCAGCCCTTTAGCTTAAAGTGTCCATAATAACCCTCTATATCTTCATCTTAATTCCTTGATCGATCCTTAACAAATATACTCTCCTACTGCAAAACCGCCTCCATAATCATCATCCAGTACTCTTTCAGCCGCAACAACAAGAAGGGCTAAGGTAAGAGCTTGGTTTCTTGAGACCCATTAGAGGGATTCCTGTCTACCAAAACCCTCCTCCTTTTCCGTTCTATCAATAGGCAGCAGCTGATGGGAAATTGATTTGGGAATTGTTGGATGCTGGTGATGTTTTTGTGTGTTATGTAATGAGACATTAAAACGGCATCGTTTTGATGAACCCGGAACGGAACGCCCGGTATGGAACCGGGGCGTTCCGGCCGGAATCCGGCCGGAATTTCCGGATTAGGCCGGGATTTTTACCGGGACAAAAACGTCTCCGTTTTGTCCCGGATTTTGAAGTGGAACGGGCCGTTCCGGCCATTTCGGCCGGAACGGAACGGGATTCACAACACTGGTTTTGATTTTCAAAAAACTTAATTAGCAAAAATGTATATATTTTTAATGTTCCTTTTTAATTTTTTGCAAGTGTGATCAGAATCACTTCTGTATCTTCTTATTTTTGCCTTTTAGGAACGCCAGAGACGTACTCTTTTTATCTCTTTTGTACCCTACCCCTTCTTGAGTGATAGAGAGAAGCAAAGTGTGAGGCTTCGTTTTCGTCCATGGAGAAAACGCGAATCTGCAAGATCTGCAACAGACGGTTTGCCAACGGCAAAGCCATGGGAGGACACATGAGATCTCACCTGGCTAAATTACCCCTTCCTCCAAAACCAATCCCGCCCCAAGAAACTTACAACACTCCTAACAAATCACCACCGTCATCTTCTTCTTTGAACTATCCTTTACTGAGCAATAAGCCCACGCAGGCCTCTCGATCAATATTGAATCAGAAAGTCTCCGCTTTTTCGAAACCTACTCCTTATGATGGAGAAAGCGAGACGGAGTCGACAACGAAACCCACTGGGAGAAGATCCAAAAGGAGCCTTAAATCAGCTGATCTTAAAGTGGCCGAATCAATGGCGAAAGTGACCGAGTCATCGGAGCAGGTAAGTTCCGTATCTTATTTATTGGCTGAAGAAGATGTTGCTTTGTGTCTCTTAATGCTTTCAAGGGATAATGAATGGTCAGAAGATGCTAAACGAGTTAAAAAAGAAGTGCGTGAATACGCAAAGGATCATCAATATGTGAATCATGAGGCTGAAAGTGATGATGAAAAAGAGAATTATTTGTTCGGTGCTGCTCAAACCAAATTCAAATCACAAGGAAAATATAAATGCGAAACGTGCAAGAGAGGGTTCCGGTCTTATCAAGCTCTAGGTGGGCATAGAGCTAGTCATAAAAAGATAAAAATCCATGATGAGCACGAAGAAGGTAGCGGTTATGGTTGCGGCGGCGCAGACAATCATAGAAGTACTGCCGGAAAAAGAATTTTCAAGTGCCCGTTTTGTGAGAAAGTATTTGATTCGGGGCAAGCACTCGGCGGACACAAGAAAGTGCACTTCTCCTACTTGCCCGTCACTAATGCTAGAATTTCTATTGATTTGTTAGATCTCAATATCCCAGCTCTCGAAGGTAGCACTGATCATGACGATGGTGAAGTTAGTGAGGTTTGAGGTTACGGCATCGTGTAAAAATATCTTCAAAGTAGAGGGATCAGTGATGCATGAACTAGTTTTATCTCAGTTTAAACATTAATTATTTCTTAATCCATGGTTCTTTTGTTTGGAAATCGAATGTTCCTCCACAGCACAACTCTTCTTCTTCTTCTTCTTCTTCTTCTTCTTAGTTATATATATATATATATATATATTCTTCTGCTTAATTAGCAAAATCAAGAGTCCATAGCCGATAAGGCACATGCTCTAGCTTTCTCTTTTTTGCGTGAAAGATGTCGTTTACCATGTAAAACCCAGATTTGGTGCATCTTTAAAAGTAATAGAGAAATTATTCTCATTTAAATTCATTAAAGGTTAAGGGATATCCTCTCCATCCAGCTGTTTTTAGCTAACTGTTTCCCCTGATTTCACTCATCAAAATAATAATCTAGAGAGAGAGAGAGAGAGAGAGAGTCTATCAAGGCCTTCTTTTTGGATATGGGATTTTAGCTTCTACCCTGTCATCTCTGCTTTTATCATGTGGTGTTTACAGGCGGTGAAGAAGTCAAGAACATCCTTCTTGTCATCTTTAGAACTTTGGTCTTGCTATAATTAAAATAATTTGACGAACAAAATATATACAGCACTTCTTTGTCGAGTTTTGCAAATTCATGGCTAACTTCTTTTTTCATACAAATGTTAGGCTAAGATATTACATTACAATTTCAAATTAAACAAAAGGCTAAGTAAATCACTCTAGTTATCTAAAGTGCCGTTTGTTTTATTTTTCGTTGTGAAATTTTTATCAATTTTTTCGCAACCATTTAAATTAATGCCCTATAATTCTAAAAGAATTTCAACTAAATAAAATAGTCAATCTCCTTATGTTTTTAGGAGAAATGGTTCATTGATATGGTATCAAAGCCCTGATGACTTGACGATCACGAGTTCGAATTTCACCATTCTCATTCTATTTGATAAAAATTAAGCATAAAAGAGTGTGTATTTGTACAGATTTCAAGTTTAAAAGATTTTCACTTGAAATGATGTGTTAAAGAAAGAATGATATGAATTATATCCTAAAACCTTTCATAACAATTTAACTTTTAGATAAGATGATTATTTGATAAATATATTATTTTACAAACAATAGCAAGCCAACAACAATTACCATCCTTCACAAGTCATGCCACCTTATATGGAAGCAACTAATATATATATATATATATATATATATATATATATATATATACACACACAACATACCACTTAGTATTGGAATAAGTATCGATACATTTTATTTAATCTTAATGATATTTTAATTTGTTAAACTAATATGTTTAATTTTCAATTTAGTTTTCTTCAAAATAACTCTATATCTTGTTATATTCCCCAACAAAATCCTAACAATACATTTCAACACCCACACTTATATAATATTGGATTTTTCATCTAAAATATTTTTAAGAAATCAAAGATATATTATGAGTTTTTACCTCGCTGGTAGCTAGACTGCTTAGCACAAGGTTTAGAGCACATTATCATTATCCTGATTATGGTTCCTTTTTTATATATGTATTTTAAAAAAAAAATTCATTTATGAAGAATTGTATCTTTTACTTTTACAACTGTTATTTCATTTTAATATAATCACATTTTTAAACAATTGTATGTAAGAAAAAATAGATTAAAACTATAAACTATTTTACAAGTGAGAGAAAAGAGACACTAAAAGAAATAAAAAACAATTAAATGATAGTTTTTTAAGCATATGAAAATGATAATATTGGTAGAACAATTATATATTGATTTTTTTAAGGATAAACTCATCATGTTTATCACTTAAAAGTGAGCTTATATGTACATTTTCCAATCACATATATACTAGGATAAGAGCCCTATTAATTTCGGGGTTGCGTCCATAAAAAAATCATGTGTATATCTTTTTGTTAGGATTTATTTATAGATTCCCAATTATTATTATTTTTATAAAAAAATCCATAATGATTTTCTCACGAATTTTTCACCAATAGAAAAAATTATCCACTGTTAAATTAATATATACACTTGTATATACGTATACATGTATTAATTATGATACATGTATACATACACGTGCATGTATATACATGTATACATACTAGTGTGTGTATACATGTATTAATTAAAACTGCCAATGTTCACTACAGAGTAGGAGTTTCATCGATAAACATATTTATTTAACCGTTAAAAATGCAATTACTCACATTTTTCTTCCATAGATAAAAAATCAGTCAATAAAATTCCAGGAAAATGTATAATTAAAACATATGAATAAATATTTCAAAGATTAATAAAAATGTTTACAATTAATTTCTTAATTCAAAACTTAAATACATAACACATCCAAAAAAAAAGATAATTTACATAAACAATAAATCTTTATTGACAATCTTCTTGGGTGATTTAAAATATCTTAAAATAATGAACTTAAATTTAATCATAAACAAACAATCACCATAACATTTATAAATATCAAGATTCATGGGTGATTGAAAAGGAAAGAATATTATAAACTTCAAAACTTATATATCTTAAGGATTTGGTCACTAATTTGGTGATTAATAAATCATTCATTTTATAAATTTTAAAATTTAAATATAATACTCAAACATAAATATTCTAACATGTAAATCATAATCTATCATGTTTTTAATTTTAATTTTATATATAATTCCTAACAAAATTTTATTTTTATTATTTTTCAATCCTTGCAAACTAAAAGAAAAGAGAAAAGGTCCTTGAAAAAAAAAGTGAAAGCTCTTGGGTGCTAAATTGTGGCCCTTTAAAACAATAATTTTAATGTTTAGAGCAAGTCCAACGTAGAAGGCATCCCGAGAGGCAAAACCAAATTTTTAATATTTTAGCTCTTGTTATTCAATTTAACGCCTCTAACGGGAGAGGCATCATGAGAGGCATTTTGCATTTTCTTTAACCGAGAAGCCATTCCCACAGATGAGAGAATGCAGAGCCAAAATAAAAGTAGTCGTTGGAATTACCGTTGCAGAACAACAACAATGAAAATATAACAACGAAAACACAACAAAATCAATGAAAACACAACAACAACAACAGAGGGAGATGCAGGGGCAGCGAAGAAGAAGAAGATTCGAAGAAAAGGAAAAGAGAAGAAATGCAATAAGTTGAATAAATTTTTAAAAATGAGCTAATTAGCAGAAATAGAAATGAGAA
Organism: Salix arbutifolia; assembly: GCA_025169955.1. Taxonomy (NCBI): domain Eukaryota; kingdom Viridiplantae; phylum Streptophyta; class Magnoliopsida; order Malpighiales; family Salicaceae; genus Salix; species Salix arbutifolia. Next base: position 8,070,831 of record CM045902.1, read on the forward strand.
GATATTTGTTTGGCCAAAAATACAAAGAGGAGGCGCTACCGAGTTGAGATTGGAATGGGAAAAGATGGGGTATTTTGATTTGGGTGTCAAAGATATTTAATTGAGAGATTAAAAGGAAGTGAAAGAGTCAAAGAAAGTGGAGGGGTGTTTAAAATGGCTCAAAATAGAGAGGAATGGACGGGGGAGGGGGCGGCAGCCAAGTGGAGAAGATGGAGAAGATAAGAATGAAATGGGGAATGGGGTAGGGTTTTTTAGCTTGAGTCCCCGTTTGGGAGTGTGTTGCAACTAGCGTTTGTCGAAAATTTGAATTTTTTTTTCATTTTAAACGAATATGTTTTGGTGTTTTTAGATCATTTTGATGTGCTGATGTCAAAAATGATTTTTAAAAAATAAAAAAACATCATTTTGATGTATTTCGGCACAAAAAGTACTTTGAAAACTACCGCAATCGCACTCCCAAACAGGCCCTTAATGGGGGAACGGACAGGGGGTGGGTTTTTATTATAATAATTATGATTATTATATAATAATAATGAATTATTATTGTTAATTATAATAATAATTAATTATTATTATTATTAATTATTATTAATAATAATTATTATTATAATAATAGTTAGCATAAAAAAATAGAGGTTTTAATTTGTAATTAATTTGATTGAATTATTTGTAATGGAATGTATTTTAATTAATTATGTTTAAACTTATTGATTACTTGAAATATATTATTTAGTGTGTTAATTTTAGTAATTGATAATTATTTTTTTAGTTTGTGGGTTTTTTTATTTAAATATAATAATAAAAAATATTAATTTTATTGTTTGAGGGTTTTTTAAAAGCAATTATTTAATTATATAACTTACTTCTATTAATTATATAATTAAACTATATGCAAAATAATTAAATTTTATTTAAAATAAGATTAAAAAAATAGCTCTTACTATTGGAGAGCACATCAACTCAAAAGTCATTTACACACTATTCAAAAGTCATCAACTCAAAAGCCATTTTTTTATGATTTGGCTCTTCAGAATGACTCTTGCCATTGGACTTGCTCTTATAGATTGATATTTAATAAGAGAGCTAGTAGATGTAGCTTTGACCTTTAATGACAAGCATGAGAAGGTTTTATCTGATTTGATTTAATTTGAAGTTTTAGGCCCATTATAATAATGTGTTAAAAAACACGTGTGAATCTGGCCTTTCAAGTCGGGACACTCTTGGGTTTTAAATGTGGGCCGAGCGTGCTTGCCCATTCTTCGGGCCCAATTCTTTATTTTTTTTGCATTTAATAATATTTTTTTATAAATAAATTCATTATTTGATTATGACATTGTTTTCAAATAACATTACTGTTTTCTTATGATAACATTAACAATTGCATTTCGATTAATTATATATGAACCCCATACTTATAATTTGAACGCAAATAAAACATCTATTTTGCTAATATTTTATGTAATTAATACTCTATATTTTAATACATTCACATAAATATTTTCAATTCCTGATTATTATATTTATATGAAAACTAAAATTGAAGTTATTTTAATACATTAAAATATACATTAAGTTATTTTAATTGAAATCTCCTGTTACTATTATATATTTTAATACATTCATAACACCTATGTATTCTTCTCTTCCGTTTAAAATTAACTTAAAATCCTACCTAGAAAATATGCAAGTATATAACTAGATATTAGTTAAAAGTAGAAGAGATAGTGTTTTTATATGCACCGCCTCGGAACACATTATTCATTAAAAAAAAAAATGTTGCTTTTGTTTTGCTTTAAAACTATGCTCCCTTCTAATTTTATTATTTTACATTTAGTTATTTAGTTTATTAGAGATTGAATTGCATGATGTTTTGCAATTTGTTTTTCATGTAGTTATTTTAATTTCATAACCCATATCACAGGTTAACCCAGTTATCTCGAGATTTTTTTGTCTTTTTAACCCTCCTCACAGGTTAACCCAGTTACCTCGAGATTTTTTTGTCTTTTTCCCCCCCCCATCTTTAGAAATTAGATCTTGTCATTTGTTTGGGTTGTTTTCAATGAAATTATATGATTCTCATAACCTAGATAGCAAGCTTTGCATGTTAATCTAAGTAAGTTTAAGTTGTTTATTATGTCTCTTTTAAGATTATTTTTATATAAAAAATCATCAATCAACAATGAGTTTAGTGAGAATTGAGATTTATAATTTATTTGATTTTCTTTCTACCATATTATTTTTATCTTATGACTCTAGTTACGGGTTTGATAAATTAACTCAGGTTAACCTAAATAGTTTTTTTCAGTTTTTTTATGAGGTTATTCTATTCTTATGATCTATGTCATGAGTTAGTGGGTTAACCTGAGTTAACTCCAATTATTATTTTTGTTCTTTTTTTAGATTGAATGATTTGTTTTTCAATTTTATCTTTCAATATTAGGTTGATTGAAAATTACCATTTCTATATGCTTATCATGGTCATGTAATCTGAATTGTGAATTTAAAAGGTTAACTTAAGTTGACTTGAGTTTTTATTTTTATTTTTGTTCATCTTTAAATATTAAGTTGACTTAGAATTGAGTTTCATACTTTATTTTGATTTGTTTTATATAGGGTTATTAAGGTCTCATGACTTAGGTTGTAAATTTAAAAAATTAACACAAGATGGTCTAGATCAATACAGTATCTTGTCATCTCAATATATATTTTTTTAAAAATAATCTTAATTTTTTTAGTCAAATTATATTTTTACATGTAATTTAAATCAGTCAAATTATATCAAATTAGTTACACCTAATTATTTTTTATATTATTTTTTTAATACAATTCACAGTGCAACAATGTAGACGAATTAAAAACACGTTGTGCCGATAAAATACGTGAGTGGGTGTTAAAGGGCAAAATGTTATATTCCACGTTAGAGTAGAGGTATCTTCTCTATCTATACCGGAACAGAATCCATGGTGGTTGCCCTGCGGGACTCAATTTATTTCTATAAAAACAAACCAATTTTAAAAACACTAATCATCGTGGAAGCCTTCACTTCCATTAATTCGTCGTGAATGAAAGGAATTCAGTCCCCTTTCTTCGTTCCATTGACATTCATTTCAGTCCCAACTCAACGTGCCATCAACTCCTCGATCCCTAATGAAATCATTTTAAAAAACCATGCAACTTCATACATTATATATATATATATATCAAAGCTTCCTCTAACCGAACTTAATTGGTCGGTTTTTTCTTAAGAAAGAAAACCTTGTCAGGTACAATAAAATGGAATACCCTCTCACGCGTAGTCGACGGCGGCCACCAGCGCCAATGCCACCATCACCGTGCCTTGTTCGAAGTAGAAGTGAAGCCGAAAACAGTTCAAGCTCGTCAACCACGAACCAAAGAATGGTTAACAGCCGATCAAAATCAACTACAAGATCAAGAAATGAGAATGTAAACCCTTCATGTAATAATACTACCGGCACTTTTTCAACTAAAATGCACAAGAAGCAGCCTAGCAGTCAACAAAAAGAGAGCGGAGGCAAAGATGGATTCGCTAAGTTCTTGCACCGAAGCAATACTAATTCACGGAGCAACTCTGCTGCAATCAAGAGACCGAAGTCTTCATCGGGGTCGTCACAATCAGCGTGGGCATTATCACCTGGACGATCTCCTGTGTTTCCGACACCAGAGTCATCACCGGGGATTGGTGGAGATAAGAGAGGGAAGGTTAAAGGTAACGGTGGTGGCGGTGGCGGTGCTATGAATAGTGTTCTGAGGTACTTTAAGCAAAAGAAAGTGAATCCAATCCAAGAAGAGGAGTACCATAGGTTTAGGGTTTTATACAATAGGTTGTTGCAGTGGAGGTTTGTGAATGCTAGGGCTGATTCTTCTATGTCCTATGTGAAGACAGTTGCTGAGGTATGTTTCACTTACTTCCAGGTTACAATCTAGCTAGCTAGCAGTAGCCAGAAAAGAAAAGAAAAAAAACAGAACTGTCATTTATCCATGTTCTAACTTTTTCTATCTATGATTCATTTCCAGGACAAATTATTTCATGTCTGGCTTAGAATCGTCAACACGAGAAACATCATGCTAGAAAAGCGAATTCAAATCCGAAAGCTGAAGCACGAGATCAAATTGTGTCAGATTATGAACCCACAAATGAAACTGCTTAATGAGTGGGGAAAACTAGAGGGTAAAAATCTTGAAGCAGTGGGCAGATTGACAAGGAAACTAACAGCATTGTCGGTCAAACTCCCTCTCGAAGATGATGTTAAGGTATTTTATAATTAGCGGAATCTACTTAATCTGTTTAACTTAAATTCTTTTGTTTTTAAATAATTTGACCTTGCTGGTTCGCCCCTGTTTCCGAATATGTTTCCTTTTTATCTTGTGATTTCTTTTTAATTAAGCTCATAAAGCTGGAAAATTAATTTTTTGATTACTCGACAGGGAGATGTGGAGTCAGTCTCCATAGCTATTAGCAACGCCGCGCAGGTCATGGATAGCATAGAAGGGACCCTAAATAAATTCCTCTCCCAGGTTAATTTCTGTCACTTTTTTTTTCCTGGGCTGATATGATCATCTATGTGTGGCATATGCTCAGTGGCAGACTGTTCAACAGGTCGAGAAAATCCTTTTTCTGGTCACAGAGCTTTCAAGCACACTGGAAAATCAAAAGGAACGCCTGGAGGAAATGGAGAAAACAATAATCGTAGCTGCTAAACTAGTGGTGAGCTTGGTAGAGCTGTTATCGGGATCTAATTACAACTTCTTATAGTATTTTATATCATATGATCTCCCTTTTTTCCTTGATCATCATTAGAGAGTAGAAAAACAACCTCAAACGAACCGGGCTTGTGCCTGAATTCGTTTTGAAACTGGGTTTTGAGCCCCTGACACGATGACAGAAAAATCTGAAACTGGACCCAGTGTCGGCTAATTAAGTGAAATGAGGCTCTTGGACTCGAATCCAGATATTCAAGTGTCCAACGAGTGTGTCTAGCCCAGACTTGATTTCACTCAAGTTGTGTCAGAATTGTTTGATGTTTTGATTGACTTTACGAGCCATCTTTTTCAGGCATGGGAGAAAAGTGTGAGAGCTCATCTCTTGCAAGTAGGCCTGGATTTAGAGGAGGAGGAGGCTGTCTCTAGCCATGATTAAATGTGACAAAGCTACGATGATGTTTTTCCGGTGAGGACAAGAGAGTCCCCTTCTTTTGCCACAATTCGGCCGCGGGCTGCGGAAATAGAAGAAGAAAAATGATGATGAGGCACCGACATCCATATTCATTTGATGTGAATTAGGTAAACTCCAAGCAAATGTATAATTAGTTTGGTGTAGCTATTCAATTCAATTAAAGTGGAATTTCTCATTCACTTTTTTTTTTTTTTTACAAAATTCATATAAACAATAAATATTTGATATTTCATAATCAATGGTGTAATACTATTTAAAAGGTCTTCTTCCTATGCCTATAAATTCTATTATACCCAAAAATCATACATTGAAACAATCCTTTGGGCCTTCCAATTTTGTGTATGTTCAAAAATGTGGTTGAGATTGTTTTTGAAAGTATTTTTTGTTCAGAATTATATCAAAATGATATTTAAAAAAAAATATTTTTGACATCAACACATGAAATTAATCTAAAAACACACAAAAAAAGAGTTAAATTAAAGTAAAAAAAAATCAAACACTTTTAAAATACAATGTCATACAAGACTTTTATAGGACTGTTTGCCAAGGTTATCCAACACTTATGGTTTTAATAACTTACTATGTCAAATTGGAGGAAAATGGATTCATGGGTTGCAAAAATTGATTTGAAAATATTTAAATTTAATTTTATACAATCAAGTTTTTATAGAATTTAATTTGGTATCATTGTCGCACTAACATGATGACTAGAACTTTCTAAAATAAAAGTAGAATTAACATAAAAAAGTAAGTCTAAACCAAATCTTCCCTTTTGAAACTAAGTCATATTTTATTAGGAAACTTTCTATCTCTCCTCTCAATATCCAAAGACTTAAAGTCTTAAACATGAAGAATAAAATCTTTCAAAAAATAGACACCTAAAATTACAAGGACCAAAATGAAGACTAAACTAAACATTCAAGGAACAAATTGAACTTCACACAACCTTTTAGGACTAAAACATGAAGAAAATTAAGTTTTAGGGTCAAAATGTAAATATAAAACTAAGTGACCAAAATATAAAAATTAAAAACTTTAAAGACTAGATTGAAGATTTTTGAAAACTTTAAGAGCCAAATTGAGCTTTTCACAACAGTGAATGACTAAAAGATGAGAAAATAAAATTTATAACTGAAATGTCAATAATTTAAAATAGAGGGACCAAATATGAAAATACAAGAACCAAAGTGTACTTTCTCAAAAAGATGAAGAAAGAGATATAATGAAACACCCACTTTTAGTTTATTAGTATAGTTGTCAACTCTTCTAAAATCTATTTTTTTATATAATTCTACAATAATAAAAATAATTATTTGCATGAAAGACAATTATTATACATGAAAAATGCCTTTTTTTTTTTATTAAAATTATTTTTTCTCATATAACTTGGGGGGGAAAACTGGTTTTTGCTTTCTTCCTCGACAGCCTTTCGGGGGGTCTCGACTTTTCATGCTAGAAACCTTTATCCTCGGACCCTCCATGGCACGACCCTCCATGTCTTTCTATGTTAACTAGCTAGCATTGATTACAAGGGCCAGCGCAACAAGAAGTCATAACCCAATATAACATTAAAGAAATTAGAACAAGAACACCTGAAAATTCCATTGAAAATATATAAAAAGGAAAGGTAAAAAGAAGAAAAATCACTTATCCTATACCAATCCCCACCATTTGAAAATAACATTTAGGAAAAAGAAAAGAAAAACAGGTAAAATTAATCATATTAACATTCAACTACAGGCTTTTGATCAATATCCCCATCAGCAGTAACTATGTCGTCACCACCACCACCACCGCTAACTATAATTCCAGGCAGTTTCCTCTTGGGCTTGGCTGCTTGCAGCATCAATACAGCATCCCTCATGGAGGGCCGGTCTGCCGGATTCCGGCTAGTGCATAGCAATGCAATTCTAAGCATCTGCATCATTTCTTCCCTCACAGATGCAATGGATGCCCCGGCATTCTTGTCCAGAATGTCAATAATACCATCCTTAGTCTTTATCTTAGACCTTACCCAGTCAACAATGCTGTTACCATCCCCAAACTCGGAATCGACTGACCTCTTACCACTTATAATCTCCATTAACACCACCCCGTAACTGTAAATGTCACTCTTCTCATCAACTTGTAGTGTGTAAGCATACTCTGCACAGAGAGAGAAGAAAGCAACATGTCAGCCACCCAATTCACTCCAAAACTTGAAGAAATCATGGTGCCTGGTGCATCAAGAAGTCAAAAACTGCAATGAATGAACGGATCTAAAAGAATTTCTTCGTGGGGTCCAATTGCACATGGTAAATCCAACCCGGAAAAAAAAACAAAAAAAGGGTTCACGCGCACTGGTGAGTGCGCCATGCACTTTAAGGTTTCAAACAGTAGCAAATTCGCGGCGCCCGCCCCGCCACTGCTCCCCTGAACTGTAGTATTAACCACTCCTTTTGCGGTTGCAAAATCAAATATGGATGGTGTCTTTCATACAATAATAACCAAGAAATTGCGCGTGCTCTGTTTCAAGATTTGACACCCCCATATCTTGGATACACCACTAACACGAACTAAAGAAACTAGGACAAAAGATCTCCTGGAATTTTAAACGGAACCAGCTTCTGTCTAGTCTGGACTCTCAAGTAAAGAGAAAAGTAACAAATTGATTAGGGCAATGGAGTTTCAAGTTCTTGATACAAGGATCGATTTCCATGTTTTATGTTAGAAACGGAATGCGTAACAAATTTCAGACACTAGCATAAACTGAGCCATCAAATAAAACAGAGTGGAACAGAGACAGGAACATACCTGGTGCAATGTAACCATAAGACCCAGCAATGACAGACATGGACTCGTCACATTGGATCAACTTTGCCACCCCAAAATCTGCCACTCTAGCCTCCATCTCAGCGTCCAGTAATATATTACTGGGCTTAAGATCGCGGTGGACGATCACAGGATCACAATCATGATGCAAATAACAGATCCCCTGTGCCACACCCAGGGCAATCTTGTACCTTGTAAACCAATCAGCCACCAAATTCTCTCCCTTATTTTTCCCATGCAGCAAATCCTCCAAGTTCCCGTTAGGCATGTACTCGTACAGCAGCATCGTGCACTCCCTGTTGCTGCAGCATCCTAGCAGTCTCACTATGTTCCTATGCCTCACGTTACCTAAAACATCCACCTCAGCTAATACCCCTCTCCTCCTTCTGATATTCTCCTTGTGCTTACCCCACAACTTTTTCACTGCTATGATCTCGCCACCTGGCATTTCGGCCTTGTAGACCGTCCCCGTTGACCCCATTCCTAAAATCTTGTCAGACATGGATAGACACTCAAGCACGTCGTAAGCCGTGAAATTCAACCGTTGAAAGGCGGTTAATTTCCACGGTCCGATCTCTCGATCATCACTATATCTACGGCTATAATTCGCATGGAAACACCTAGTCCCAGCCACAAGAAGAAATAGGCCAATACCAAAAGCAGCTGCCATAATCCACACTATAGCCCCGGCAGTCCTTTTGGGCTGCTGTCTTTGGTGGACCTCCGTGTCTCTAGGCCCTAATGCATCCTCAGCGCACTGCTTCGGCAGAACCCCACCGCATAAGCCTTGATTGCCCGAAAAGGAGGAGGGGTGCAAATTTGGGAAAATTGTACCGGACGCAGGGATTGGACCAGTTAACAAATTATAGGACACGTTAAAACTCTCCAAAGTCGAGCAATTAGCAAAATTTGAAGGAATGGAACCAGTGAGAAAATTACGGGACAAGTCGACATCAGCGATGGCAGGAAGTGTAGAAATCTCCAGCGGAATAATACCGGTAAGAGAATTGAGGCTTAAATTAAGAGAAAGAAGCCTCTCGCAATGACCAATATCCCATGGAATGCTGCCATCTAACAAATTCTCTTGCAATTCTATCTTGTACAGGTTGATGCATCCGATGAAATCTGGTATTTTGCTCTTGAGCTTGCATGAACTGGCTGAAAAAATCTGAAGATTCGGCGCACTCCAAATGTTTTTCGGTAAAGCAGTGTAGAAGTAGTTTACAGAAATGTTCAAGAAATGAAGCTGTTGGGAATTGCCAAGATCTTCAGGAATTTCACCTGTGAAGTTATTCTTGCTTAAATCCACGAAGGAAAGATTAGGCAAGAGGCCGAATCCGTAAGGGATAGAGCCGTTGAGTTGGTTGTCTTGGATACGGAACCTGTATAAAGAGGTGCAGTTTGCTAGAGAGTCTGGTAAATTACCAAAAAAATTGTTGGAGAACAGAATGAGCTTGTAAAGCTTGTTTCCTTGGCAAATATTTGGAGGAATTGGGCCTGAGAGCGAGTTGTTTGAGACGTCGACCCATAGTAGATTCCCATTGGAACCAAGGTTTTGCGGGAGGATTCCCGTTAGGTTGTTGTTCCAGAGAGCTAACGTGTCAAGATATGGTAGCTCGCCAATTCCCGGTGGTATCTCGCCGGTGAGTTCATTTTTCAGCAAACTCAACCTGGTTAGCTCTTTCAAGGAAGATAATCCCTCTGGAATTGTTCCTGAAAGCTGATTATCGGATAAGTCAAGTGCTTTTAGAGCTTTCAAATTAGTGTAGCTCACCGGAATTTCACCAGTAAACTGGTTCATGAAAAGGAGTAGGTTCTCGAGTTTGGTAAGATTCCCGAGCTGTGGCGGGAGATTGCCTGATAGATTACACTCCGAGATATCTAGGTACTGGAGATTAGTCAAGAATGTAAATTCTTCTGGTACATTGCCTGATAGGAGTTCATTGTAGCCAAGCTCCAGGTGCTCAAGCTGGATCAAGAATCCTAACTGGGGTGGTAATGGTCCTTCCAGTTTATTTCCAGCTAAGTTCAGGTACTTCAATTTCAGGAAACTTCCGTAGCTCCTTGGAATTTCTCCCTTGAAGTAGCTTCCACCAAGGTTGAGCTCCTCCAAGAAGCGCAAATTGACAAATTCTTTAGGCAATGGACCTGTAAAGCTGTTGCTGTATGCATTGAAGACTCTCAAGAACTTGAGCTTGGAAATCCCAGGTGGGAATTCTGAGTTGAAGTTGTTGTGGCTGATGTCAAGAATCCTGAGGCTACTCAGTTCAAATACGACAGGTGAGAGAAGCCCATCAAAGGCATTTCCACTCAAATTGAGGAGGACTAAGCTGGTTAAGTAACTAATTTCAGCTGGAATAACACCGGAAAGATTGCGGTGAGAGAGATCAAGTGATGTGATTTGAGAAGCTGTTGGGTTGCACTTGACGCCAGACCATGAACACCAAACCGGGTCCTGGATCGAACCACCACCAGTCCTGGACAAGTTCCAATCTTGGAAAGTGTTGAGAGGGTCTTTGAGGGCAGTCTTTACGGAAAGAAGAGAATGGAGAGGGAGAGGGAGAGTTGTAGCAGAGAAGACTAGAAGAGAAGTCCTGAACAAGTGGACGAAGAAGAAGAAGAATGTGATCGGAAAGGGAAGAAAAGGAAGTTTCATGGTTGTGGGGAAGTGAGAAACTTGGTTGGGAGAAGTGTGGAGTTAAGACAGGTAAATTTAAGGGAAGAAAGGTTTTGATAGAGAGGGATGATTATGCTTTTTGAGAGTGCCGGGTGTTTCATCATGATTGTTTCGCTGATCAGCTTCAGTGGAGTTTCTTGGTGCCGAATTGCCAACGGTGGGTGGGTATATGAAAGAAAAGAAAAAATATACGTACTGTAAGTCTGTAACTATATGATTATGATTACAAATAGCTCCTCTACTTTCTTCTCTCTCTCTTCCTTTTCTCTCTCTTTCATTTCACTGTTACGATCGTCCCTAACAGGATCCAAGAAAGCCATCTCATGAATATTCTCCTTAAATTAAAACTAATTATAACTATTCGCTCAACCCAACTAGGGTTTGCAACGACATGAGAGAGCTAGCCTTCTGCTGTTTAATCTAACTGGGGGTGCCCGGACCAACAACCTCTTCAAATCAACCACGACCAGCCATTCACTCGAATATTATTTAGCGGGTCCATGCAAGTATATATAATCCTCTCTTTGTAATATTGGATATGAAACCTGCACCAGAAATTTATGTCTTCCTTTACCCTCACAGTATGGGATGGCAAAGTCCAAAGTAATTTGGAATGTGATGGGGTGGTAAATAACTTGAGATGTGTACAGCAATTTCGAGTTTGTCCAGAACATATATTTTTTATAAGATGGGATGACAGGTCTTCAACAAAACTTGGCGGGAATGTTTCAAATTTTCTTTGAATTGCCCATGATCTCCATTAATTTAATAAAATAAAGCAGCAACTGTCCAATATCTTGGTCATTAATTAAGCATCGAGCATACTTGCTCTTTTGTGCTGATTTCTTGACTTTGTTTAAAAGCTTTACCATCTTTACTATTTATGAACTTGCTTTGCATCATTACAGTATTTCCCATAATAACGACAAAGCTCCGAACAGAATCACCCACCATCTTTTCACGTTGTTTATCTGGTGATCGTTTTTTACTGGAATTGCAAGGGCTGTTTATAACTGGCAAGACAAAAAAAAAAGAAAAATCAAGGTGTTGTCAATTAATCAACTCTTTAATTGATTACGAGAATGTATGGATGTGAGCATAAGATTTGTCTTTTGCTAGAAACGAGCCTGCCTGTGATCATAAAGGTGCATGGGGTCGGCAATACAATGATAGCTTCGGTTGAAGAAGCAAAAAGCTGCCTGCAGCTGGTGATAATGATAATTCAAAGCCACACGATGATTTCATTTCAGGCCGTCCGATGATATACACATTAACGCATGTACGTACACGTGCCTCGCTGCTCTACGTAGCTTGCCAATTAAGATACGGCTGCACGTACAGGGATTACGTATAATTTTAGTCTGATGATGCGTTTTATCTGTGTTGGAGGAGATCAGTAGACCAACCTCTTCATGCTATCTATGATTACTGATCATTTTAGTTAGGGTTCTTCGACAGCAATGATAACTTGAGGTAAATTGGCTTACAAGTCAATGAACAAAGCATCTTTCTTTGTCGCCTTGTAAGTTTTCTTCCTACTCATTTCTTTTTTTTATTTTTAATTATCGTTCCATGTGATATTTTTGAACTACTTTTGATGATTAAAAACCAAATAAATAACCTATAATAAATAAATAAATAAATAAATAAAAGTCTTTCAGAAAATCGATTCTTCGTTTCTTTCCAGAAATAAACGAACTGCTTTTTGTTATTCACAATATATAGATTCACAGCCTGTAGCTTTAAATAATATTTTTAAAATTTATTTTTTATATTAACATGTTAAGACGATAAAAAAAAAAAAACTTTAAAATGTTATTGCAGAAAGAAGAAGAAATAGAGTTGAAGTGTTTTTGCAGTCTTACATAAGGAATGAACGGTACGTCACGTCCAGTCCCTTCTATGACTTTGTTATGCGCATGCTTGTCGTAGCGCGTGCCAAGCATTTCATGCGCCTCATCAAATGTTATGGTATTGAAGGGCGTGATTGTCATTGTTGCTAATTTAAAAAAAAAACAGTTTTATAAAAAATATTTTTAGTTCATATTTGAAACTGAAATTCAAGTATTTAATTAAAATTATAATTAAATTTGAGATTTAATAAAAAATTATTGTTTGTGTTTGGTTAATATATTTTTCATATTGATATCAACTTGTGAAATTACTCTAAATGACATATATATATAAATATATATTATTTTTACTTGTTTTTATTCTCTTATAAAACTATTTGCAATTCTATCACGTATAAAATTCATATGTGAAAGGGCTCTATGATTCTTGGCTATTTGATCGAGGAACAACATCTGGTAAAATATGATGAGGAATAAAATGAAAAATAGATAAATACAAGAATAAGAAGGGGAAAAAGAGAGGGGATTTTGCATTAGATTTATGGAAATACAATTATAGAAGAACTAACTTGACCTAAAATTTGGATAGTAAAGCGGTCAAGTCAACACACAAGTTAATGAGTCAATTCAGATTCATATCAAAATGACTTTATCTCGTATAAAAAATATTAAATAAATAAAATAAAGCTATTCTAGATTAAAATTAAATAAAAAAAACCTTAAAGTTTTCTATGCGTGCTATCACCTGGATTTATCTAAGTCAATTAAACTGTGAATTAACTAGTTAAGCTGTTTAAATTTGACTAACCAACACTTAACCTAGCTCGAAATCAAACCCAACCTAGACCAAGCTAGATGTATGTGGGTCACTCAAGGCCGGTCAAATATAGTTTTATTTGAATATATAAACGTGCTTGTGTTTTTTGTTTTACAAATATATTTTATTTAATTCAAGTGAACTTTATCGTTGTGCGAATTTAAAATATTATGATGATATATAAAAGAAATAATGGCATTGATTTGAACTTGCGAGGTACAGAAGAGGGTGCATCAGCAATCCTTTTCTTCAAGCTGTTGAGAAGAGCAGTGGAGGTTCGGGTGATGGTATGGTGGGAACCACTTTCACTCTTGTCTCCTGCAAACCCTTCATCTGTAGAGAGAGAGAGGGAGAAAACATCAAGTTGCATGGGTATATATTATTACTACCACAGAAGCAACAGTTTCTGGCTTTGCCTTCGGCGACGGGTCGTTTCTGGACACATGGTTTTAGGGTTCTCTCGCGTGACCCTACACGGAAACATCACTCGATGATGGTGAGGGTGCCACGCGTTCTTTTGTCTCAATTTCCGCCCTTAACGGTTGGTCGCTCTTTCTGTCGACAAATTTCATTTTAATAATGAACTCGTAGACATGCTTGGACGACGAGGAGCATTCAATCAGGAGTTGTATATCATTGAATTTGGGTTCTCATTCCGTTTGATTTAGAAGCTGGTTTGGAACAGCTTCTCAAACCGCGTTTTAAAAAATTTTGTTTTTTTTATTTTTTATTTTAAATGAATATATTTTGGTATTTTTAGATTATTTTGATGTGCTGATGTCAAAAATGATTTTAAAAAAATAAAAAAACATCATTTTGATATATTTTGACACGAAAAGCACTTTGAAAAACTACAACAACAGCTGTCCCAAACAAGCCTTTAATCTCATCTATGTATGTTAGCGATGCCATTCAATTGTATAGTAACGATGCGATGGACTCACATCTATGCTCAGAATATATTCTGAGAGATCAGATTCAGTAGAAGGGAAAGAAAAGGAATTGCAATGTGTTGACCAAAAACAGCATGAATGAAGCAACTTGGACATGGAAAAGGGAACTTGTTTCATCTTGATGGTGTACAAGTTCCCATTTTATGAAGCAGGAGATACAACACAAGGAGAAGAAGGGGCAAACTTAGATTATTTATTTGCTTTTAAGGAAAAAAAGAAATCAAACTTGAGTGGTTGAACAAGGTTTTTCTTCTTCTTGTTAGGCTACAGTTAAAATATGTTTCTCTCTCTCTTAAAAATACAAAAAACAAATTAGTACATTTAGAGATATTTTTTTCTTGTTACATGGATTCATTTGTAGAGTTATGTGAGCATTATGGCACTTCAATTTTTTTATATATAAAAAGTTGTTAGCGTGTGCTCATTACTCGTCAACACGTGGGTGGTATTCATGTCTTTTGAGTGGCGCGTGTGACTCCACTTGATAGCCATACTTGGTCATCCATCATGTTCTTGGAAGCGTTATCAAGTTTTTTTTCACTTGGTGTGGTGTGTGATGATAGCGGATAATGGGCAATTTATTGTCGGTGGTTGCTATTTTTTCTTCTTTCTTTTCTCTTTTCACCAAAGAAAATATAAGTTTGTCCTTTAAAAAAAAAATCATCTCCTATTTTATTTTATTTTTGCTTATTTCCATCCTTGACTCTTTTATAAAAGTTTTTTATGTTTTAAAATTAGCAATTAAGTTACAATTTGTCATATATTATTTTTTTTTCTAATTCACTTCTTATTCTTTTCATTTATAATTTTTTTTCTTGGATTTTTTTAAGTCTAATTGTTTTTTAATTTCATCATTCAATGAAAATTTATGTTATTCTATTTTTACAATTTAGTCTTTATTCTTTTTATTTTATTCCTTTTGTTAAAGTTTTTTTATTTTCAATTTTTAGGCTCGCCGGGGTTATGCATGATCCACATGAGCAACATGCTTCTGCTGAAGCTAAACGGTATAAAACGAGTATTTTTTTTTTTTTTTTAAAAAAAAAAACTTTGATAGTCCATGAGATTCAATTAACTAAAGCTACTTCACAGATAATGAATGATGTTGCTAATAATAATGCAAACCTATTTCCACTCTTTTTCCTGTGGGATCTCATCGAACCAAACCTAGACCTAATAATAACAACAGCAATAGTGTTATCTTTATTTATTGCATCCAACTTGATCACCATCTCCCGCTTCAACACACATTGATAATGATTATAGTGATGTTTGAAATTGATTTATTTAGTTTATATTTTACTAAAATGATGGCGATATTAAAGTTTCGATTGGACCGTGGCAAGTTATGCAACCCTAAAGTTTTCTATTAAATGTTTTTAAGATTGAATTCAACTATTAAACCCCTAAACCAATCAAAATAATCCATTTGGATTAATAATATTTTATTATAAATAAAAAATGATGACTCGCGTGGGCTGTATAATAAGGTGTAAATTATTATGGATTGTATTTACCTTCTTCTACAAAGCAATTTTTAAAAGTTTTTTTTTTATCTTTGGAGTTTTTGTAAAAGTTCAATTTATTCTCTAAATCTTTTTTATTTCTACTTTTTTTTTTGTCTCAAGTGTTTATGTGTTGGTACTTAAATTTCATTTTCCTCAGGGATATTAAAAGGAGGGAGGGAGAGAGATTTTGATCGGTGTCATTATGATCATAATAAATGATAATCTTGGTGTCAATGAATTCATCTTAAAAGAGGGTTTGATGTGGATGGATTTTCCCTTTAATCATCTTGGAAAAGGCAGATTGAAGCATGTAAATTTGTTTGTTTAATTTGATTTTTGTCTTTTAGTCTAATTAAAGTTTTTTAGGGTTGAGTATATAGTTATTAAGCTTCCTAAAATTATTTTTTTGAAAGCATCTTTGGGTGAAAACAAATTAAATTTTTGATTGGAGATCCAAAAACTCGGACATCAATTTTCCAGTCACCTTTGATAACAATAATATGTTTTAGTAGGTGACATGTTGTATAGTCGGACAAACAAAATGTTATCCATTTTGTTTTAAAAACCTTTGGCAAACAATGTGTCACCTAATTATTGAAAAAATAGATATGTTTTTTAATATATATATATATATTAATAAACCCTTTTTAAATAAACTATTACCATTATATTAAAAAAAAATGATTATGTCATTCTCTTGAAGTAAGATTCTTTTATGGTAATACTTGCAATAACATATAAATATAATATATACTTTTTTAAAGAAAAAATCACGCATGAATATTCAATGAGATTACAATATATATCATGATATTTTTATTGTGAATTTTATATAATTTTCATGGATTAATTATACTTTTTTAAAAATATTCTTGAAACGCAGTGTCAAACATCTTTTAATGTTTAGCACATGTAATATTAACTCTGTAATGTGGGAGAAGAACCCGTGAACCATTGTTAGAAACTACAAAAACTTAATTCATTGATTAATTGTTTTAACGGGTTTGATCATATTTGATGCCATTTTTTTTTTGTAGCCATGTCCACATTAGCAATAAAAAAAACAAAAGCATAAACGAGCGCCTAATGAACCGATAATTTGGTTGTTTATGATGAGAGCTTGAAGGAAAACGAAGCTTTTGGGGTGAATTAGAAAGGTAAAAGGGTTAAATTAAGAGAGAATCCATGTCGATTATCTTCATGGCTTAATCAAGAGGATTTAGCAAGATACAAAACAAGACAAAGAATACCAAAAAGGGTCCCATGTCATCATTGCATGTCATGTTCTATCATTCGGTGCTTGTTTAAACAGAAAAATAAATATCCTTTGACATCAATATTCGAGAATAGACAACCGAATGATTTAGACCTTCTAAAGTAATTAGATTTTTAAGGGGAAAAGGAAAAAAGGTAAATTAAGGAATTAAATGGGTTTTGGGAACTTGTCACAGCCTTGAGTAAGAAGATAGATATGATTAAGCATGCCATTCTCTATCATAGGATCATCTTAGACAATATAAAAAAATAATATAAATTATATTCTGGGGTCTTATTTATAAATTTAAGTTTTTAGATGAGATGGTTTTTTAACATAGTATCAGAGCTTTATTGACCTAGCAGTCACGAGTTCGAATCTCATCATCATCATTCTATTTGATAAAAATCAAGCACAAGGTAGTATAGATTTGTGCAAGTTTCAAGCCCAAAGAGCTTTCACTTGAGAATGCGTGTCAGAGAATAATATAAATCATATTCTGGGACCTCACCTATAAGATTAAGTTTTTAGGTGAGATGGTTTCTTAACCGGCAACATATTATTAACGAGTGTATTAGAAACTCAAAATGATTCTTTTTATTATTATTATTATTATTATTATTATTATTATTATTATTATTAAGCATATGCCACAGTTTTTCTTCTTAATTCGATCGTGTGTTGAAGCCTGAAGCTAGCCAATATTAAAATCAACACTTCTTATAATTAAAGATGTTAGGTGAAAGAAAGAAAAATCAGTCGAATTGGGATTGCTGCTGTTCGTTCTTCCTCTTCTCTTGAATTGTCAGCGCGAGATCTTTTGTAGTTAAGCAGAGCTCTGGGATTCGTGAACGACAACACGTTTCCGGGGAAGCCCTACTTTAAACAAGAATGTCTCCTGACAGCCTCATCGATGTCCATTGCAAAACACTAAAGAGAATAATTCTTCCCGGAGGAATGGTTCTTTTGCTTCTCGGTCTTTGGAGTTCCCAAGCCTTGCAAAGTTTAAATAACTAATTCTACTATTTACTTAATCGAGACCCCTCATTTTAGGTAAATACCACATATATGGCCATATATGTGGTATGGCCTTAATGAAAATGAATACAACAAGTTGATGAGGAATGAGATAATCATGTATAAATGAAATTGAATAAAACAATGGAGGTCAACTCATAAAAAAGCTAAATGATAAAGGATCAAACTGAAAAAATAAATCAATTAAAAACAAACATAAAAACCGAAGTCAATTTAGGTTAACTTGGCTAACCTGTGATTCAGGATATGAGATTGGGATGACAACATAGAAAGAAAAACAAAAAAATTATAAAGTTCAAGACTTAATAATACAATGTCGAAGGATAAAATTGATTTTTTTTTTAAAAAAAATAACCTAAAAAGGATCAAAGTCAATTGGGTTAATCTCAAAACTTGTGACATGTGTCATGAGACCAGAATCACCCCATTGAAGGCAAATAAAAAAAATCATGAAACAATAATCTCAATCATTCAAATATCGAGGATGAAATTGAGGGGAAAGAAACAATAAGAAAAGGATAACAAAACAAAACAAATAGCAATTTATATATAAATAAAATAAAATTATGAGCAAAGAGATTGGAAAATAAAATAAATCAAGAAAGTTATATATGATAAAAAAAAAAAACAATCAAAATAATGATAACTAAGATTGTATAAAAAAACTAAATGAAATTAAATGTTGATGGATGGAATTGAAAACAAACTAAACTTTCAATAGTCATTAAAAAAAAAATAGTAAAAAAAAAGAAGGATCAAGATTGATACAGATACAAACTGACATGATACATTTATTTTTTAGAAGGGCATGCATGAGCCCTAAAGAGAGGACACCATCGATTTTCTAGCTAACACGTGTCCCATAGCATAGAAGATCTAAATGTTAACACCACCGCATAAGTCAACTTTTGATCTTTAATAAACGTCACATGTGCCTCTCAAATAGCGCAAGTGTATCCCGCACATGTCAACTATTTTTTTATTTTAAAATAATTTTGATATTTATTAAAATATCAAAAAAAATTAAAATCAATCTGATTATAAAAAAAACATGATGGAAGCACAAAAGGCCCTGATTGTCAATTAAAAAAAATTGCTTGCGGGACAATCTAGTCATTTTATTATGCATTAAAAATATGAATAGACTGGACTGTTTCTGATTAGATGAATCTTGTGAAAAGACTATTTCACCCTTTAATACAATAGTTATTATAATGTGAAATCCATAGTATAGTATAATGAGTGTGGACGTAAAATACAATCATCTGATTATAAAAAGTCTTGGACGGTAAAGCCATTGATGGTCAAATTGGTTTGTGGAGGTTGGAGATTTTATTTATATTTTTAGTAGTAGAGGCACGCAAGAGACAAAAGATGGCATCATCCATTGTTGGAGCCCCTTTTTGCCCCTTTTTTTATTTTTATTTTTCTATCTCCTTAAGATGTGCGAGTGGCATTCCATCCCTGCATTCTGAAGCAAACGACTTTGTAGTAATGTTTAATCCACCAAGAATCCAACCTCCTAAGCAAAACTCAAATTACCATCATTTTGTTTAAGAAGATAGAAGCAACTTTAAATTCGTGGGTTTGGTGGATGCTTGTCTAAACTCTAAACCCAGTCTCCATCTTAATCATAACAAGTTCGTTTCCCCCTCTTTATCTGCTTTTTCTTTCCCAAGCTTTTCAAAGCTTATAATTACTAAGCACTGCTCCCGGAGTGGCACTGGGAGACAACCCAGCACGCCCGTGGGTGACCTATGAATCATCAAATTGCACTTGTGGCCCTTTTTTTTTCCTTTTGATGAAATTGGTCCTGTTCATTTGCCCATTTCCTCACCTACCAGAGTTTTTTATGGAGTTTGGCTGGCTTCATATCTTATGCTGCTATGTTTAAATTGGTCCATCAAGTAATACGGAACATTTATGATGAACAAAGTTACTTTTGTAAATGACAAAAGGGATCATTGACTAAAACCATTATAACGGGTTATTATGGCTGTTTAAACGTTTACCACCTTTTTCTACCTAATAGTATGATGCTTGCACTTTCCATGTTTTTTGATCCAAGGGAAAAGTGTTATCAGCGCACAAAAACACCAATAAACTTCGCGATGGAATGAGTAGACATCAGTCGCCCGGTTTTCTAAAGCAGAACCTAATTGAATAAGCTTTAACGATGCAGCGTGTTTTAATTTTGAAAATGATCTTCATAAAACAACATTAACAGCTCCACTGAATCGAGAATTTCTTACCCAGATTGGGGAGCAAGTGTTCCATTGTTCTTTGTTGTGTATCCAGTAATCCTGGTAAAAAGGAGAACCCTTTTTCACTAGCTTGGCTTTGGCTTAGATTCAAAAACTGCAGCTATAATGTCTGTCAAGAATAAAGTTAGTGGCATATGTTGGAGACATTGCATTAGTGGCATTCATTGTGCCGCTGCCACTTGAGACCTATATGACCTTGGCATGAAGGGAGCAAGAGGAAAATAAAATTAATGCAAAGGCAGCAAGTGCCAGAATAGGGGTCATCGATTTCGTACCCGCGACACCATCAAAGACGAAAGAAAAGAGATCTTAAATTAAATCTAATGCAAATTGCTACCCTTCAAAAGTTGTACTTCAGAAAATTGTCTCAAGCTTTTCAACTTTCTTGTTAGTCAATTATGATGGTATTGAAAACAATGTTCTGAAAATTAGAGAAATGACAAAATAAAATAACTGAGGGGAGTATAGTGTTGTTAGTGATGAAGCTAGCTTGTAAGTAAGAAACCACTATTGCAACATGATAACTTTGCTTGTTAGTTACCTTTCTACTAATAATCCTACCGTAACATGGAATGGACTTCAGCAGAGTGTAACTCATCTTCTTGTCCACTGAGTCAATAATCAACTAAACTTCCTCACCCTTGTGTTTTTTGTGCTGCATTCAAAGGCCCTTCTTTGTTATTTATATACCCAAATGACAACAGAGCAGATAGTAATTGATTAAATAATCTGAAAAATAAAATCTTGCACTCACAAGCTGTTAGGACAGTTATTTATCCTTCACTCCATGTGATCACGGAAACGGATAATTTTGTTGATAAAAGGTCTCTCGCGGCGGTAACTGTTAATGATAAATGAAAACAAAATTAAAAAAATCAAAGGAGCATAAGAAAAGTTAAATGGCCAACTGAATTCGCACCTCAAACCTCAGTTCACGTGATTATAGCATAAATTGAAATAAGTGACAAGAAGATACTTACATGATGAAAGACGATATGCAGAAGCAAGTTACGCCGATGGAGAAGTGGATTAAAAATGATGGCCAGAAATTTTCGTGGTCCAGAAATAATTTCTCAGAAATGAGAGTAATTACACCAGAAAACAGCAGAACTGTCCAACCAGAAGGTAAGCAGCTAGCAAAAGAAAATGCAGAAGAATCCTGCTGAGACAAATACGTATCCAGTATAAGGTTAATATAAGTACCCAAGGACATGGAAGAGTTGCAGTATCAAAGCCATACCTGGAAGTAGTGTTTGATAAATATTGCAGAGTATAAAATCCTCAAGATCATATCTTCAGAATAGTCAAGAAACCAGTGACCCAAGCATTTAAATTTAATAAAGCATATGCCACTCGTAATTGGTTGAATTTAGGAATCAAGGAAGAACATAAACTAGTCACTACTGAGATAGATGTCATCATGAAGAACCCCTTTAAAGCCACTTACCCACCAGCTGAACAATATAAGTTGAAATTGGCATCCAAGACACCTTCAGAAGACAATATTGGTTGAAACAGTATCTTAGCTGCTTTTCAAAATTAGTTTACCTTGAATGGAAGTTTATTCTCCCAGCTGCAAAACCTTAGGGGTCTTGTTTATGATAGCCTAACTTACCAAGCACTCTTAGTCAGAACTATGCTGCTTATATATGGACACCCTAGGCGAAATACAGTTATGCCTAGATCTAAATTCCCATGACTCAACTTCTATAACACTGGCACAGCCAAACTGTTGAGCAATCCAGTGTCAAAGAGAGCAAATTCAGGCAGTCCTTCACCTTTGGTAACTATGAAAGCAATGGAACATCTATCAAAAAAGATTTTCTCTTTTCACTTTCCTCATTAGAACTATAGTTAGAAGTCTAGTTTCCAAAAAGCAACCATGTTTCCTACAAACAAATGCATAATTACCAAATAAATCAGAATTCTGAAACAGCAAATATGATCATGACAAGGCAAGAAGTGAAACAGTGTCAATTAATGGGCTTCAAATATTTTGCATCAAGCTCACCAAAATTCAGTCTCATGATCATGCACAATGTGTGTAACATGCACATGATGGCACGCATGGGTGCACGGTGAACTAATGGACAATAAAAAAGCCTTCAACATGAAAAGGATACTTAAGGAATTTGCCAGAATCAAGCCAACAGCACCAGCTGACTTTATCAGTAGGACATTCATCACTACATATATCAATGAGAACACAAGCAACGAATCATTTGAGCGCTTGAGTTGGCTCTCTGTTGCAATGGCATGTAGAAAAGCTTCAGAAGTTCCTGATGCACAGTCAAATGAAGATCAACATTTTCATAACAGTATATAAAAGCAAAGCTGAGAGAGATGCATTGTCTGTGGTAATCAAGTTGCTTGTTAAAATGTTCATAGATTCACAAGCAAATTATGTTTGCATTTGTAAAGCTTGCACTCCTGTTCAAATGCGAAGAAATTATAATACCAAGAACCTCTACTGATCTACAAGTCAAATAATAACTATTAATCTCTTCATTTTTCTAACAATAACCTTTCCATTTACAAGTTAATCCAGCAAGTTTCTACATGTAGTTGATAATACAAAAAACTAGTGACCTGATTATGTCACGATATAGATTGTTTGTGCACTTGTTTTTCCAAAACATAATCAGGAATCAACGGGAGAAAATGAGAAAGAATGACAGAAGGGTTACAAAGAGCAGTTTGTTTGTGGTCAAATGAAAAATAAGGGATTATGGGGGTGATAATGGAAAAGGTTGTTACTAGCCATTCATAGCCAAGACAATGGTTGATAATGAAAAATGTTGTTACTAACCATTCATAGCCAAGAGAATGACATAGAGGCAATAATACTGGAGGGCTGTTGATGCCTCTCCGTCACTCCATTTACGGCCATACAACATTCTGATGAGAGAGTAGGAGTAACTTGGGCCAAATGACATAAATACAGCACCTGGATGATGAGAGAAAAGGATTCATCAAAATTGATGGATTGATCATTAATCACCACCAAGTTCACGAACTTGGGGCAGAAAGAATGTGCTGATTTTTCTGCAGTGCTATAAATTTGAAAAAGATTGTCATGACAATTTTCATAATATAAAATGGGTAAAGATAAATTTGAAAACTATTTGACTAAGTGCATATAAAGACAAGAAATGAAGGAATGCACCAATTAGAAAAACAAGCTTCAAGGCCTCTGACAGGCAGCTTCCCAGTTTCCTGCTTTTGTCTGGATCTTTTCCTGTCATGAGAAGGAGAAACATTCATCTGCTTATGATTGAAAATGGAGATATGGTGACTTCAAATTGATGTTGAAATGCATATACTGCATGTATTCAAATTATAAGTCTCAGTCCAAAAGAAAAGAAAGGAAAATAATCTACAAATTCTTAACCGTTCTGGTGAGTAAAGGAGATGAGCACACACACTATTATAGGGCAAATGCTCGACCACACCAGATAAGCCAGTAATGGTAATGTTAGCCATAATTATAATGGCAAGTACTAGAAAAAAGCACTGATAAGAAAGTGTTATGAATTACCGAGTTTCAACTCATGCCTGGCCACCACAGTCAGTGGAGACAAGCAGCAAAAAAAAACTTTGTTTCATCTGAAACACTCAAATACAGAAGATGAAAAATACTCCTTTTCCACACCCTGCCCCTTCTGACCCCCAACTATCTGACTCAACAAGGTTTCTTGTTGTTCTTCTTAACTAAAAATGAAACAGTGGCTAGCTTACTGAATAGACTGCATTCAAATAGATAACACAAATGATGAAACCCCAGAGCAAGAAAATGCAGAGCACATGAAGAGACTTGCACCATCAAAACAACAAAAGCATTTTTTTCAAAATCAGAACAGCATCAGGAAAACAAATGAGGAGAGAAATAAACCTGATGCAGACCTGGCAAATGTAGTATATGAACTTTCCTCAAATGGAAGAAACACCAATCTGACAACTAAGCTCCCTGGATGAAAATTTAGCATTTATAACATACTATATCAATCAAATTATCTTCATTAATGAAGCAAAAATATTCAAATCACTGCCATTTTGGTTTATATAAACACTCAACAAGGTCAATAATATCTGATCCAGCCACATACCTAACTTGTCAACAAGTCCATATACAGCCTGGTTGTATGGGGTATCCAACCATACAAGAACAACCTTTTCCCCTTCTTGAAGGATAAGTTTTCGAAAGGATTGTAGAGTGAACAGAACACACATGCTAGAGAGCTGCTTATCATAATCCATTATGGTTCCTAGTCTGTTGAAAGACATGGTGTTAACTAATATGTTAACAAAATAATTGTGAATGCCACACAGTTGCTAAGGAACCTTGCCATAGATTGATAACGAGTTAATATGAGCACATTGAAGACGCTACCAAACTTGACATAGTAAAAAAAAAATCAAACAGGTTTCCATCCCACAATCAGCTTAAGCAGTTTTTCCTTCCTGTAAACGCTTTTAGACTGGAGGGACTGGGGTGAAAATCATTGCATACTGAAGAAAGAAACTTCAAAGACAAAGAAATCATACCTGAAAGGGAAAAGATCAGAACTTCTAAATGACCGGAAAAGAACAAAGTAACTCCAATATCCTAAGAACAAACAAGCTCCATATGCAGTTTGCGACAACGCAAAAATAATCCCTTTATCCTACAAGAATTAGAAACTTTCTGTCAAAGTTGTTTGTGAACAAGACCATAGAGCCAGACTCCACAACTTTCAAGAAAACAAGCAAGGGTCTTGCCACTAGGAATTCAGATAGAGGAGATTACTCAGAAAATAAATTAATGGGATATGAGTAAATACATGTATCCGACCTTTTTTTTATGATATAGTGCTACAAATTAACCTTTTTGTAGCCAGTTTTCAAGGAATTTATCTCAGATGTCAAAAAAAAGAAAGTGAGATAACCAAGTCCTAAACATAAGTTGAAGAAACATCTTGCATAAATCCCAGCCAAGGACTTCCACAAGAAAAGAAGTAAAAAAAAAACCAAGATATTGGAGATGATAAGAAATGAATGACTTCAGTTTAAAAAAAAAGGTGGAGCGAGAAAATGAAGCATATTGATTAGCAAACAATATCCACCATGTTGAGGAATAGATTCTCCCCAAAATCTGTTTATTAAGTGTGTATTTGGGATTGTGGTGCAGGGTGCTTTTCAAAATAGATTTTTGCTTGAAAATGCATCAAAATAAAAAAAAGAATCAGATTTGTTTTTTATTTTTTTACATCAGCACATCAAAATCACCAGAAAGCACTAAAAAACATCAATTTAATGTTTTTTCATGCCAAAAGAACCCAAAAGCAGAAGTACTCCCAAACACACCTTAAATCACCCAATACAAAAACATTGAGATGGTGAATCCATAAGATGCAATTAATACAACATGCATGTTCATCAAACTTTCAAACTGGGATGTTGTTGATGCATATGGCATCATTTAACATCCTTGATTGTCTCAAAAACAGATGGTGACACTTTATTTTTACCTGTAAAAGAATTCAACTGCTTATCTAACTCATGACATTAGTCAGATTGACCACTGATAACTTTCAGGATGTTCATTATCAGACAAAGAAAAAGAGTGGCTGCCTTTTCAAATAAACTTTTACCATGCTGGTTTGCTTGACAATCAGGAAGTACATTGTCAAACAACGCAAAAGTGTGGCTGCTGTTTCAATTATCAACCGCAGTTTGAGCAATAGCAAATTCTGAGAGACAATATACAAGGGTTCGGCCAAAAGCTCCAAAATACATGCACAGCCTGTGACATAAAGTGAGCTAATAGTCATGTTTTAAAGTAATCTGGAGAAGGATAACGCAGATGAGATAAAGCATATTCAATTGCAATAAAAAAACAAGTTTACTATAAAGGGATTAATAAGTTAGTAATTGATGCTATGTAATGCACAAAGCGCATGGAGAAGCATGTAAAAGAGTCCCATGGGTGGGAGGAGAGACATGATATGTGCTTAGCTACAGCAAAGTATCATGAAGATCGAACAATGGATCATGAATGGTGAAACTAATGAAAACTACTGATTTACCAATACATTAGCAAAGTATAGGGCAGATCATTTGGACAATTTATTCAAATGTTTTTTTTACTCTTACATTCCTCTCCTAAAGTTTCATTCAACAAAGCTGCTGCTTTCTCAAACCAACATTAATGATTGAGGCGATTATAGCATCTTACCATTGATCAAGATAGCTTGTGCGTATGGATCAGAATGAGTTAATCCTTGCCACCAGAAAACAAAAGCACATGCTGAAATCGTAGTAACTACTCCAAGAGGGAGTGTCATCCAAGCTACTTTTAATAACTTTGCTGCATATTCCTCAGTTGAAGCACCATCACTGGAGCATATATATCTCAGTTTTGCAATATATCAGATAGAGGTTCAACTCTGAATCAAGGTTTCGTAGAAGAAACTGCCTTCAATCTAACTAATAGAACGGTTTGACACTCATCTAAAAACCGTGTAGGAGACTATGCAGAAGTTGCAGAATTCAACAATCTACTTCACAATTTGATTGTTTTTCTCACACTAGACCAAAATAAAACAAGAATAAGCAAATGTAACTTAAGAAGCAATACCATTTAATGTCGGCCCTCATGCAGGCTCGCCGGAATCCTTCTCGACTAAGAAACAGCACACATGTCACAAAGAGATGAAATTGCACTGCATATAACTGCACAAACAAGATAATTTCATTTCAGATCACAAAACCCGTGAGGCAATTTCAAAAACAAGAAATAAATACCGCATAGTCCTCGGCTGTAAGGTGTCTGACGATCCAGGAATTGAAAATAAAAGGGATTCCTCTTGACAAGAACTGAGTAGCTGGTGAAGAAAACGAGAAACTCACATTACGTCTTGACAAACAGAGCTATCTATCTATAATTATGAAAAGAAAGAAGAAAAAAAAGCACTGACCCAATAAGTACTTGAAGGTGTGAGAAAAACTGGCAACGTTTGCTGGTGCTTTTGACATATCAAAAGAATGGATGGTCTATTGCAGGCTCTGATTTCTCCGGCAGCTTAGATTTGTTATTTCAGTTGGAACATGAAGAAACAAACTGGCTTTTCTGAGCGAGAAGGGTAAACTCACTTCCGTACTTGACCAAACCCAACCTCGTGTCTCAACTGCGTGTTTGTTAATATTGTAATGGGTAATTTTAAAAATATTTTTTTAATTAAAATATATTAATTTATTTTTATTTTTAATATTGAAAGTATTTAAAAAAAATTAATTTGATGTTTTTTAGACGAAAAATAATTTAAAAAGCAAAAGAAAACATGATAAGTGTTTTTCAAATTCTTTTCTCATCTAAGAAATATTAAATTAAATTTTAATATTTTTAAGTAATTTCTAATAGTTTTGATATGATAATGTTAAAAATTAAATATATATATATATATAATATTATTTTAATTAAAAAAATAAATTTACAAAATCAACACCGCGTTAAAAAACCGGGAGGACTAAACATTTTTTTATTTGAGGAAACAACACCTCTTTTTAGATACTCTTTGGATTAAGCAAGCAAAATTAAATTTTGATTGTTTCAAACTTTTATAAGATATGTATATTCTAATTCGAACCCGAGATCTATTAGACAAATCTCATATTTTTTATCACCATATCATGCCTCTTAGAGATAAAATATAATTAATAACATTAGTCTTATGACATTAAAATATTATTATAAAATGCGGCATAATCATTTAGTAAATGGTATAGTAATACAAGCTTGAAATGAAAAAAATTACTACTCTTGTAGTTTCAGATTCGAGTCTATAATTGCTAATATGATGGTCACTAAAAACTTATATAACTATTAACTTTAAAATTCATAAAATTAATCAAAATATACATAATCAGTTAAATACACACTGATAAAAAAAAAATGTGACATCAACATTGTTGCTTCCATGTGATATTAATGTTAATTGCCATGTCATCACTTTTTTTCATTGATGGGCGGTCGATTTGTGATGGTTTTTGGATAAAGTCCATGTTAGCAATAACGACGTGACAATCGACCCATTTCATTTGTGGTGTTCAAGTAAAATATTTTTGTCAAAATAGATCGTTTTTGTCGAAATTTAATTTTTTTTTTTATATTTAAAGATCGGCGGTTTGGTGTTTTTAAATCATTTTGATGTGCTAATTTCAAAAATGATTTTTAAAAAATAAAAAAATATCATTTTGATATATTTCGGCACGATAAACACTTTGAAAAGCTACCGCAATCGCACTCCCAAACAGGCACTTCAAGTTTCCAATACCAACCTCACAAGTTTTCTTTTCATATCATATAAAAAATCATATCAAGCTTTTAACAGATATTTACCATGATTTTTTTTATCTATTTAAAAAAAAAGTAAACTCGTAATAATAATTAATAAGATATTACTAATTACTCTTTATCTTTATGCATCATAAAATTGCTTAGGCATGAAAGATAATGAAAAAAATATGAAGAGTAAGGATTGAAGGCAACATTGAGAAAACTAGAGGAACCAGAATGCAACTTGGCCAAAAAGGGAGAGTAAAATAAATTCAGAATATATAAATAAATTTAGAAGTAAATAGTAAAAGGAAAGACTTGCAGGCAAAAAGAAAGATGAATGGATATGTGGTATGGCGTCCAGAAAAACAAAATGCCTAGTAAGTATCAATCCCAATCCAAAAACTACTGTCTCCCCTCCATAAATACACTCACAGAAACATCACAGAAACGCATACTAACTATACTAATCCTAGCATGTTCGGTGGAGGCACAGGCATGGGCGGCGGAAGCGGAGGAGGCAGCATGTTAAGGGTGGTTGGTCGGGTTGTCGCTAGGGCTGGTGTTACTAATTTCCAAGAACCTATCTCTAACAACACATCTTCCTCTCACACCACTACTACTGTTACTTCACCAAGGGCAACTGGAACGCTCAATTCTTTCAATAATAATAATAATAATAATAATAATAATAATAATAATAATAATCTGAGTCTTTCTTCTTCCGGCTCTGTTTTGAATGTTCCTATATCTGCTAATTCTGGTGGACCCATTTCTACTTGGTGGCCTTCTTTTTCTGGTTCTTACCCTGATGATTATGAGTGGGTTTCTGTTGATGGAAGCGAAGACGAGAGGCTTTTTGGCTTTAATGATGATCCTGTTCTGGGTCCTGTTCCTTCCATGGATGAAGTTCACGATGCTGTCACTGCACTAACCCAGTGAGTTTCTTTTCTTTTCTTGCTGTTTTAGTATGGTAACTGTGTTTTTTCTTTAATTGAAGCATCAACAGGCTACTTTTCTGTATTTCAGTTTCTGTTATCCATCCATGTCATTTTTTGCTTTGGAAGAAACTACTGGTTTCTAGTTATTGTGATTTTATTACCATCCTTTTTTTTATTATTTTCGTTGATGCGGTGGTTGGTGGGAGAAAAAAAAGATGCCAAGTCGCAGCTGCACAAATCCAAACCTTGCGCGGCTCATGAGTGCGGTGGACTCCACAGTGGGCGATGCGCGGGCTGGCTTAGTCCAGTCATGACTTAGCAGTTCTGGGTAAAGTTGTTGGACAATTTGTAGACTATACCAATCAAAATTAATTAGTGCAGGTGACCGTATTAATGTGATTGGTTTGGGAGGATGCAGTTACAAACTGGGTACTATGTGTTTTGATAATTGATGTTTTGAGGGTTAAACAAGTTTTACTATTGGCGATAATTGGTTGGTGGTGATGTGGCATTTGTCACAGTGATGGAGATAGGTTTGACGACTGCCCCTGCTTGCTACAACAAGTGAAGTTCCTTAAAACAGGAGTTAGAGATCAAGCTGATTGTCTCGAATTTAATATTAAAATCATTCTCCTTATGATTGGAATGATGGTGATAATGATGTTTAGCTTTAAAAATTAAGGTTTCCTCCTAGATTACTCTTTATATTTCCTAGTCAGAGAAACTTATGAGAATCCAAGGAAGATTTGAAAGCAAACTTGGTCTATTTGGATTTTCCTGGGTAACTGTTTAAACAAATTATTTGCACGTTTGTTCTTTAAATCCATGAGATGTGTCAAGAACAGTACTATTATTTAATTCTCATCCTGTTTCATCTGCTTAACTTGACTTGACTTAAGTTTCCCTGCAAGTAAAGAGGGTGGATTTTACTGAGAGAAATGAGAATTCGGATCACCATGACTGTCAAAATGCAGAAACAAGAAGAGAGAAATAAAGCAGTTCAAAAAGTGTCATGAGTTTCATGATGCTAAGAAAATGCCGTGCTGGTGTGGTTTTATGATGCCAAATCAGAAGCATTCTAATAATGTTGTTTACTAAGAACTTCCTTGTCTTAGTCCAAACCAAGGCAGCAGCCTGTACTCAGAAGTTACAGTATAGTGGAGCTTTAGAAGATTAGATAGTTATTATAGTACAAAAACATATTTTTATATGTGGTTGTGTGAAAGTAGTTTGTTTGTGACCTTGCTAGACTGTTTCAGCCCTTGTTTTTCTTGGTTGAACTTTGGATGCCCTATTTTCAGAAACTGTCAAAACAATCTATGTTCTCAATTTCATTTCAATTCCTCATTTTTGGTTTCTGGTTCAAAATAAACCTATTATTTTTGCCACTTTGGCCTTTTAATTGTTGTGATATGGATGAGAATATCTTGCTTTATCAGGTAAATGTTACGCCCCTCTTAAAGGGAGAAAAAAAAATCAACTTTAAATTTTTGCAAAATTGGTGTTACCACTTACCAGCTACAAATTGTATGTGTAAACTGTTTTTTGGGTTGTTATATTGCAGCGTATATGATGCCCCCTTGTATTCCCAACTCATTAGAGATAAATTTCCATGCACTGTGGACAAGGATTTAGCTGATCAAATTTCAAGCCCTACCTCACTGAGCCGAGTTTCTTCAGTTGGGTCAGATATCGATTGGAAGGAGCCTTCTCCTGCTCTGTATAATCCAAGAGCATTGCACTCTTATGGACCTCACACAGTTCATGAAGCTTTCCATTTGTTGCTGACAGAGCCATCCGTTCAGGTTCCTAATGTTGCTGACAATTATATATCAGAAGCTTGCATGCATAAAACTTCTTTCTCATAAGCAAAAATCAACTTTGGGCGCTTCAAGCCTGGAGCACAATAGATACACTTGCTGTACCAAGGAAAATAGAAATGTGTTTATTCAGTCTAATGGAAACCCTTCTCTTTTTTCCTTTTCCTTTAAGAGAAGAAGTAATGGAAAAAGTGGTAGCATGTTGCTGGTTTTTAATCTTTTGCTATAGTTTGATCAACTTCATCTATATTTTTAAGGATGCAACCTTCCTGTGCAGAAAATGGTTGTCTCATTATCATCTGATAAAGCTGTTTGGGATGCTGTTTTGAATAATGCTGCTGTTCAAGAGCTGCGGGAAACCTTCTATGCAGGTCTGTATGGGTTTCTGTAATATAGAACTTTTGAGGGGAAGTGACATCTTTTGTAGTTGATAATATAGGAAAGTATGCCCAAGGAATCTTTCATGCCTTAAATTACACTTCAGTGGTCATATTTCAATGCAAGTGGTTAACAGGATATGCATACTTTTATTGCGAAGCACTGCCCTGCATTTTGAAGTGGATCTCTGACTCTTGAATTTTTCATCACAACTTCAAGCTTTGGAATGATTTTTTTTTATGTAACTTAATAATAATTCTAAGCAGGAAGGATAAGGAAGAACCTTCACTTAAAATACTAATTCAACTTGGTCTATATTTGTAGTCCATATTACTACTTTAGCTTCAAAAAATAGCTGGCTGTGACTTAACAAATTTAGGATTTCTGTCCAACGTATTTAATGTCCTTCAAAGCGTGTCTTTGGAGGTTTAGGAGCGCCTGCTTTGTACATGATATCTGCAAACATAACACATCACGCAGATCAGTTATGACATACTTACGGAGCCACATTCAAGATTATTAAAAGTGTTGTTCTTGCGTGCAATATTGATTTCATATTGTAATTTCTGCAGATGAAAACACTGATCCACTTACTTCTGAGAGCTCAGACGAGGAAACCAATCCAGCTTTGGATTTTGTGAAGTGGATATTTGATAACACAAGAGCGAGAGTTGTGGAAGTAATCGAGACAGTAACAAAGCTGGTGAACGAGCTGTTTAAGCCACCAGCTGATGAGAAGACGTCAGCAGGAGCCAATGATCCATTTGGGTACAAGCTGAGGATCTCATTCCTGCTTTCCATAATGGTCCTGTTGATCGTGGTTGTGACTCGAGCCCACAAGGCTTGACCACCATAATTTGATGAGGGCGACAGGTAGTATTTCTCCCAGTGGTGACTTGTACTGTGAAAGGTCCCGAATGGGTTGCCTAACTTGAGTCCTTCAGCTCAAGTTATGCTTGTGGACATGGCAGTACATGTCATGCACTGAATTTTACTTGTTTGCCTAGAGGGTTGCTCTTGTGGACTTGAATTCTCCTGGCAGGTTGTATGTATAAAATTTGGTTTGTGAATGTTAAGCTGTTTTTTTTAAGCAATCCTAGCTTGTAAAGTGGGGTGGAGTTTACAAATTCATGTTCCATGGAATCCATGTTTATGTTTTTTCATTATTGGGGTCTATATATGGCTGTAATTTTCTTGACCTAGCATCTTTTGTACAAACAATAAGTGTTTGGCATAGCAAGTGGGGTCTTGACCTAGCGGTGGAAGAAACTTGTTCCTTTTTTTTTGCACCAGGGTTCAAGTCCCACCATACATGTCTGTCACCCTCGCGGTGCTTTACTTGCTCATTAGGCTTGAAGGATGTTCAGTAGGTTCGAGGATTAGTTGTGGTACATGTAAGCTGGTTCGGACATCCCGGTTATAAAAATTAAATAAAAAAAATAAGTGTTTGGCATAGCCTCTCTTTTTAGGTGTGTTTTTTTTATTGCTTTTAATAGAAAAAAATATTTAAAATAAAAAAGTATTTAAAAAATAAATTTGCATGATGAGTCTCTACTAGATTTTCATGGGAAATTGGTCTGCGATGATGTCATCTTCATGGAAGGAATGCGAGAAATATTTGCACCTTGAAGAGGAAGGTTATAAACCTGAGACCTAGCTTAATTGGTCATGTTTTGGGTGTGTTTCCTAGAGGTAACCAATTTAAGTTTTCTTAGAGCTATTGTAGTTACATGAGTATAATAGTAGAGGTGATTAGGATAAACATTAATTTGATGAACAATGCGACTTTGAGATTGATATCACAAAAAGCTAATCAAAGAAGGAAAATAAAAATATTTCTTCCTGATTCTTTTCATTATCATGATCTATGACAACAAGAGTCTTGGTTTTAAGAGTGTGTTTGTTAATGTAATTTACCATTTTTCACTTTATTTTTTGAATTTTTTTGAGTGCCATTAAAACTGATCTAATGAATTAATTTTCAAGTACTTCAACCTTATAATTTACTTAGCTCTGGTTTTATATTAAATTAAATGATATGAGAGTTACTTTGACAAGACTCAGTTGACTCAATATGTCTAAAAACAACTTGTACAACTAGTAAAAACATGATTTGACTTTAAAAAAACTCAACATGACATCAATTCTGACTTAGTCTTTTATACTACTTGTTCTTAAGCCAACTTGATTATTATATCATCAGTAACTAAAGTTAGGAGAATCCCTAAGCTTTCTGGAATATATTCAAGGTGGTATTTACAGGCTCATTCACTCATAATATGACCCATTTAGTTATTTTATGGTTTTAGTAAATGCATCTACAATATGGTTATATGAATGTTTATTATCAACTCGTAACCTGGTATTTGCAAGATTATTTGCTTACATTATTAGATTATAAACATGATTTTCAAAGAATATAATTAAGATATTTTTTTTATTAACAACGCTAGTGAATCCACATCCTAAACTTTAATGATTTTTGCATGTCACTTAGAATAAGTACTAAATATCTTGTTGTCCATGTTCATACTCATAATGTTTTTGTTGAATATTAAATGCTTTCAGTTTACTGTAAGGTCACTACATATGAGAACAAAACTCACTGTATCTAATTAAGGACATAATATTTTATATCCAACAACACTTATACGTATTAGGTCAGCATCATATCACAAATTCTTCCAATTATAATTAATATTAAGTCATGAGCCAAATATTTTGCATCTAAGAATATTTTGCTGTGCAACATATGTTTCAATTTATCCACCACAACATACGAAGGTTATAATATAAATTAGGTTTAACTCCCTTTTGATAATTAAGGAAGATTATAATATACATAAGCTTTAATTCTCCTTTGATAATTAAATATCTTGAACCTTTAACATGTGATTTATTTGTGACATGATTTGTCGACTATCATTTTAATGAGACTACATTTCCAACAATAGAGGGAAAAATTAAACAGTATGGTAAATATATTACATGAAATACATTATCATTATTGTGTTTTGAACCTTGTAGAAAATAATATGAATAAGAAGTTCAGAAAATATTTTATTTGCACAACATATAAAATCAATTACCAAATGCTTTCATTGACTCAATAGAAGTAACGAATCTCATACACTAGCTATAAATGCTCCAACCATAATTAAAGTCCTAATAGGACAATCCATTTAAATCATATAAAATGAATTTAAAGTTTGTCATAAGAGTGGTAGACCAACCAATTTAAAAGACAAAAATATTCAAAAATAAATAAAGCAGAAAATCAAATTAACATTATTAAAGAGGAAAAAACTCATAAAGATATAAACATAATTATAATAGTCTTAAAAAAAGTTAAGGTACATGAAAATAATAAAAGTAAGAATATCTTGATTTATGTTTTTATAAAAAAAAGGGATTGAAATGAGATAGTTTTGAACAATATGTTTTCATATAATATATTGTTTGATATCATTAGTGAAAACAAAGACCTTAAGCCTAAATCTATTAAAGAATATAGATGTAGAAATGATTGGCCAAAATTAATAAACCAATCCAAATAAAATTAAATTCAATTATAAAAGACGAAGTTTTTAGACTTATAGTCCAAACATCTAAAGTTGTAAAGCCATTTGGATACAAATGGATATTTATACAAAACAAATGAGAAAACAATGAAATTATAAGATACAAGGCATAATTAATGTTACAAGGGTTTTCATAAAGAACTATAATTGATTACGATGCAATATATTCTCCTATCGTAGATGATATTATATTTTGGTATCTTATTAGCCTAACAACTCAAGAGCAACTAGATATATGTTTGAAGGTTATAGTTAC
Source organism: Salix arbutifolia (assembly GCA_025169955.1). Taxonomy (NCBI): domain Eukaryota; kingdom Viridiplantae; phylum Streptophyta; class Magnoliopsida; order Malpighiales; family Salicaceae; genus Salix; species Salix arbutifolia. The sequence continues at coordinate 8,106,491 of CM045902.1, forward strand.
AACTTATTTATATGGGTCAATTAATGATCATGTTTATATAAAAGTCTTGAAAGATTTAAAAATTTTAAAGCATGTATTTCAAATCCCTAAGAGTTTACTCAATCAAGTTCCAAAAGTTCTTATATGGATTAAAACAACCAAAACACATGTAGTATAATTGTTTTAATGGATATTTATTTGATGGATGATAAAATAATGATCTTATATGCCCATGTGTTTTTATAAAAACAATCAAAATCTGATTTTTGCAAATAGACATTGATGTTTAACCAATTTACTTAAAAGATAATTTAACAAATTTGTTCATTAAAACATTACCAACTACAATGTTTTAAAGATAATGATGCAATATTAGAATATGACAGCTTAAAGACTCATGGTGATACATTCATGAGGAAAAGTCAAAATGATCTATGTTTTTTTTTCTTAATTAGTTTTTCCCATTGGATTTTCTCTTAGTAAGGTTTTTGAGGGGACGATTCTAAATTTGTATGGTTCTGCAACAAAACACCTAAGAAGAGTGTTATGAAATCATAAATTATATATGGATATCTATTTATCTTCTTCCACTTCTTTATCTTCATGTTCATGCATCATCTCCAAATTCTTTTGAATTCTACATCATTTTATTATCTTAGGCGTACAAGTATTAATATACATTAGGGTATAATTAAGAGTATTGTTGAGATGATATAGTGATACAACTATATTCATAAGATTATATGAAATAAGAATGACCTTTTTTTCTTTTTAATCTCAATTATTATATATTTATTCTGTTTACTTTTCTATTCTCTTATAATTATATTGTTTTATATTATATCACCTCTTTTTTAAAAAAGAAAAGAAAAAGGGAAAGATACAAATCGATCACCGTTGAACAAGAGAAAAGATAGAGAAGTAAACATCAAATTGATGGATGAGCCATCCTCTTCTTTACTGCTTTTATTATCATTTATCGTTGCTTCATTGCATTTCCGCTTATAACACCTTTGTAGTAAAAGGAGAGAATGGATCAACTTTATCTTCCATGGATCGAAGTTTGATGATGGAAAAGTAAAGGAATGCAAACAAAGAACAGAAAGTTTCGAACTCCCAGGCCTATAAGTTGGGTTTTGTTTGTGGCTTACAAATTACATTATAATCTAATTATCAAAATATTGATTGAAGGAACAGTTAAATTTACTTCGAGCACGCTAAGTTTAATGAGATGGAAGATGAAGGTCGTATTTATAGTTTTTTCCTTCATTTTTTCCTCCTCTAACATAACATTTTTAACTTGGGGAATGCATATCATATCAAGCATCTGCTACAGAAAGCAGGCCACGCAAGTAATAACGTAGCATGCATTACATGAACAAATACATGGATGAACACAGCAGTTCTGCAGCGACCTCCCATCCTGACACGCTACATGGAAGAGCGTGGAGAATAATTATTATTTTTTTGTATACGAGTAAACCCCCTTCCAGAAAACACTTTGTAAAAAATAAAATTGCCAAACAATTTATTCAAGCTTGGTTTTTCCCTCGTATATTTCAGTACCTCCATACCTCACATGTTGATATTTTCTCAGTCCAAACAGACAGTCGGGTTTTGGCATTTCACAAGAGCCCCATCACAGGTTTCCGGGCAAAACTTGGTCCAAACTTCACTGCCAAGGTCAGTTTGAAGAAGCAAATTCCAGCAAAAAAGAACTCAAAATAATTACAAAAAACACATGCAATGTTGATCATGCAATCCATGCTACGAGACATACTCGAGAACACATCAGTTAAGAAAATAACTTCAAGCACTGCAAGAGAACACGAAAATAACCCACGACCTATGGAAAACGAAGATAAGCCAGCTTTCTCCAAGCAGCACACGAGGGATCCAACAATGAATCTACCGAAAGTAAACGAGGGCCGCAAGCAACTTGCATTAGATAGAGTGAAGGTTGTAGCGAGTAGCCCTACTTGCACAAAAGACCCGACCCCCAGCATCGATCCATATCAATGAACAATAGCGGAATGCAGTTTTGTGTGATGAGGGAAGAATATAATCCCGAAGAACCAGAAACTAATAAATATTAATACAATTAGAAGTGACAGCTTACATGGGTTTGATCACAGAAATAACCCTCTTATATCCCTAAAACAGCTAAACACACTATATTAGGCGGTGACCACCATATATCTGACAGGTCCATGATGCCTGTGACAACTTCTTTTCAGCTCAATGAACTAAATCCTGACCAACTTGCACGCAACAAAGTTAGCACGTGAATTGAAATAGATCGGGGGGAAAAGAATCGTAAAAACATCAAGGAATATAAACATCCTTGCCAAAAGTCGTCCTCCAGAGAGCAGCAAGCTATCACACCCACATTGTGCAGAACAGATCAAACGAAAGCCATACTAAGAGTTAAAAAGCATCATATAATGATTGTCATGTGAAACCACATGAAACTTAAATTTAACCAGGCGTTGGAAATCTGAAAATGAGAATTGGAGTTAGCTTGTGCATCTGATAGATCCCTATAAATTAACAACATCCTAGACAGCAACACTATCCATACCAGTGAAGATCACTAAACCAGCAAAGACTGAGATGATCTGTTTTACGACCAACCAAATCATTTGAAATATCTAGTTACATAATATGATCAGCAAATGAAAAAAAGCGGTAGTTATTCTTGGTTCAGAGAGAGACAGAGTGTGGAGGGAGTAGTAACTAAGGGAGATGAAATGTCAACAGTGGGCGAGAAAGATCTGCAGCTGGAAAATACAAGGTCATATATAAATGGCAAACACAAAATTTAGCGAATAAAGCAGATGCATGCATATATATGAGGTATAAAGGTAGGTGCCTGCCCCATGCATGCTCAGTTCATAGGTTTAGACATGGGACCACAGAGCCATATTAACACCAGAAATGAATATAGATGCCATGAAAACACATGTGCCTGTGACCAGAAGTTGATGCCATTAAAAGCTGTATGTATGCAAACACTGAACTCTTAAGAGTTCCTCAACAATCAGGGTGATGGCTTCCGATCGCCTTAACTACAAAATAATTGAGTGTTTTTTCAACAATTATACCACATCTCTAGAACCTTCCTGCAACTAAAAACAGTCTCTCAACATCAATTTAGCTCAGCAAAACACCAACCCCCTGGCTAAAAACGGAGGATTCACCACAGTTTTATTTATTTACTTGGAAATATAAGTACTAGTTAGGAAAGTTAAGCTACTAGAAAGCTCCAATCTGCAAACTATAATCTAGCTGGAGAAATCAGAAGGGCAACCTCCATCCATTCACTGCTCATCAGTAATAAAAAAAGAGCTAAAGATGCACATTCAAGAAGGGTGCAAATGGGTAAGAAGAAATGAAAGAAATTTAGAAAGGTTTTCTGCTATAAGATCATGTAGATTAAAAAAGGCGAGCAGGCAGAAATTAAAGCTTTTAGTAAAAAAAAAGAAGAAAAAAGCTGAGCTAAAATTTTTAGGCAAAGATTCACCCAGTGAGCATCAATACAGGATACCACCAGCAGGTCAATAATGCTTTCAAATCATCATGCAATACCTTTAAACAAACATTATTACTGTGATCCACTAGGTGCCCATTTGGGTCTGCAATCACAAAAGCACATGCTTGCAACACAACTACTTTTCAGACTGCAGCTCGAAATGGGCCCTAAATCACACTTCATCAACTCAGCTAAACAGAATACTGATAACTCTCTTAGTTTGCATGAAAACTTGGCTCCATCAGGAGCCATATTCAACTACATCCTAAATCTGATAGCATTGTATTTGATAAAAGTATCACTACCAAAATCCAGTACATGTTTGAGATCTGTTACCTGTCATGTAAAAGCTAGGGAGATATCAGAACAATCTTACAAGCAAAAAGGTGAGAAAAGTTAATAAATGAACAAACACATGAATTGAAAAGCTGCTTCCACATACCCAAAAGGCATTCATATTCTAAGACATGCCCACCTTCCAGAAATACAAGATGAACCAACCAGAGGATGCTTCAACAGCAAGGTTACTAGGATAACTTCAATTATCCTTGAAAGAAATGGTGAATAATAGCACAGCAATAAAAAAAACATAACATTACAGCCAAGAGAGAGAATGGTTAAGCAAACCAAAGATAACCGAATGTAACACAAAAACGTCAGTGAGTATTCCAAAAAATTCAATTAAGCTAATAAAATAAAAGTTAGTGACGAGACATAAATAGGAGGCAACAAACATCAATAAGAAGAAGAAAAAAAAGTTCAATAAGGAAAACAAGAAATATTGATATTTATAAGCTTTCAGTGGCTTCTCCAAGTTGTAGCTGTGTAAACTCGCTAGCCCAAATCTCTGCAAATGTCATAACAGTACAGCAAGGTTAAAGATGTGAGTCCCAAACTTCCAACAAAGTCATGGCAAGAGGTAAGAAATCAGGTTGCGCCACGAAACATCAGTCCTGTAAAAATTATTCAATAGTGGCAAAATGGTTTAAGTAATTTAAACAGAAGGCAATAACAAAAAATGTGTTGATAAGAGGACTTTATGGATTTTTTTCCAAGTGAGAATGAATTGAAAGTAGGATCTTAAAATACTAGACATGGGAAATTTTTTTATATTATCATTCTTTAGCAAGTAAAAGAAAACCAGATTTAATAAGGAAAAATAAAAAAACTAGAAGAGGTTGCTCCCAAGACAAATATGTGATATCTGTAAACAAAAATTTCCTCATGCAAACATCACATGTTCTACCACTGCGGCATGACAAAGCTAAGAATATCATTCCAAAGAAAGAGAGTTAGAATATCACAATGAATCATATAAAAAATTAAATGCCAATCAAAAAGAAATTACAGATTATCTACAGCCTCAGACTTACATAATGGAAAAGCTATAACCTCCTTCCTTTAAATCACCTTTGGATGTAAAAAAAGTCAAATAAGAATCCAGAATGTGGAAGTGAAATGCAAAGCAAAAATTTCCACTGTCCCATGTCAACAGAAATGGGGATTTTGCTAGTTACACACAATTTAACAGATATATTTTTTCTGGCAGAATTCGATACGTTTCCTGTTGCCTCCAATCCTATTAAAGGGCTGGAAATCCCATGTATATCTGTGTGCATGTCAAGTGTAAGATGCATACCATTGAAAATCCAAGAATTATAATGAACAGCATGAAAGTGGCTATGTTAATTTACCTCAATTGGGAGTAACACAGAAAAGAGCCTCATTTCATCTCTGCCATAAACTTCTCATACTCTGCATCTGCACCATAGCTTGCCTTCTCTGCAGATGAATGTGGAGGTGGCACAGTCAAGTTTGATGCCCAAGGCACATTACCCATGCCCTGTGTATGGCCAGTTGGTGGTTGAGGAGCAGGAGGCGGAATTGCACTGTAGTAAGATGAATAACCCAATGAAGTTGTTGTATAAGCAGGTTGAGCACCAGGCTGCCCATACACATTCGGCGTTGCAGGCGGAGCAGATGTGCTGTTTTCAGATGGCACCCCTGGTGGGTAGCTTTGTTGAGCCTCACTAGGTGTCAAAGTCTGAGTTGGTGCACCTGGGGGAACTGGCTGAACCGGTGGAGGATATTGTACACCATAAGGAGGCATAGGCTGCCCAGGAATGGGAGGGTACATGGTTGAGCCAGGAGGTTGAGGAGGAGGAGCAGAATAAGGACCATAAGGAGGAGGAACTTGTGATCCCCATGGAACTGGAGTTCCTGTATAATTAGGAGGAGCCCCTGTGTAGCTGGTGGGTGGACCATTCTGAAGGGGACCGCCTACTGTAAACTGCTGGGATGGATAGGCACCAACTTGTTGAGTTGAAACAGGGTATGCAGGCATGGTTGATGCAGGAGGGCCTGGGGGGACAGTAGGCTGAGGTGGCTTACCAGCAACTCTCACAGCAATGGTTCGACCATCTATGCGGTAACCATTCATGCTTGCAATTGCATTATTGGCCATTTGAACATCACGATATTTCACAAAACCATAACCTTTACTCAATCCAGTGATCCGGTCCTTAATGACCTTGGCCATCACAATTTCACCAAAAGAAGAAAACAAACCAATTAAACCATCATCTTCAAGATTAGGTGGCAAGTAACCAATATACAAATTTGTATCGTCATATTCTTTAGGTTTAAGACCATTAGCTCCCAGTCCTGCTTGATTGGCACTACCAAGACCCCCAGTATTGCTGCTAGCCCAAGGAGGATTGCTTCCAGAACCACTTGACCCCAAAGCCAAGGTGGTGGTTTGCTTAGTTGCAGATTCAGGCATAGTCCCTCCTAATTCAGCTAAGAAGTTCTGATACTCGTCATCCATTTTCTTCCCGGTTGTTCCCTTCATAGGACAATCAATGGTTGGATGCCCACCATCACCACAAATCTTACAAAGCACATCGCTTTTAAACGTAGTGGTACGTGAAGGACATGCATACTGCCTATGGCCCGGCTCACCACATAACCTACAATACTCCTCATCCCTAATTGTTCCATTCAAAGTAGCAAGTTCCCTAAGCTGCTGCCTCTTATGCTCATTCAAAACTTCATCCACGGGTTGTAACAATTTCTCAACCATCCCTGCAGCAGCATCCAATGCCTCCTGTGTATCCGCCTCAACTAAAACATGCAAATCCTCATTCTCTGATGGATCTGGTTTCAAATCCCTCTTCTGCTGCAATCTCCCTTCCTTCACCGACCCTTTACCCCGAATCACAATCTTAGCACCTGTCTCCCTCTCCATTCTCTTCTGGGTATTCCCTCTCGGCCCAATAATCAAACCAATAAAATTGTACCCTGGATACTCTTTCATTGGTATATAAAGCTTCTTGTGAAGCTTAGGGGGTCTATAATCTGCTGGCGGCTTAAAGGCCGGGTTTCTCTTTATGATCTGGGAAATAATCTCTTGTCTTTCTTTATTCAATCTCTCTCTTGCCCTGTACTCTCTTGTATTAATTCTAATTCCCATATTATCATAAATAGGTTCCGGTGAAGGAGACCTGGCTCCTTCCGGTCTATCATCAAGAGGCAAACCAGACTGCAACATCCTACTAATCTCTAACAGCCTAGCATTCAAAGCTTGAATTTCAGGATCAAATTCAATACCTCCAGTAAAGTCCTTCATAAAATCAGGCAACTGAATCACCGGCTTCGGTTCATCATCAGCCCACCTCGATTTTCGCTTCCTCGTACCGCTACCCGAATCATTATTATTACCACCATCAGCACCAGAATCCACCGGCGGGTCCCAACGACTGCGACGGCGGCGTCGACTGGTGGTTTCCTCTTCTCCACCAGAGCAGTCTCTATCACCACTGTTCGTGTTGGCGACACCGTTCTCGGAAAGTAAGGGTTTGGGGATCTCAGGTTTTGGAGTGGTAGTTTGGAGGCTGTGCCCATTTTCAGGGGCAAGTTGAGGAGGAGTTGAAATTAGGCTTTTGTCTTGGTTATGGGGATCATGAATTTGGGGTTCTTCAGCTGGAGGGGGAGGGGGAGGGGGAGGGGGGTTAGGGTAAACGGGGATGAAATCTAGGTTCTCCGGTGGTGGTGGTGGTGGAGGAGGTGGACTGGATTGGTCTTGTAGGGTTTGGAAATGAGGGTTTGGGGTTTGATGGAGAGAGTCCATTTAATTAGAGAGAGAGATTGCAGGTGTGTAATGAATAATTGTGGTTTCTACTTTATGAGTCGTTCTACTTCCCTGCGGTCACTGACTCTTGAGATTTTCTTTAACTGGATGGAATTTGATTTTTATTTTATGGCGGTTAGGTTTGGTGGAGCTGATTATGGGCTTAGATCTATTTTGGGTTAAATGACTGTTGGGCTTTGTGGCAAGAAAGATTATATTTCATAAAGAGAGTGCTCTATATGCACTAGACTCAACTTTCTACCACCGGAAATAAATTATCGTGATGGGCACACTTTTCACAATCCTTAAATATATATATACTAGCCAATGCCCCTGCGTCTCGTCGCGGGCGGCACCAAATTGTTTTTAACATAAAAATATATTAATTATATGTATTTTTTTGTTATAATATAAAATCAGTCAAAATAATAAATCTGTACAGAATTACTGTGAAGTGCAAGTTTTCTATAAAATATATAAATTTTAAATTGATATAAATTTATTTGTTTAATAGTTTTTAACCAAATAACCAACATAAAATTATCATCATCATTAAAAAAGCAAGAAGATCGGATATTTGAATTATTGAATTCATTGTATTAAGATTAGTTCATTTTATAATTCAATTTAAATCACATTTAAAAGTAAAATATAAATTGTGAAAAGACCTGCAATAATCAAATAAAAAATAAGTAGTTAATTTTCTATTCATAAAAAGATGAAAACATAAATTAAAAATTCATCCCTACATTACTGTCATTTTTATTACTATAACAGTTAAAATTATTATCAACATTACTGCTCAAACATTTAAAATCATTAAATTACCCTGAAAAATAAAAATAAAATAAAAACAATTTAACAAAAAAACAATAAAAAAATCACTAAAATTATCATTATTATTGCGCAAACAATAAAATCATAAAATTATCTGATCCGAAAAACAAATAAAATAACAGAAAATACACAAAAAAAAGAACAAAGAAAAAAAGAAGCAATATTAATTTAAAAATTATCACCAACATAAATTAAAATTTTAGAACAGAACCGAATAAAAATAAAATCCTGACAAAAAATGAATCGAAAAAATAATAATCTAAAAGCATAAATAAATAAATACGGACAGAAAACAAACATTGTCCAAACATTTTATTTTTTAATGTTTTTAGATCATTTTCATGTGTTGATGTTAAAAATAATTTTAATTTTTTTTATTTTAATATATGTCTAAACAAAAAATATATTTTTTTAAAAATCAATCACATTTCCAAGCAAAATAAAAAATGTTTCATGGAAAAAAATGAAAAAAAACATAATCCGGAAAAGAACAAAAAAAGCTATAAAAAAAATGGATTCGAGGATTAATCGTGGTGCGCTTACCCAGACATCCCAATTATAAAAAAACAAATAGAAAAATATATCTATAAGTGGAAAAAGAAAAAAATATAACCAACAAAAAAAATATTTCATGGAAAAAAAATAATTAGAAAAAAACACGGCACCGTATTTTTTTTAACGAAAAAAAATATTAATTGTGTGTTTTTTTTTTGTTATAATATAAATTTAGTCAAAATAATAAATTTATGCAGAAGTATTGTGAAGTGCAAGTTTTTTTTATAAAATATATGAATTTTAAATTGATATAAATTTATTTGTTTAGTAGTTTTTAACGAAATAACAAACATAAAATTATCATCATTAAAAAAGCAAGAATATTATGATATTGGAATTATTGAATTCATTGTATTAATATTAGTTCATTTTATAATTCAATTTAAATCATATTTTAACAAAAAAAACAATAAAAAAATAATCACTAAAATTATTATTATTATTATTGCGCAAATAATAAAATCATAAAATTATCTGATCCAAAAAACAGATAAAATAACAGAAAACACACATAAACAAAAGAATAAAGGGAAAAAATAAGCACTATTAATTTTAAAATTATCACCAACATAAGTTAAAATTTCAGAACGGAACCTAATAAAAATAAAACCCCAACAAAAAATGAATCGAAAAAATAATAATCTAAACACATAAATGAATAAATACAGACAGAAAACAAACAATGTCCAAACATTGTATCTTTAATGTTTTTAGATAATTTTCATGTGTTGATTTTAAAAATAATTTAAAAAAAATTATTATTTTAATATATTTCTAACAAAAAATATATATTTTTTAAAATCAATCACATTTCCAGGCAAAATAAAAAATATTTCATGGAAAAAAATAAAAAAAGAACTATAACAAAAATTGGATTCGAGGATTAATCGTGGTGTGTTTAAGCTAGCTTAGACACTCCCAATTATAAAAAACAATTAAAGAAATATATTTATAAGTGAAAAAAGAAAAAAATATAAGCAGTAAAAAAATATTTTATGAAAAAAAAAAGAAAAAAAATCAGAAAAAAAACATAATAAAAAAAAGAAAAAAACGATATTGTGGGAGTGGGATTCGAACCCCCGCGCGCGCTTGGGACAGCCTAATTTGCGTGCTTCGGACCAACTCGGCTACCTCATCATATGTTTCTTGGTTCACGAAAATATTTATCAATAGTAAATGTTTGGGTAATATAGAAACTGCTGAGGGAGAGAATCGAACTCACGCCCTGTCGGAGGGCAAGCATAATGCCACGCTCTAATAACCAACTCGACCACCTCAAGATATCTGTCATGGTTCACGGAAACTTATATTAATACTAATTGTTACTGTGGATTGGAACAGTAAAAAAGCTACGCGGTTTATATATATATATATATATTTATTTTTTATTTTTTACCGGGATGTCCAGGCCAGTTTACGCATACCTTGATTATTTCTCGGGCCCACTGAATACCATGCAAGTTCAGTGAACATGTAAGACACCATGGAGGTAATAAGTATATCACACAGGGATGGATCCAGAGGAGAAACCCTCCAGCTCCATTCTCGCTGGGACTCGGAACCATATTCGAATGAAAAAGGATTCTCCAACCTCTGCTGGTATCATTAAATATATTTGTCTTGATGGGCTGAAGTGAGTATCTAGATTTCTTTTTTTCTTATAAGCTAGCAAGGTTTTGTTTTTTTATAAAAAAAAAAAAGTCAAACGAAGCCACCAGTCAAAAGAGAGAACAAAGGCATGGAATGATTAATTAATCCGCCATTAAAAATGATAGACCAATACCACATCAGCTAAAAAAAAACTATTGATTGAGCACAAAAACAGTGGCTTGAAAGCCTTTTTTAGCTATATTTGTTTTTGTGTTTTAAAAATATTTTTGAAAAAAAATAAAAAAATTATTTTTATTTTTTATTTTAAATTAAAAATCAATTAAATGAGACTTTTTTTATCAAATAAAAAAAACTTTAAAAAGAACAATCAAAACAACTAGTAGGACTAAAACAATTGCATAATTTCTCAAGTTAAATAAAAAAAAATTCTAAGTTAAATAAAATACATTTAAATAATAAAGTATGATTTCCTTTTCAAAAAAAAACTTTAAAGGGCTTAGAATGCAAAAAAAAAAAAAAATCAGGCCATGGATCTATCCACTCAACTCGCCATAAAAAAAAGAATTTGAAGATAAAAAATATTTAAAAAAAAACTAGTAAACCTGAATTAACCAATTAAACTCATGATATGAGTCATGTATACCACTAAATCTAGTAACATTTTATTTCTTTAATTATTTTTCATTTAGTTATACATTAATTAGGTATGAAGGATTTTTTTGTGTAAAAAAGAAGACGTGTGTGGGACTAAAAAAGAAAACCACATTTTTAAAGTTAAATAAATTAAAAAAAAATTAAGTGAAATAAAAAGCTTTTAAATAATAATAAATATTTTTTATCATCCATTTTTAACTTTAAAAGCCTAAAAATAAATTAAAAAAAAACATATATATAAAAACTCAGACCCATGTAGCTTATCTGAATTTTAAAACACAAACTGCTTGCCATTTGCGCTCGAGATTTCAGCTTCTAAAGAGTTGTGAAAAATTAGGGTAATTACGTTCTATGCCCTAAAATAATTAAATTTTCAACTTTTTTTATATAAAAAACACACAAAAAAAATTTACATATCTTAATAAAATCATTTGTAGTCTCAAATAACCTAATAAATGATAAATAAAAAATATCAAAATCAACTTGAATTTATAAATTCAGATTTTTTAAGTAAGATATACCATCTCATGATAAGAAAAGAACACCTTAGATGAACTTGCAATGACAGCAAAAATTTTTTGGCTAAAATTAGTATCTATTCAAATTTTTTTTACCAGTAAAATTCAATTATTCTCTCTCCTCTCTCTTCAATTTTTTTTTTTTAAATTGTGAGCTAAAATTGAGTTTTCCTAAACTAAAAAGGGGCCAAAAAGAAATATGATCAAAAGTACAAGCACTAGAGTGAACTTTTTATGCTAATTTGTAAACTACCATCCATTTTCAGTTTTTTTCACTCTGATCCTGTAACCTTTAATTTAGTTAGTTAACAAATCAAAAACAATTGATATCAAAAAGACTATCACAGACAAAAAAGCTTGTGGGCCAAAAATAGAAAAAAGGAGAAATTTCACTCAGTAAATTACGAGTGAGTCCCGCAGTGTCTAGTTGCAATACGAATACGTATCCTGGAACTTCTCTAGTTCTTTGCCATTGCTCATTTGAAAATTGTATTGTACCTAGGTAGAATTTATGTTTCAACGCTCATTTCATGATAAAACATAAAATCCCAAGAAAAATAGTTATTTCTATATCACACAATTGAGTAAGATTCATTTTTTACCACTGAAACAAAGATCACATTCATGCCTGCAATGAGGAAGTTACCACACTTAGGCTTATCGAACATGGTGTGTGGCGTTAAATGATCTTAATAAAGTGAATCTGTGCATTTACATTGGATAATAAACAACTATATGTCCTCAAGATCACAAAGGATTCACAGTTATGCTAATCATACAAGGCATATGAGTTAGATTGTTTATAGGATTTACGTGCAGTAACAAGTGTTGTGGAAGGGATACAGGGCATTGTTTGCAAACACACCATAACATATATTTTTCTTTTATTAATGTAGGTGTCCGGGTCAGCTTACGCGCACCTCGACTAATCTCACGGGCCCTGAGTCAACCACCATGTAAGCTTCCAGTGGTCATTATATTAGCAAACTCATAACTTATTTCTTTAATTTACTGGAGGTTCTCACCCTGGCAAGAATAAACAAACATCATCTAAAAATTGTCACCGAATTCAATAAATAGACATGTATAGTATCTAAATTAATAGATAGTAGACGGAACAAAGATGGTGTATCTAGCTGCTTCATGATCATTCAATGCACAATTCAAATAAAAAGTTCTGCAGGATGACTAAACCTTTGTGCTGCAAGTTGCCAGGAATCCGGTATATACTTTATGACCATAGGCAGTAATACAACAGGAAAAAGAACAGGCGTAATGGTAAATTTGATCAAGTCAAGAAGAAAATAGTACAAATCAAGGGCAATGCTCTTCAAAAGAAAAAAAAAGGCTTCAAGGGTGCACTTCAATGGAGGATCAAGGTATAGAAACAAAAGTAAACAACCCATCAACTCAACTGATGCCAGGAAACCAAAGGTCTTTAATGAGTAAATCAATAATAAGACACTTTATTGTTTCATTTGAAGACATGCTATCAATAATAAAACATCAACCAGGCAATTGACGTACTTTTTATAAGCATTCTTTCATTTGAAGAGCAGGAACAATAATGGCAAAGCAAAATGTTTGGCTGTCATGTATTATAGAGCATCACAATTACTACACCATCGAAAACGTTTATGGAAATTACCTCACATCAGCTGCTTGAGCTACCGAGATCAAAATCCATGGTGTAATCATATTCAATAGTTGGAATTACAGAGGCTACAAATTTCAAAAATAAGAAAAGGTACCTACAAGGTAAGAAATTGCAATTGTAAGATACACAGAGACAAGATAAAAATAACTGTGGGAGATTTATAAAAGATGTACTTGCATGCATAGCAATCATTGTATTTATAAAACGAGAACTAGAAAATTCTAAACAGAGACAGGCGAATATTAAGCAAGAACAAAATGCCATAAATCTAGCAATAAATTAGCTCTGAAAGAGAGCAATATACTAGATTTCATACAAAAGCTTTTTGGAGAAATTGTGCAGTTGTTTTACCTCTTCAAATTGATAGCAGTCAGATTTTGATAACAAGACACTTAATGTTTCAATTACAGGCAATCAAATGGTATGAAGTGAGTAATGAGGTTCTTAGCGATCAAAATTAGCATAAATCCCATTAAAATCAATGATGCTTTAAAGAGCATGTATCATGGACTGGGTTGCTTGGTGTATGTGTGGGTGTCTCTTTTGTATCTACCAAGTGCTGGTGATGCTTCAAATTTTGAAGGTAAAATCGCTATATGGAAGATTCCCTAAACCATGAACTAATGGAGAAAATAAACTTAGCCTTGGACAGGGATAGTTTAACCCACCTAGATTTATTGACTATCCACAACTGAGTAAGAAACCAGACTGGTTTATGTAGAGAACATTCATTTTTGTTATTAGGAAACTCACTCAACATTTGGATTAAAACAATACGGGATCCACTCAGACCTGTCTTTAAACCTCAAACCTAATTACTGAGCTGTTTTCATGGGAATAATCGGGGACATACTTCCAATTATAGGTACTCTCACTTTTTCTCTTTAATGGTATCAGAGAAGAAACTCACTTGTCAACTTCTGGCTCAACTCCATGTGACATTAAAACATCAATAATTTTCTTCATGACAGCCCCATGTCGGCAAGGATGCACTGATGCATGCTTCCCAGGTAAGTGGGGATGGTCTTCAATAGTTACCTGTGCGTGATCGAATTTACAAGGAGAAAAGATTATAAGAAGCAGCACGTGCATTAAAACTTCTCCATGAAATGAAACTCAAAAGACCAAAGTCAGGAGATATATCAATGCAAGCAGAAAAATGACCAATGAAAGAATTCTCAGTTTCTCAATCAACTTAAACTTGAGGGGTAAAAATCAGAAGAGACAGACACATACAAAATGGTTCTGTAAAAACAGACACACTTAAAATGATGCAATTATCAGAAACCTTAAAATTCCACCGTGATGCAAGGTGGGTTGCATTACTTTTAAGAATTTTGATTTTGAGTAAGATCCCATGAAATCATTAAATGTGGGTGTCTTAAATAAACACACCCAGTGTGCAGAATATCAATTGGTAAACAGAGTGACAAAATCTCAGCACCGTTTTGCGTGCATGGTCTTGGCTGACATCTTCAAGTACGAGCTCTGGTTGCAAAAGCATCCTTGACTGCCATGTGAAAGAAGATGACGGTCAACAAATGAGTTAAACTGCTTGTATGATGTACAGAAACAAATTCAATTCAATCCCATACAGCCTTGCTTATAACCATGTTCAAATATCAATTTCACAGACTATAATAAAAAGAAAACACAACATCATGTGCATTTTTATTGCACCAAAATATCTTTGATTAGTAAAATATATTGTTCTCACACTTGTTTCCCAGCTGACAATAGTGAAAAAGATTTGATAGAACAGCAACAAACCTCATCATATCCAGTAAGCCATACACGAGGAGTTTGGTAATAATGATCATACCTGCAGATACAAGATAAAAAGAAGAAGTTATAATAGGCTAAAAAACTGCAGCAAGTTTCAATCAAGACATCTTTGCAAACATTATCAGATTATTACATTGGCATTTAAAGAAAGAGTGATGACTTCAGCTTTGAGAACCGTAGCACAGATAAATCACATAGTTCAACAGAGCATGACTAATGTTCCAGAACAGTTTAAACACCCAAATTTAAGAAGTTTTCAATCAAAATTTATCTTACGTGATGCTGACATCATATGTTCGAGTGCGCAGAATGTTATCATCATCGGGCTCATGAGCCACGAGATATGTAGTCTGAAGTGTTGCCTACATCAATTAAATTTACATCGACAATTATAAGAACTTTCAACTTTCTATCTGGACAATAACGAGGGTGTGAAGAACAGAAATGGCAAGTTACAGGATCTGATTCGATGAGATTGTCAGGGTCTTCAAAATCTGCCATGTCAGGAATATCTTCCTCCTCCTCTCCCCCAAAGTATGAAGGGTTTGTTTGGATAAGACTTTTTTTTGCACCAATTTCTAGAGCTTCCATTGAAGGCACTTTCTTATCTTCATCACCTTTGGTTTCTAGAATAAAGGCAAATCATAAAGTCAGAACTCGGAAGACATCAGAAATTGATATCGAGCTCCAGTTAAAATGGTACCTTTAGGTTTCCCGTGAGTTGCCAGCCATCCATCATTATCTTCGTTATCGAGTAGAACTTCACCTCCAGCAGCTTCATACTCTTCTTCTACAGATGCAGCTCTTCGTAGACAAGGAACTAAGAACAAAGATTTGCATCAACAAACTACAATAAAGCAAACACCGCAGAACTTATTCAAATAAAATGATGAGCGCGAATTGGCTAAATTTGCATCTTTCTTTACTTTCAAAACAATGTAAGCTGCAATTTCCCTCGTTACTTTACTTTCACTGAACAGGAATTATTACAAGTCTATTCAATTACCAATTGCCTTATAAAAATCACAGCTTCATTGATGCTGTTATGGGGGGGGGGGGGAGAGGCTTATAATGGCGACAATTACCGTTTCGAGTGATCAAAAACTGTTTCTTTGAAGGTAAGTATGACTTCCTCTTGTTCGGCTCTCCAGATTCCCTGTCAAAACCAAAATCAAAACCAAAACTAAACCATATGATAGAACAAGGCTCACTAATTTATGATCAACAACCACTCGAAGCGGGAAACCGATGAATACAACACGGAGCGGGAAACCGATGAATATAACACGGAATTTTAGTCGCTGAGCGCTCTAAATAACATCATAATACGTGTTTAAAGTTTATTAACGCCAATTACATGAAGGAGGTTTTTTTTTTTTTTTTTTTTTTTTGGGGGGGGGGGGCGTTCAAAGAAGGAAATTACCAGGACCAAGTGGGGCATTTAGAGACAAGATTGTCACCAGCGAGAATGAATTCGCTGACACTAAGAACGCCTTTCTCTTTGAAGGCAGAAACTGTGCGCGGAGATGTGATTCTCTCCACTGTTCCTTTGAGTACTCCGTGAATCTTCTTTGATAGTTCCATCTCACTCAGATTTTGATCGAACCTTGGGAATTGAAATCAAGCATACCCTAGAAATTGCAGAGAGAGGGAGGGTGGGAGGGCGTGTCTGCCAAGTTAAGATGCCGTTTGGCTCCGCGGTTCACTTTGCGGGGATAGAGGTTGTCTTCTTCTTTTTTATTTTAATATTTGACCCAAACTATGCTCTTAGTCCCTGATATTTAAAACGTTTTCGGATTTAATCTCTCGTGTCACATTTTTATTTTTAAGCCACCCATTTCTTTTTTTTAGACATATCCTCGTTATTGTGTTGTGTCTATCACCCTTCCTCTTTTCCTGGATAGAAAGCTGCTAGAAAGAAATTCAAGGAAATTTCATTAAGGTCGTGTGTAGTAACTTTTATTTTTTATTTAATAAAAAAAACTAACTAATTAGTTAAATATTTTATTTATATTAATTTAATAAAAAAAACTAACTAATTAGTTAAATATTTTATTTATATTAATTTAATAAAAAAAACTAACTAATTAGTTAAATATTTTATTTATATTAATTTAATAAAAAAATCAAATCCATAAAAGTATAGACCATCTAAAAAATAATTGGGTAAAAACTTACTATCCTTTTGGCATTGCATTTGAAAAGTATTTTTATAAAAAAAAATTATTTTTATTTTTGTTTTTATTTTTACTTTAAACTAAAAAAAAAATGTATTTCTAGATTATTTTCAAGAGCTTAAGTATAAATTCCTTAAAAACATGAACATGTGTGTGTATTGTGAACATTGAGTACAAAGAAGTAAAATTAACAGACAAATAAAAACTAACAAGGTAGGGATTTTCAATTTTAATTGCATGCTTTAAATTTATACTTTATAATCTTTACATTTACTTTTTATATGGCTACATCAATTTTATGATCAAAACTACAAACTTTGTGAGTTAACTTGGTTGACTCAAGTTTTTTTTTTTGTAATTGATTTTTTTCCAATTATATCCTTCAATATTAAATTAATTAAGAATTAAATTTCATGATTTATTTTAATTTGATTTTTATATTAAATTATTTCTATCTTATAACTTAAAAGGTAGAGGAATTTATTGTGTCTCTCCTTGTAGAAAACCATTCACTAGAATTATATATTTTTTCAAACTCAATATCATTCTTTAACATCAAGTTTGTTCAGTTTTAGGTTTCATAATTCTTTTTTTTAAAAAAATTATGATATTATCTAAGTCTCGTAACTTAGACTGTGGATTTAACGAGTCAACTCATTTGACTCAATTTTTCTTTCTTTCTATTTTCCTTTTTTTTTAATTCTATTATTCAACAATGAATTAATAAAAAAATAAGTTTAACTTGGATCACTCGAGTTGTTTTCCCCTTTTTCTAATAGATTTTGTTTTTCAACTTTATTCCTCAATATTAGATTGATTAAGAAGTGAACTTCATGATTTATTTTAGTTTATAAGTTATCCTCATCTCATGACTCGGTTCATGAATTTAGCAGGTAACTCGAATTTACTCAAGTTATTTTTTTAATCTCATCTTTGATCAACACTATGTTGATTGAGAATTGAGTTTCATAGTTTATTTTATTTTTCTTTCTATTGTGTTATCTCATAGGTTATAGGTTTGGTAAGTTAACTCATATTAACTCAAGTCAGATTTTAAGTCTTTTATTTATTTATTTATTTATTTTATCAGTCAACATTGAGATTATTATAAATTTAGTTTCATAATTTATTTTAATTTTTTTATGAGATTATCATAATCTCATAACTCGAAATGGCGATTGAAAGGTTAATCCGAGTTGAATTGAATCAATCTAATATGTTGTTGTCTCAATATTTATATAAAAGTCTCGTCTTAAATACATATTTCGAGTCAAATTATATTCTTATTGATTATCCAAGTTGTCTTTGGACCCGTTAAGGTGACTCGATCACATCATATCAATACTCATACAATTAAAAAAAATAATAAGAAAAAAACTACAATCACAAAACCAAAAACCTACACGAATTGAATTAATAAATAAAGAATAGCCTGAGATAGTAAATGAAAAAAGTGTTGTTGAAAATAATTAAAGTTTAAATTGAGAAATAAAGATATACCAAGAAATACAATTTTTGTAATAAGTTGTTAATGATAATCAAACACTAAATTGATAAATAAAAGTATATCAAGAACTACAACATTGCAATATAGGGAACAGACTCATTCATGTCAAATAACTTCGTGTTCCTTGAAACTGGATAATAAATAAAAAAAGGGTTTGATTAATATCAAACACTATTCTTCTCGAAAGCTCTGACATTTTAGCCCCATATATTCTTCAACTGCCCCACTGGTGTAAACACAGAGTAACAAAAGTATAATAGGAATATAGCAGATTGGAATTACTGCTTAGCTTCCTGTAAACATCTTTCGAAACTCCATGGCTGGATATCTGGTTAGGAAAGAACAGGTTGAGGTTAACACCACAGGCTGGCTGTTCATGGAAGGGAAATTATTTTCTTAAAGCTGTGTCCTCGTAGGATCAATTTTTGAAACGAAATGTTAAATATGGTATAATCTATAATGTACTGGGACTTGCTATTCAATTTCAAATGAATACATATACATAATATATATATATATATTCAGTGTCTATTTGATAGTATAATTGTGATTGTTTTTTAAAATATTTTTTATTTAAAAATATATCAAATTAATATTTTTTTAAAAAAAATTATTTTTAACATGAGTATATTGAAAATGATTTAAAAACATCTAAAATATTTAATTTAAAATAACAAATAAAATATATATTTTTTAATTTTTTGTTAAAATACTTTTAAAAAGCATTGCGAAACTGGGTATTAATAAAAAAGTGAACGCAGCCAGCAGCCAGCAGGCAGCCGGCAGGACAGGACTTGCTCTGCCTATAAAACCACCTACCTCCTTCCTTCAGATAACAACTGCTAACTACTTCCTTGAGCTTGAGCTTCCGTCTTCTCTACCTCCCTTCCTCTCTTTACCTCTCCCTCTCTCTCTACAAAGAATGGTGAACGATAACAATTATGGTGACTCATGGGACTCATGGGTAGACGAGGCACTTGCAAAGCTTCACTCTTCAAAACTACTTCGATCTTTAAGACCCATCAATCTTTCCCCTCAGCCTCACAAAAACACTGAAGATGATTATCAGGTGTTCGACGAAATGCAGCCTTGGGATCGATCCTCGGTTGAAATCTCCATCTCAGAGTCCACCTTTCACAATTGGCTCCTTGACATTCCCAGTTCTGGTATACTCTTCTTCATTTCTTAGTTATGCATTATTGGAATGAAATAAAGACATGGTTGCTCTTAGAGTTGTTAATAATCATGCATTTCTTTTTTAATTTTTGTTCCTTGTTTTAGAATCTTGTCTCTCATTTCAAGAAAATGTGTATTCTAGTCTAATTTCAGTAATGGGGTTTATAGGAGACGAGGATATATGCAGCAATGGAGTCGCTGACAATAAAGAAGCTAATGGACGGTTCAAGAAGCTACTTCTGTTTTCTGGAAATGATTATTTGGGCTTGAGCTCTCACCCCACTATTGCCAGGGCAGCTGCAAACGTACTTCTTTTTTTTTTAAAAAAAGCTTTTACTATTGTTTTTTCCCTGCTTCGAAGATATAATGATTTAACACTATATCAGGCAGCACAAAAACATGGAATGGGGCCTAGAGGTTCTGCTTTAATCTGTGGATATACAAATTACCACAGGTTACTGGAGTCTTCCTTGGCGGACTTAAAGAAGAAAGAGGTATGAGCTTCTATGACTTTAATGCCTTCTGTCAGTCCAGTGATTTACAATTGCTGTTGTATGACTAACCAACCACATTATCGTCATGACTATTACAATATTGGTACAATAAGAATGGTTTATCAAGCTATACGCTATATGAGATCAATTCTGGCATGATTAAACTGATCAATCGCTACACGTTTCACTTACAGTTTCAGGTCATGGGAATTTCATCATGTTATGTGGATTTATAGGAAAGCAAGGAAGACAATGAAAGACTATTGTCAACTTATTCATTCATTTATTGTGTTCATCTTTTTTTTTATCCCCCCTCTTTTTTGGGAGGGAGGGAGTGTTTGCCTGATCTTGTCACGTAATGAAACTCCATGAAACTCAGTTTGATTTCCAGGAAGCACAATACTTTGTTTTATACTCTTTTGAATGTTTGGTATATTCAACTGAAACACTGATGCATGCTTGTTCTTAACATATGTTAGGATTGTCTTCTTTGTCCTACAGGGTTCGCTGCCAATATGGCAGTGATGGTAGCTCTTGGAAACATCGTCTCTCTTTTAGATGCAGCTGAAAAACCTATGAAGGAGGATAGGATTGCCATATTTTCTGATGCACTGAACCATGCTTCAATTATTGACGGTATTCGTCTTGCTGAACGACAACATACTGTTGATGTGTATGTTTACAGACACTGCGATATGTCCCACCTCAGTTCATTGTTGTAGGTTCTTTGCCATTATCCACTCCTTTTATGCTTTCCTTTGCATTGCAATTTCTCTTCACAGAGTTCATATCTGACTTTGTTTTTTATTATTTTTTTCCATAGATCAAGTTGTGAGTTGAAGAAGAAAGTCGTTGTGACTGATAGGTTAGCATGCTATTCCAACCATATTCTTTTGCTGCAAGTATTGGCTAATAATAAGCAACTGTTATTTTGTTAAACAACCACAGATGCCCATTTTCTTTTCTGACTTGTATCCATTGTCAGTAGGCTTGGTGCATGTTTCAATTTTTTTTATCCTATTTCTTTATAGGACAGCATCCTTGATAAACCGCTAACAATTTCCTTGTGGTATGTTTTTGAGTGCTTGTTAGTGTGGACAAGGTGGATTTGAATGGTGTCTTTTCTGTTCTTATGACAGCTTATTTAGCATGGATGGGGACTTTGCACCAATGAATGAGCTTGTGAATCTACGTGAGAGGCATGGGTTTTTGTTAGTCATTGATGATGTAAGTTTTCTTGAAGGCTGTTGTATTTGTAAGAAGCTATTTCAAGCTGTCTTGTATGCATTGATCTTGTACAAGGGCTGAAGCTCTGAGATTTAACTTCTATGGTATGGATTGCAAACGTGATATAAAATAATCTTTTGTTAGAGAACGTAAATAAAAACCTGCTGACAGTCTACTTTGATGCTACTAAATGCTATTGACAATGAAAGAATTAAACCTGCTTAGAGTTTTTTCAGGCTCATGGAACTCTTGTCTGTGGGAAACATGGTGGGGGAGTGGCTGAGGAGTTCAATTGTGATAGACAAGTTGACATATGCATTGGAACTCTGAGTAAGGCTGCTGGTTGCCATGGTGGATTTATAGCATGCAGGTAATAGTGGAGAGCAATGGTGATGCGTCACTACAATAACACTTGTTTCTCGCTTCCCAAGAAAATGAACCTTTCCTTATATTGGTCTCTTGTTAAGATAGTCCTTAAACTTTTGAAAGAGGATACATTGAAGGACTATTTGTGTTTTTGCTAACATTTATTTAAATTAGCAACTCTCATGTTCTACTGATCCTGTTATTACCCTTTCGTCCTCTACTTTTAAAGTTCCTTTAGGTTGCATTGCATATGAAAGTAATTGATGAAGTTATGCCAATGCTATATGAACAGCAAAAAGTGGAAGCAACTCATACAGTCAAGAGGCCGCTCATTTATATTTTCAACTTCTTCACCAGTCCCAATTGCTGCTGCTGCCCACGGTAAACTTTAGTCTGTTAGTTCTTTTCTTTTCTTTTTTCTTTTTCTATTTTTATGGGACCTCTGACTGATTCCCATTACTCAACATCATGCAATCTGGTTAATTTCCCATGTAAGAACTGCAGCTTGTGGGATTTCTGATGCCATTTTCTGCAGGTCATTCATGTACAGCTTGCTCAGCCTTTGGTGGGGATACTAGTAATTCTTCGTTTAATTAGGAAGTCTATGACAAAAAATCTGGAATTTCCATCGTTGTTTACACTATAGCGCAGAACTTGAATTTTATCATGTCTTGTAGCCTTTGCTTTCCTGTTAAGAGTTAAAATACTTTCTGCTGTAACAACTTGTGTACAACTTGACAGCTGCTGTTATTGTTGGGAAAAAGGAAGCATGGCGTAGAAAGGCAATTTGGAACAGGGTGCAAGAGTTTCGGGCTCTTACTGGAATTCCCATCACGAGTCCCATAATTTCGCTTATTGTAGGGAGTGAAGAGAAAGCCCTCAAAGCCAGCCGGTCTCTCTCTCTCTCTCTCTCTCTCTCTCAAAATGAATTCTCTCTGGCACATGCACAGACCTTGTTTGGCTGCTGCAACAGTTACTGACTACAATAATTTTGATGGATCAGGCACTTGCTGAAATCTGGTTTTCACGTGACTGCAATCAGGCCCCCGACTGTGCCTCCCAACTCATGCAGGTTTTGTTGCATATTCATGATGACCCTCTTAATGTTCTTTTATGCAAGGATATCTGTTCGGTTTTAGATGCATTTTCCTTGTGGTTCCTTCAACGTAGCGCTCCTTTTCACCCAATTCCAGTGTCAGGGAATGCAATTTGATGCACGCTTGCTCAAACTTTTATCAGAAAAGAAATATATGTTGATGATTCTCAGCTCAAATATAAAGTAGTGCCTTGTAAAGCGCAAAATGCCTACACATGATGCATCTTTCATCTTTCACACTCGAAGAGTTTGTGCTAGTCTGCAGTTGCCTGCTGTGCTATGATTTATTTACATGAACTTATTTGTCACCTATGGTTCTACACCTGAGCAAAGGAAGTTGACAGTAAAAGTCATTTATTTTAACCAGACCAGCAGATCAGAAAGTTCAAGATTTTTCAAAACCTCAAGCTAGGTTTGATTTTAAAAATAACGTGCTGTATCTAGGAGCTAAGAAAAACCAATGCCGTTAATCGTGGCAAGGTTTGGGTCAACATGTGGTTCTATCTTGGATGCCCTTGTGTTGTTACTTTTTCTATCCACTTGAATAAATCCCTTTTGATCCGATTATTTTCTTTTCAAAATCAGGTTACGAGTGACATTGTGCGCAACACACACAGCAGATGATTTGAAGAAACTGACAGCAGCACTATCCTGTTGTATCAACTTTCAAGACATTGGTCTCTGTAACTCGAGAGGAACTGCTAGACTCTAGAAATGATCCCAGACCATTGTTTCTGACCAGGGATGATTAAGCAAGAAGCATTGTAATTGGTACTCATGGGTCGGGTTTTAATAATATCCATATCCAAACTTGAACTTAAAAATACTATTCATCCCACCCCAAAACTCAACCGGTATGGATTTTGAATACCTGATCGGGTACCTAAACCTACCCAGATCAGGATTTGGGTATCCATTTCTCTGATAGACCAAAAACATTCAGTTTTACCTCAACTTCATCCATGATCCTTTCTAAATCCTCACCGTGAAGACTACTTTTGAATTATCCCACAACTGCAAAACCCTTCTGCCATTTTAAATCTCTTAATTATCCCTAGTGACAAAGGAATATCAATGTTATTTGCTCTCAGTTCAATGCTCATCCCCACAATCTTATTTCTTCCTGACCACTTTTATGGTTCTAGTTGAATCCCAGGCAAATTAAGCTCTAAAATCTTGAAATTTAAAGTAAAAAAATAGCTTGGAACTATCTATGCTCTTGCTTATTTTGCCCTTGTTCATATTAAAAATATTATAATTGCTTAATTCTGCATAAGCAATGTTGCTGTGATCATTTTTCTCATTATCCATAACTTCAAAATTCCTTGTCAAAAACTCATCCTCTTCCAATTTTACTGTAAGTTTTCTTTCTCTCCGTGTAACATTATTGTAATTTATCAGATTTTAAGGATGATATTAAAATTCAAGTCAAGTGAAGTAATATCCATAAGTAACTCGAAACCTGACTTTATTCCTTCAAGCTTACCCGAGCTCCAACATACTCATAAAATTTACCATCTATCCAGGTCGATTTAAATCGATATTCATTGGATTTCTAGAAGTGTTGTTTTAAGAGAGCTTGGTGTGTAGAAAAACTTTGATCATAAAACAAGCGGATTTTTTATATTATCAATTTTATAAAGCTCTAGTTATTATTATACTAACAACCTCGGTACTCAGAAGCAAGCAAATGAAATTTTATATCTGATTTTTGAAAAAATGTTTCCATTAACAAACTACAAAATGTGTTTTAAGGTTTTTTTTTATAACTTTTTTTTTTTTAAAAAAAACTTCAACTACGCAATCGAGCAAGCTAAATTGGTCACAGATAGTGAGGAACGTAGAGGAACATATGCAACCGAGTAAGCTAAATTGGTCACAGATAGTGAGGAACACAAAGGACATATATTAATATGGCCAATTTAGGAATAAAATTAGGAACTAATATAATAATAATTAACATAAAAACCCACCCTACCCGTCCGTTCCCCCATCTCAAAGTTAGTGGGTGTTTGGGGCGATGGCTACACCTGTGGTTGCGGTGGACCGCAACCCCAAACACAAACATTACCAAACGGGACCCCAGTTTTTACTGTGAGTCCCGCCACTAAATCAGTGTTCTAGCCGCAGATGCAAAAGCATCTGAAAGATGCTTTTGCAACTGCGGCCAACGTGATCAAACGCGCAACCACGTTCCACAAAGCAAGACGTGGCTTCATCACCATCATAGTCACCGGTGATTCATTTTACACACTTCCAGTGCTTCTCCCTCGCAATCCCTCACGGACACAATATATAAAGCAAGACAAATGAAAAAAATCAACACCCCCTCAGCAATTGCCCCTGTATGCAAGTCCACCTTCAACGACGGACCACCTCTGAGCACATGCCTGTACTGTTTTGGCATATTTTTGTAACTGCCATGGCACCCACTGTCACGTGCCTAGTCATTTCACGGTGTGACTAGTCTTTTCACAGTCAGTACATGCAGGCTTTCATCAAATCAAGACCAGCTAGGCTTGTTAGTCGGGTTGGGTTATCAGTCTGAGTTTTATTAGTTTGGTTACTTTTAGTCTGGTTCAGTCGGGTAGTTATTTCGGGTTATTATTATTGAGTAGGTGTCAGACCAGTTATGAATAAGTCAACAAGTATCATGGCTGAAAATCAGCTGAGTTGTGTTGCTGGGGTCCTAGACATTCGGTAATTAGTTATTCTTTTTGTTATTTAAAGTCAGAAGTCATTAATAAATGTACAAAACAATTTCTAAAATTCTAAATTAAACTATTGGAAGTTTTTGATTCCTCGAAAATCCATTTTTATCTTCTTGAATTACTGGAGTCTTGACACCCACAACCCCACCAGCTGCCTAAACCGGAAAACACAAAGCCATGGACATGGCTTCAACACCCACATATGTTGCTATGATGGAGGAGAAAACACCCAGCAAAGAAACGATGAACACCCACTGCATGTCAAGATATGGCTCCCTTGATTGCTCCCATTTCTTTCTCATTTTCTCTCCACCTACCCAGCAGCACAAGAACAAGAGCACTCTCTCTCTCTGCCTTGATTGTGTGGTCTGAAATCGAATAATAGAAAATGACAGCAAAAGGAAGCAATATAAGTTTAGATATAAACACACACACAAAATTAAACACATCATCACAACAATATTTTATTATATAATTATTAAATCTACAAAATTAAAAAAACAATATATTTATTTATATATTTATTGAATATATAAATATATTGTTTTTTCAATTTTGTAGATTTTATATATATATACTTTAAATTAATTTCACAAGTTGTCAGCAATATGAAAAGCATGGTAACCAAACACACAAAACTGTTTTTCATTAAACTCAATTTCAACCACAATTTTAACCACACACTTAAATTTCAGTTACGAACCGCAGCTAAAAACACTTTTCATGAAACTGTTTTTTTTCAACCTCAACCACAACAGCAACAGCTGTGCCAAACAGGTCCTTAAAGCTAAAAAACCTACCCCATTTCTTATCTTCTCCCCTTGTCGCATTCCCGTTATCACAACTAGACTTGTTAATCCCGTTCCGTTCCAGTTAAAATGATTGGAACGTTCCATACCATTAAAAAACCCGAGACGAAATGACGTCGTTTTTGACTCGGTTTTAATTCCGGCCGGAACACCTCGGTACCGTTCCGGCTCAAAATCATAATATTTTTTTTTTATTTTAAAACATTTTACTATTATAATATTTTGGAATTTTAGAGATGTTTCTAATTTTGAGATTATGTTTGTTTGACTTTATGTTTATATTGTATAATTTAAAGTTAATTTATCTTGAATTTAAATTATATTTGTTAAATTAATATTTTAATTTTTTTTTCATATATATATATAATTAATTATATACGAACAGTACAATCTCGAAACGACACGCCGAAACACTCCAAAACCAAAACATTCCATTTCAATAGAAAAACCAGAACCGTATTGACAACCTTGACCACAAGCCACTGCTCTCTTCCACAACTCCACCGAATCAAAACCCGTAATCCTTGCCTACCTCTCGGATCTCCATTATATCTCCACTCTTCGCTTCTTCTCCACCTCCCACCGCCACAGCCCCACCCGCCCCAAGCCAGTTGACATCGGAGCTCGAGCCCGCCAACTCCATTATCAAGTCCTGAAATGGAATTCGTTGTAACTGATTTGATTACTGATATTTTAGTTAAGTATGGAGGCTCGTTGCCTGATTTTAGTTAAACTTTTTCAATTATTAAATATTATTTTATTTTTTGGCTATTTGATTGAAACATGAAGAAATAACTACTGGCCATAATAATAATTATTTTAGTTATTCAAATGCCTCTTATGTTGGAGAAGAAAAATTTAACTCAAAAAACCAAAAAAACAAATTTTTGGCTTTGACTCTTCATTTAGCTCCAGGTTGGACTTGTCCTAAGACGACTACCTCCCAAAGACAAGGGAAGCAAAATGTAAAACCCCAACTTAATTGTATGTATTCTATCCGAGGCTCAACTAATTGCTTTAAATTTAACACTCCTATTTAGTAAATAGTAAGTTTAGCACGATAAACTAGCCAATATTGTTGTTGTTGTTGGTATATAATGTTCAACCCCTTTTAGATTTGTGCTCCACGGAAGGCTTAGAAGAGGCCAGAGCTAGCCAGGTCCCTACTTCCATTGACATGGAAGAAGATGCAATGGATGAGGCAGAGGAGCATCTCATCTGCTGCTGCGGCTGCTCACAGTTCCTTATCATTCCTTTTCTTGGATCGCCTTCCTCCCATTGGTTCATCATCTCTTTCTTTGCGGGTCCCAACTGTGTAAAACATACAGAACATGAAAAAGGAGTCAGCATATGGGTGTGAAATGAAACTGAGATTTTATCAGTCAGCACACATACACTTGGCATGGCAATGGTGGTAGTCAAATTTTGATGCTGTCTTCTTTGGTAAGTGACAGGGTAAGGGGAGGTTTCAGCATTAGCATGGGAATGAGACCAACAAAATAACCCATAACCATCAGTTTGACTGGTATTCAGTGGCTCATTAAGGTTGATGAGAGGGGTTTTGACAGTGGAGTTGATGGTAGTAGAAGTGGAAATGCTGCTCTTCTCATACTGGTTGTGAATCATTCGATCAAGGGGAGAACAAGTAATTGGAGTTTTGGCACCTGTGGATTGAGGAATGATGACAGACCGCCTCTCAGCTGATGCCTTCACAGGGGAAGCTTGGCGGGGTCCATGGGATTGAGAGGGAGGAGTAAACAGAAGGTACGATTGTTTTGGTGAAGTGGAGGACACAGAAGGAGGTGTGTGCACTGCAATGAGGTCTTGGAGATGCGCCGCAACCTGAGGATGAGGGGTTGAGGTGGTCATATCAGGCCACAGGAAACTTCCCTGGGGTTTGCATATCCTAAACCCACTTTTCAACCTCTCTATCTTTGCTGTCCTGTCCTCCGGTGGTGGTGCTGATTTTGTTGTCGGTGATATGTTGCCTCCTGATGACTGACATTGTTCTTGTGCTAATTCCCCTAAAACCATTGCTTCTTTTTCTCGATATATTACTTCTTTCCCCTTCCTTCCAGATCCAGCTGGTGTGGTTAATTCTGTTGATCCCATAAATAATGCTGGCCTTTCTGTTGATCCTGTTCTGTTTGATTTTCTCACTCTAGTTTTTAGCAGCTTCATTTCTTCCTGCGTTAATTAGACATTTCAATCATCATAAGACCATGGTTCAATACATAATTAAATGCTACGACAATAAACACTGCCAAGCCTCCCCGTTGTACTGTAAGGACAAAACCAATCACAAGTAACCAATTCATCCTAAAATCACCATTAATCATAGATATAAATGTTATCTCTGCAAAAGACTGCCAAGGACAGCGAAAGTACACCACCAAAACATTCATCATTTATAAAACTATGTTAGTGTAGGATTTTCAGCTTTGAATTTAGCTATACTAATTGCAGAGAGCTAGGTTGGAATGAGCAGTAATCCCCATAAACAGCTTCTCGAGTTATTTCACGGCAATTTAACCATTTATTATCAAGACTGGATACATACACCAGATAGTCAATTTATTACTACCATCTTTGAAAGATGTGGATCGTAATCATGTGCAGTCATTCAGGAATTTCTTATTTCAACAAATTTTACGTACATCTGTAGTGCTCAGAACATCAGATCGTGGAAAGAATCATTCATATCAAATCTTAAACGCTTCAATCGAAAAGAACACGATAGTTATTACAGGGTAAATTTTCACGATTTCCTACCTCCATCCCACACAAAGATCGTGAAATTCCCATTAGTTGCTCCTCCATTTTTACCTTCTTATTCTCCAGATCAATGTACATTTCCTGCAAAAAATAGCACACAGATTGTCAAGAAGAATTTGGGTCGGTCAAAATCTAGTCAAACTTTCATATTTATTACCTCCAGTGGAATTAATAAGCTGCCATGCTCCATGTCCTGACTTGCAGGAGAAGAAATCGGTACAGCCATAATGGCTAGTTCCTTTTCATATTTTCTGGACACCATCTCCCTGCACCCATAAGACAACAAATACCCGACAAATGGAATCACTAGCATACATGATTCGCCTCAATAATAACTGAGAAAAACTGATGAGCAATACTAAGATCAGTAGTATCGAGTACTAACAAGCTAAAAGACCACAAAATTCAAAGTCCATGGCCAATCCTAGTTAACAAAATAGAAGGGCCAGTTACCTTTTAAGTTTATCAATTTCCTTTCGGAGCTCCTTGATCTCTCTAGCACAAACAGGATCCTGAGTAGGATTATCACCAGGTTTCCACCCAGGTGGAGGAGTCCAATAAGGATCCTGCACACAAGCCTCTTTCCTAATATCGACCAAATTAGCCTTCTCCAGCCAATACTCCATTGCCCCATCTGCATTATGCCTCCTTCTAAATCTCTCTTCAGCTCCTGGAGCTACCTTCCCCGCCATATGCTTCAACAAATGGTCTAACAATCCAGTATCGCCGATCAACTTCCGTGCCTCAGCTCTCAGTTCTGGCCTTAAAATTGGGTTTCGAAACACTGCATTTTGCTCTTTCATCACTTTGAAGATGCTAACCTCAGCCATTTTATACCTTCACATAAATCAACCAACCAAATTAGTTACTAGCTAGCAAGCTGCATATAAACACTAATAAATAAATTGATATAAATCAAGGTACGAATTTAATTTTTTGACAACTAAAAGCTTTATTACCTCTCAGCCGACCATCTATCGATAGATTTTTTTATGACTTTGTTCCTCTTTTGCTTATTGACCGCAATCCGATTCTTCTTTTCACTTTTAGGCCTTTTCTTCTTCGGTGATGATTTGCTACCAGACCCACCTTGACCCTTTCTCTTACATAATTTCCTTTTAGCTTCTCTCGATTTATTTACCTCTACTTTAACATCCTCCTCCTCCTCCTCCTCCTCCTCTTCTGTATCATCGCCACCATCATTGTCTTTCTCTTCCTCGCCTTTAACTACGTCATTCGATACAGCCACAATTTCAAAGCTATCCTCTACGTGTTTAGCCAAGAACCTGACCTGCCGGCGCTTACCCCACTTAACCACACCGATTCCCTTCAGCTCAGATATGAGAGACAATTTTCTTGCACCAACAATAGCATTCGCACTTCTTCTAGGTGAGTCTGACACCTTTTGAGGTGAAACCGAAGGATTTTGAAGCACCCAGAAACTCCACGAGCTGCTCTTGTCTGCAATTTCTTGAAAAGAGATTCTCCTATAAAGAGCTTCTGCTGCAACTTCTGATCCTATCGTGCACTTGTCATCGAATGCTGGCAGTTTCTTCCTCATGTCTTTCTTATTAGTATGTTCAGTCTCATTGAGATAAGATCTTAGAGAATAGATGCTTGGAAATCTCAGAGAAACTCTCATTCTGGTTTTTTCATTCACCTGAAATATTTAGTAAAAGTTTAACCCGGTTAATTAATAAACATTTAAGACAAAAACAAAATGGGGGGGGGGGGGGGGGGATTGGAGTGGGGTTTCAAAGAATGTTGATGATATATACCATGACAACCCGGATTTTGTGGAGTTGATCAGGGGAGTTAGGAGGCAACTTCGTGTGATCAAGTTCATAGACAGAGCTTACTTTAATGTGCTCAGCCGGGTCTTCATAATTAATCATAGAAAAGGAAGAATGGTCAGATGAATCCTTATTTTGATCACGAATATTGAACGTCGAAAAAGACATAGCTAGTAGCAGTACGTAGTCGTGTGCAAGACAATATATATAGGAAGTACTGTTTGTTAGCTGGTATAAGGAGAATGGGAAAAAAACCAAATCAAGAAGAGAGAGGAGAGAAAAAACAAGAGCCAGGTTAATTAAAGAGGTAGCTTTCTTATACACGGGCGTCAGTCTGTGCGTTACCAAATGGTGGTGGTGTTGAAGTATTGGTATTTATTGGGTAGTGCAGGAATTGTCTGCCTAAAAAAGTGCTTTTAGCGGCGGCCTCCGGGTTCTGCCTTCTGTCTATGCACCCCATCATTTCCTGCATTTTCATTTCCACAACCAAATCTCGCTGTTAAGTATTGCCCCTTCTCTTCTTCAACCATTTTCATCACATATCATAGTTACCACTCACATCATGATCAAATAACCTAACAGACACACGCTTACACCTTCTCTTTTCTCTTTTTTTCCATTACTGTGTAGTGTGTACTTCGTAGGCCGTGTGATTGAATTAACGAACCTTTGATTTGAAAACTTTAGACTTCAATGGAATTAACAGATAACACAGCGCGTATGATTTGGGAGAGAAATATAATAGTAGCAGTAATTGGTGAGTGCGAGAAAAAGAAAACAACTCACGGATGGGTCTATTACTGCAGCATCAACCAGCTCCATCTCAGTGATCTTCTGCATTTACGGAAACCGTTTCAACATCACAAGTTAATACCAGCTTGCATCCTTTTCAGTTAACCAACATGGGCATAATTAAAGAAAGGGAAAGATTTATGATCATGCAAATGGGCGTGTGTAAAATCATGATCTGTCATGTCTTTTTGGGAATTTAAACAAATGAAGAGAAGGATTATAAAAAAAAAAAAAAAAAGAAGCAAGAGAGACAGGGAAGTTCTGGGGCAGAGAATTTAAAGCGTGATAATTAACGCGTTGCATTAATTTATAGGAAATGATTGTGAAAAAAGATTAAAACACCACCAACACATAGAGTACTATTACTCGCAGAATCTATTCTATTATTTGTAGGTAGAGACTGATTGAGAAGCGAATGGGAATGGAAAATTAATGCTAAGTATTGATCAATTGTGACCTTCAAAGTATATTGACTGGGAAAAAAACACTACTGATAAAGATCATGGTGCTTAGAAAGGATCGAGAGAGAGAGAGAGAGAGAAGCTGTTTACTTAGTTTACAGCAAACATTAACTGAGCATGCATTTAATTTCAATGAGAATTTTCCAGTTAATTCAAAGTAAATCAGAAGGAGATGCAATTTGTCGTGAAAACTGAAAACCATTCATTTTATTTTATTGTTCCAAAAACTCAGTTTCTGCTTACTTCTTTAAAAGAAAATGACCAGGTGCAGAAACACAGGCTGTCTGGATTCTCAGAACCAGAGGAAAATAACACTATATCAGAAGACGATTTCTTAATTCAAATTAAGGAACACGCCTTTCTTTCTCAGCATCCAAACACACAAATGCAAAATCGAAGTCCTGGTTTCCTTTAAAAGTAGAAAACAAATTAATAAGCACACAGAATTTAATCCATATCCTACTCCAAGGACATGCTAATAGGTCACTCCTTCTTAAGACTTTTTATCCGATACCAGTACTGATTCAAAGAGCCAAAGAGAAACTCCACCAGCAATGCGTGAAGATCAAGTTGAAAATGAAAAACAAAATGAGATATAAAGATGAGACCTTTACAGTAACCTCAAAGAATATGCTGCTTGTGATTAATTGTTTGGAGAGAGAGAGATGGCTAGGGAGAAAAATGCATCGAGAGAGCGGAGGGGTAGGATTTTTTATTTTATTTCCTGTTGTGAAATCAACAATGGCGTGGTGCAATTCTGCTAGAGAGAGAGGGGGAATATTGTAATGATTAGAAGACGTGTGCGCCTCACGTGACCTGGATTACGGTCCCCCCCGGCCTCGTCTCCTATCTTACCATTTTGCCCCTCTCAGGTGTAGCCATGTCGTAACAATCTCGACGTGGCAGGTGCTTACTCGTGAGGATAGTAAGCGAGGTCTGGAGACGGCCACATTGAATACAATGACCCTCTAGTTCCCAGCTGGAGCAAACGTAACTGTCAATAATATTCTCTTTTTTTTCTGTTATCAAGTTTCACTGCTCACACCACACGAGCAGTAGAGCCGAGAGAGAGAGCCAGGAGTAGACTAGAGAGGGAAAGCCACGTGGCACCATAGGAAGATTGGAGCCAAAATGCATAATATTTGTAAGATATCTAGAAAAGCCAAGTACACCACAATTCGAGCCGAGGGTTTGAAGAAGCGTGAAGTGAACAAACTAGCCGTGTGATAGGACCGGACCAAGGAGGAAGTATATTTATGTTTTTTAATTTGATCTAATATTAATGTGAATGGGTATGGTTTCAAAACTTAATGTATGTTTATGCATGCCTATTTTTTATGCAAAATGTTTATTTTTTTTAATGCTTAAAGAATAACTTATATATATATATATATATATTAAAAAAACATATAAAATACGTCACAGTTTTACTATGTTTTGTACACAGATTACTAGGTCATATTTTTTTTTCTTTTTTAGCTTATTTTTCATGGTATCACCAAACACTAAAAAATATTTCTCAATTTATTTATTATGATATTGTCAATTTAATTTATTCATATACATATATATCGTGTGAACTTGTATATTAAATCATAAGATCATAATAACCTCATAAACAACACATAAAAATAAATAAAAAGTTAAATTTCCAATCATTAGAGATGAAATTAAAAAAAAAAAGTATCAATTATTTTTTGTGTGTAAATTAGGATAATCCGTCAAACCCATGATCAAATTCACGGGGCTTAGATAATCTTATAAAAACTAAATTGAAACAAATCATGAAGTTAAATACATAAAAAAACAAAATTGGAATTATGAAACATGAACTAGAAAAAAAAAGTATTGTAGATGAGACATAAAAAAACAAATCTTAGATTATTTTTTTATTAAAATAAATAGTACTGTAAGATGAGACAAAGTAAAAACATCATATTTTTAATATTTTATTTATAATAATTTTAACAACATATGAAGATGCTTCAATGTTATCCATTTTTTTTTATTAACATGAAATATCCAATTCAATTTATATATATCATGACTTCTTTTTTTTATTCGAGAAAACTCCATCCCCGGAAAGTATACTTTGTGAATCTAGATGAGCGAATAAAATCCTGGTTGTCCCAGACTCATATAAAAGATGTATGTCATAATTTAAACTCGAAATCTGCTATGTAAATCTCAATTTTTTTATCATCAAATTATGTTTTTTTTTAGAGAAAAAGAGAGTATCTTGACTTATTGTATGAGACTGAAGTTTTCTACACTTCTTCTAGTAGAGAGGGTTTGCGTCGCTGATATATATAGCTTTTGGACTGGACAATGGCCAATCAGAGCACCCATATTTTGTATGGGCCAAAGCCCAGCGTGAGACCCTTTTGTGGACTCGGACATAGAATTGATCGTGGATTTGCGATATGATTTTGTGGCTGAACTGTGAAGATAATTTCATTACAGGGACACAAAAAACCCTAACTAGATGTTTCACATTTGACTATGATTAAAATTTTCACAAATAACATATATTTGATGCCCGTTATTACATTCATATAAAGGAAACATATTAAAGGTTGAAAATCTTATATTTTGTGATTAGAATAATAAGATTTTATATTTTTTTGTCATAACAAGTCGTCAAGAATCTGTTTAAGAATTTATTTTTGTTGTTTTTCAAAATATTTTTTGTTTATAAAATATATTAAAATGATATTTTTTATTTTTAAGAAATTATTTTTGACATCAACACATCAAATGATTTAAAAATAAAAATAAAAATAAAATTATTTTTATATATAAAAATACTTTTAAAATATAATGTTAAACGAACATTAAATTTCATTGCTTAAAACTATTTTTGTTGTGTAGCCTTTTTTTTCTCGGCAAGGAGGTTTTTTTGTGTGAGTTTAATAAAAAGATAATTAACTACTGAAATATTTATTTGTTAAAAAATATAATAAAGTAATTAGAAGGGTTAAAACTTCAGTGTTTATAAACTTTTTTATTTGGACTCATTAAACTAGTCATTCCACCTCTTCCTTGGAAATGGGATCAATTTGCTAGCTTGCTCTCTACCATGTTTCTTTATTTAATTCAATAACAATTTCCATTTTGTCAGTTCCAATTATTGCATGCATCGTCCCTGTTCCTTTTCGAGGAGCATATTTTGCAGCCTCCCATGCAAAAAAAATCGCTGATAATGTGACGGCGAAGGGGTTGTCGATGTGTTAGCTTTTAGCGTTGAAAAGACCTTTGCACTCATATATATTTTATGCTTCTTTACCATGGCCCCTGATTGTTTTCTCGCCGCCTGCGCGCTGAAATTCATCGTTTGATCCTTTTTCACGCAACCATATATCAGCAGCATGTAATAAAGGATAAAGAATTTGCGATATCTATAATAGATTTTGAGTTCAAGTTAAAATGTATATTTTTTTTTTATAAAAATATAAAAATTAAAACGATCAAGATTTTACTCGCTCGATTAAGTTAATATATCATGTTTTTCAAGAGTGGAGTTTCTCGTATAAAAAAAATATATCAGCAGCATCAATTTTTCTTCCCATCCATCCCTGTTTTCCATTGTAATTAAGTATACTGCCATGGATGTTTTTGTTAAAATTAATTACATCCTTCCTATTCGATCTATTCATCGTCCATGTGATGAACATAAAGGGGCTAGCTTTTGTTGCATGCTTGGTTCCCTTTTCTGGCTTGGATTTTATTGTCGAGAGGATCTGTGGGAGTTGCAGGTTTTCCCCCACCTGTCTTCTACCATTTTTTATGGTGATAATGCATCCTCTCCTGCCCTACATATTTTTGCCACATTGATTTTCCAAGTGATCATGCTCCTTTTCAAGAATTATACAGATCCTCCTTCTCTATCCAGTAACATGCCATTCGATTTTGATTTTTGATTTTTATAATGATTAAAGGATGTTTTAGAATTGAAGATAAAGTTATTGAGACTTTTAGAGATAGTTTTTAGGGTTTTTTTAAAGTCAAAATAGGGTTTTGAGATCCAAGAACTTGCACATTGTTTTTTCAACCATAAAAAATGATAAAATATTATTGCAATTTGCTATTTTTTTTTCTTTTTTAATGAGCATATAACATGTTGCGTGCTCAATTCATGTTGTTTGCTATTTTTTTTTTAATGCAAGCCTAACATTATAGTCCCATGCAAGTTTGGGCTTTTCTTTGTAGAGGCTAAGTAAGTGGCAAGCCTGATTTTCTACCTTTAAAATGTTTTTTTTAAATAAATAATTACAATGCTATTTAGAAACAATCAAATTATAATTTTTCATGGTCATATTTTTTCATGGTCACATATGAGTGTAACATGCAACCACTTATAAAAAAATTGGACATGAATATTCAATAGCAATAAAATGGATAGTTTATGAGTGTAACATATTTTATTCTTTTAATTTTTTTCATACAACCATCTAAAAAGTATAAAGACCTACTTCAGTAGGGTCCTCTGTCCTTTTTCAAGAAGAAAAGGTGTTTTTTAAAAATGCAAGAAGTAATTATTGAAATGTTTTTACAATTTTTCTCTCTTTAGATTTATCATAACAAAAATAAAAAGTTTGTCAGTGAAATAAATAGTAATGAGCATCATTCTTTAAAGATTAAAGATTAGGTTGACAATTAATGACTGTTTATCAGGTTTGGTGAGGTTGTTTTTTTAAACATAGAAGCTGTTTCAAATAGTTTCTCAAATTGCGTTTCAAAAAATTTCAAAAGTTTTTTTTTTAAATAAATATGTTTTGGTGATTTTAGATTATTTTGATGTGCTGATGTTAAAAATAATTTTTAAAAAATAAAAAAACATCATTTTGATATATTTCAGCATGAAAAACACTTTAAAAAGCTACAGTAACAACTGTCCCAAACATGCTCATAATTACAACACAGTTGAAATGTAAAAACATTTCCCTCCTAATACCCCACGTGGCTTCCCGTCAAACACTTTACAGTGTCCCAGAAATACAGCCTGCAAATCAGTAAAGGAGGAGCCCCATGTTCATGTTCATGTTCATGTTCATGTTCCTTCTCCTCCCTCCCTCTCTTCAAAATCACGCAGTCAAGATTCTCACTCACTGAGACATGCACAAGCAAAAACACATCCTTAAAAAACCAGTCTCCTTCCTCATTCTCTCTGCAAGTTGCTACCTTGTCCCATTCTCACATCTAATCTTCACTTTCATTTTCAACTCCCCTTTACTCAACCACATTAGTAATAATAATAATAAAAAAAAACTGAACGTCATTTGATTTTCACTATTTCTCTCTATTTAGATCTAGCACTTTTGAAAGATTGAAACTTGTCAAGAGCTCATTTCATTTTTCTTTCTCAAATTTAAGAATCCCCTTCACCAAACACTCACTGGTCCTATAAATGCAATGCCGCTCGTTGTTAGATCTTAAAGGTTGAAGCTTTTAGGCGTCTGTGATGTAATTTGGGTATCGTTTTGTGTGGAGTGATAGTCTGGAGAGATGGGATCCAGTGGAAGCAAGGCATATTGTGGTGGTGCCTCAGCATCATCATCAAGTGGAAGGAAGGGAAGATCCAAAGAGAGGAGTAAGGTTTTCCAGTCTGCTTGTTTGGGTTCTTCCTGTGGATCTCGTGATAGTACCAGCGGTGACCATGTCTGTCCCTCCATCATTGTTCCATCTTCGGCTACTTTGGTCCTGTTATTTTAGCTTTCTCAATTTTAATGCAGTTTAGTTCTTTTGTTCATTCACTCACTTATATGCACTTTTAATGGAAAATGTCTATTTTCTTTTCTTGAATTGTGGAAATTGTGCTAATGTATCCTTTCATAACTTGTTTTTATATGGTATCATCATCATGTTATTGTTATGTTGCTAATCATTGATTCATAAGGATGCCGTGAGAGTTTCTTTGCTGTTTATGGGTTTTTGAAGGACTAAAGTTGTTTCACCCATGTTTTTTTAGGTTTCTGATAATGGGAATAAAGAAAATTACGAAGGAAATGCTTCATCTACTAACCAGAATGAAATAGACTCGGACGAGGTTAAAATTGAGTGTTATGGAACGGTTAAAGTTGAGCAATCTGATGAAATGCCTTGCATATCATCTAATGTTGAGCTTGATGAATGGAATCAAGCAAGTATCACGAATACTTCCTCAGGAACAGGCAGCAGCTCTGCTCGAGCTGCTCCTCCTACACAGTCATTGACCTCTCCAAGTCGGTTTCTTTCTCGCTTTAGTTTTATTCCTGGTAATGTGAGCTTTAGGCTGAGCAGAGCAGTGAGTTTAGGGTCATCGAGGGCATATCCCATTCATTCTGCTAGTCTCAGAATGATGAACAGTGAAGACGAGATTCGCCGTCATCCACAGTCTGCCAATGGTGCTGTTGATGGAAATGGAAATGAAACACAACGGAGTAGTGATCTATTTGCAACATCCCTGGTTAATAGAACTGCTGCGCATTGTCATGAACATACACCTGCTAGTTTGCAGTTGCATAGTCGAACATCTGATCTCTTATTAGACAATATGCAAGAAAACCAGAATATTCTTCTCCATGCAGGAAGAGGTGGCGTTGGAACTAGAGTGGGTGTTGATGGAAACTTACATTCTCCTAGAATATTCAACGATGTGGATGGGGTTGGGACTAGACTTTCCGATAGGCGAATTGGAACACGAGAACCTGCTGATCGTAATGTTCGTTTTAGCCGAACCTTGAGTGTTGGAAGACTTCGTGATAGAGTTCTTCGTCGGTCATCACTATCTGACCTTGCATTTTGTCCTTTGCAACAAGAGAGAGAAATGAGAGATTCTAGCCGTGGTAGCAGGAGACAGGCATTGGGTGGGGAGATGAGGGTGTCAGAATCTGAAGGGAATGCTCTAACCTCTCCAACTTTACCTGGTTATCCTCCATCTGGCATGTCTAGCTCACTGTTTGGCATTCAAGATAATGAGGTGGAAACCTCTCGATCAAGAGAAGCCAGGTATCATGACTTGCTAGAACATAGATCAAATTTCCTTGAACGGAGGAGAAGAATACGATCTCAGGTTTGTATGTTCCCTACACTTGGTAGTTATTGAAAGTTTCCACAGGACTTATTTTCATCTAATGAACACAGTGCCATTGGCTTGTAATTTTTTATGTTGAACACTAGGTATTACATTTGTTGTTGAACAGCATGCGGTAAACTAGCGAATGCTTTCTATATGTAGAGCAGGCCATTTGATTGTCTTGTTTGGGATTGATTTAGGTCAATGCCATTCCTGTTGTTTCTTACAAAATTACAATTTCCTGCATCCTTACCCTGCTGTTGGAACTCTTTTCTCCTGAAAGCCAATAAAAGGAACCCATCTTTATTTGGGCTAAACCTCATGTCTCTTTCAGCCTTCTTACTTTTGTGCTTTCCACCTTCTTGGCGACTGAAATTACACAAATTACTCTCATTGTATATAATGGTTTAGGTTCGTGCTCTTCAGAGGTTGGGAAGCCGATTTGAAAACCTGTCTGGACATGAGAGGTCTTGTATTTTATCTGGACAACATAGAACAGGCCGCTGCACATGCCGTGTACGAGATGCCAACTTAAATGATGAAACAAGTGCCAGGGCTAGCATATCAAGAATTGTCATGTTAGCTGAAGCTCTATTTGAGGTAATTGGCTGTTAGCTTTGTCCTGTTTATCCTCCAGTTTTTGTCTTTGATTGTTTTTACATTTTTTTTATATATATCTCTACAAGTTGAATCTCTTATGCACTTTAATCAGGTTCTGGATGAAATTCATCAGCAATCGGTTGTATTGTCCTCTCGGCCTTCTATTTCCTCGCTTGGATCTGTACCTGCACCAAATGAAATAGTGGAATTATTGCCTGTTAAATTATATGCCAAGTCCCAGAAACATCAGAATGAGGAGACAGCTCAGTAAGTAGTTGTGTCTACTAATCAAATTTCAGTGTATTAGATAGAGCGACTAAATTTTTGTTTGAATAATTCTTTGAGAGATTTTTGATAAATTGTTAGGATTGTTCTGTTTCTTTGAATTTATTTTTTCTGTCTAATACCATCCATTATGCTATACCTGTCATCACTTACCACAACCTTTATGATGTTGGCTGATTGCATACTAAGATAGTAAACTGTGGTCAAATGCTTGCATAGAGCGTGGTCATCTATTACTTCAACTTTCCTTTCCTTTTATTTCCTTTTCTTTTATTAGTTCTGTGTTAAAAAAATTTAATTTCCATTTTTGGAGGTGATTAAAGTTTGAGTTTGCCTTACCTGAAAAAAAAGAAGGGAAAAACACAAACAGATACAAAAAGGTATATGTATGTGGTCACACACACACATATTTGCTCAAATAAATTATATTTCTAGGCTATTGCCTGGTTTCTGATTTTACATCAAGGCCAATGTGGTTTGGTTTCGGTGTAGATGCATTTAAGGGCTGCAGTTGACAGTGAGGAGTTCTAGATATTATCTGAAGCCACAAACTTTAAGATAACTGCTTGAAACACCTACATCTAGATAATTGCAATTTGGTTAACTGTTGGTGAAAGATTTTACAAAGACCGCGTCTGATCAAATCTTTAAAGTTCCAGTCAGGAACTAAGCCTGCCTTCACAAAATGAGAAATCTTATATTTACAACTAAGGGTTAGTATAATACCTCAGGAACCTCATCCCCTGATAGTAACTTAAATTGTTTCTCCTTCATGTGGTAACTTAAATTTCTATAATCTTCCTAATCAGCCTGCTGTCCTAGTAATTAACCACTGAAACTCCAGTTTCAATGTTGCCTATAATTGCCAATATTAAGTCTTTTGCACTCCAATAGGAACCCTACAATCTGAGTTGAATGTGCTGTTGAATAAATGCTTTGAAGGGATACTTTATTTAGTATTATCCCTCCCTATGGCAACTCGTGGATTCACTCCCATAGCTAGAAGGTTCATGGTTAGAAGGTTCACTGAGCAGTATTTCTTCCTTTTACACATTTCTGTTCATGTAATCTTGTTATTTGATAACCTTGTATGCGTTTCTTATCCAAGTCAATGTAGTATGATTGGAATTATAATATTGCAATTCTTGTCTCTTTATCATCATTGCCTTTTACTTATGCTCTTTTCCCTTTTTACCATTTAAATAACAGATGTTACATATGCCTTGTGGAATATGAGGAAGGAGACAGCATGCGAGTGTTGCCTTGCCATCACGAGTTC
This sequence comes from Salix arbutifolia, assembly GCA_025169955.1. Classification (NCBI taxonomy): domain Eukaryota; kingdom Viridiplantae; phylum Streptophyta; class Magnoliopsida; order Malpighiales; family Salicaceae; genus Salix; species Salix arbutifolia. The sequence goes on from CM045902.1 coordinate 8,148,350, forward strand.
CACAAAACATGTGTAGACAAGTGGCTTAAGGAGATTCACAGGTATTCTTTTTGAATCCTGAATTTGTAACTAGCCTATAAAAACATGCATGGCAGTGAAACTACAATTCACTTTTATCCCTGCTTAAAAGTTTTTAGGTAATCTAAATGACCGCAAAGTCTTGCTGAAAATTTTGAGATAAACAAATTTGTATCTGGTGTTTTATGTATGACCCTTTGGGTCACTGACTAGTGATATATTAATATAAGTTGATAGAACTGTCTGAAGGTTGCACATTGTTGACTAGAATGTCAAGCATGATTATCAGACTTGCTCCAAAACTTCAATTGTTGCAAGATCAGAGCAACTGTTCAGAACTCCCAATGTATGTTCTCGTGGGATCCATGTCTATTATTAGTGGGTTCCAAATGATCTAAGAGAGGGTGTATATGCACCGGAAGTACTATATAATTCCTCATATCATAAGGGTTATCAAAACTGTTTCATCTGATCTTGCTCTTGTAGGATCAAAAGAAATCTTAAAATGGATCTGGGCTTTTGTTTTTTTTGGATGCTGTCAGTTCTCTTTGTATCTTTCAAATATGCGGCAACAGACTTTTTGTCGGTATTTATTTATAGCAACCTTGAGGTTGGCCTGATTGTTTTCTTTGCTGGATTAGTGTTTTTTTTTTTTTTTTTTTCTTAAAAAAATTTAATGGCTTGCATGACTTGTATAATTGAGCAAAAACTGTGAAACCTTGGAGTTTCTTGATAAAGTGACAGCATCAGATCATAAAAGTTCCAATTTTTAACCACTGGTTGTCCCCATGAGAACATTATCATCCAAATTCAATGCATTGCACATTAGCTGCCGGTATAATGTCAGATTTCTCTCTCCATTTGACTTTTAATGCTATTTTGGTGGTCCTATCAATAACTTCTACAGGTGATTATTCAGATAGCCGCTGCTATCACAGTTTTTAGTGTTTGCCTAAGTTGATAATGGTTTTGCAGGGTATGTCCACTTTGTCGTGGCGATATTTGTAGATCTGATTCATTGGCTTCAGAGAACTAAGGCGGCCAGTTTACAAGCAGCAACTTGATGATCCCAGGAACTCCTGTATTCACCCAGTTCTCCAGCATGACAAAAGTCTCAAAAGTTCAGCACATTTCTACCAGTACAGGTGATCTTTCTATGATTTCAGTGGAAGATGATTGGTATCAAAGTCTGGTAGAAATGAACCGAACTACTCCTGCACTGGCAATCTCTATGGTCAAAACCGTGGTTTGCGGTTCGGTCAGCCGTATGTGGGGTGGAATTTTCGCTCATTCCATTTTTTTCATCCGGGCAAGAAATTTTAATGATATATTCAGCAAAAAAGCCCATTTATCATACTAAAAATCATGGTGTTTATATCAGTCCATTTTTTATTGGTGCTTATTCTCACAGGGACCCAACATGTAACGAATTCGCTTGCACTCTACCTTCTATTCCATTTCCTGAAGTGATATAAATCTTGTCGATGCTAGTATTTTGATTCAATCAGATATCTTCTGCATGAACAACTTGGAGCCACGTCTAGGACAACAACCACGCAAAATGAATTGCTGGCAACATAATGGCACCATGAGAACACTAAGGCTTCGACAGGCTGTCTTGAGCTCTACCAGGACACCTAATAAGGCTTAACCACCCAATAAAAAACTGTGGTCAATCTGTTGTAATTGGATGATCTGAACAGTAACTGTTTGTAACAGTTACTGTTTGGATCAAAATCTGGAAATGCAAAAAATTGAATAAAATTGAAGAATTGGATAATTGCAAAACAGAGCTGATTTGATGAATTGAATTGAATTAACATTATTCAAATTGGAAATGCCTAATATATAGGCTTACAAAACATGAATTACAATCAAAATCAAACTCTCAACAACATGAGAGATTATTGGCAAATTCAGAAGATAAAATCTGCTATCTATCCGAAATTCAAAATTCAAAATTAAATGACAAATTCAAACTAAAACTTGATCTTCACGTCAGCTTCAAGACAGCATTCCTTCAAGGCAGCATCTCATGCATATTCTGACACTCCTCCTTGAGACTTGCCTTGAACAAACCGAGATTCATTCTCAGGAATTCCAGACGTGACTTTGGGAGAGCCTTGGTCATTAAATCTGCCAATTGAACATCAGTTGAACAATAAGTGATTTTAATGAGTTGATTCTTCTCAGCCTCCCTTAATGAATGAAACTTGACATTAATGTGCTTAGTCCTTCCATGTTGAACTGGATTTTGGGCAATTGCAATAGCAGACTTGTTGTCACAAAAAATTTCAGTTGGTGCACCCTGACTTTGACCCAAATCTGCTAAAATTTTCTTCAACCAAATTGCTTGATTAGCTGCAGCAGCCATTGACATATACTCAGCTTCAGCAGTTGATTGAGCTACCACATCCTGCTTCTTAGCATTCCAGCAAATGGCACCTGAACCAAGTGAAAAAATGTAGCCAGAAGTGCTCTTCATATCGTCAATGCTCCCTGCCCAATCACTGTCTGCATAGCCAGTCAGTTTTACTCCTCCTGTTTTCAGATACCATATTCCTAGATCACTTGTTCCTCTTACATACCTCAACACACGCTTAGCAACACCCATATGCACACTACTAGGTGAGCTCATAAAACGTGACAGTAGTCCAGCTGGGAACATTAAATCTGGTCTTGAAGCCGTGAGGTACAACAAGCTACCAACCAGACTTCTATATGCTGAGGGATCATCAAGCTTCTCCCCATCATTCTTCGAAATTTTCTCATTCAGTGCTAATGGAGTTGCAACTTCTTTACATGAGTCCAATTTGAACTTCTTTAAGACATCAACAGCATACTTTTTCTGAGATACAAAAATTCCAGAATTGCTTTGGTGTATCTCCATCCCTAAAAAATAACTCATAGCCCCCAAATCACTCATCTCAAATACATTCTCCATCTCCAGTTTGAACTTGGTTAGTAACTTGGAATTGCTTCCAGTTACTAACATGTCATCTACATAAAGGGAGAGTATGAGTTGCTGACCATCAACTTCTTCCTTCAAGTACAAAGTAGCTTCACTCTCACTTCTTTTAAATCCCAATTGAGTCAAGTGAGAATCAATTCTACTATACCAAGCTCTTGGTGCTTGTTTTAGCCCATAAAGAGCCTTGTGAAGCTTATATACCTTGTATTCTTCTCCTGCAATTTCAAAACCATCAGGTTGTTGTACATAGATTTCTTCTTGAAGAATTCCATTCAAGAAGGCTGACTTTACATCCAAGTGGTAAACCTTCCATCCCAGCTGCCCAGCAAGACAAAGAAGAAGTCTAATTGTGTCATGCCTTGCAACTGGTGCAAAAGTATCACCATAGTCTATCCCAGCCACTTGAGAAAAACCTTTGACTACAAGCCTAGCCTTGTGCTTAAACACTGAACCATCAGGATTAAATTTTGTCCTGAACACCCATTTCACTCCAATCCTTTTCTTATCATCAGGTAGTTCTGTCAGCTCCCAGGTTCCATTTCTTTCAATGGAATCGATTTCACTTTTCATGGCCTCAATCCAGGCTGGAAAATTTGCAGCTTCTGTGTAAGTTGTAGGTTCAGAATACACAAGATTGCACCTCTCATAAACATCAGCTAGGGATCTTATCTTGCAAGCATCTGAATCAGTAGTGTCTTCTATGCCAGTCTGCTCTTGAAATTCTTCATCTGTTTCTTCAATTTCTGATCTTGGAGTTATAACTCCTTGATTGATTTTGTTCATCTCCCAATTCCAGTTGCTGAACTCATCCACCTGAACATCCCTTGTAATCTGAATCTTTGTTTTGTTCAAGTTGAACACTCTATATCCCTTTGATTCTGCTGCATATCCCACCAGAATACCTCTCTCAGCCACTGCATCAAGTTTTCCTCTTGTTGCAGCTGGAATGTGAAAGTAACAAGGGGACCCGAACACCTTCAAATGTTGAACAGAGGGCTTCACTCCAGACCAAGCTTCAAGGGGTGTCTTTTGTTGAATTGATTTTGTAGGTAATCGATTCAACAAGTATACTGAAGTGTTCACAGCTTCAGCCCACAAGAATTTTGGCAAATTCTTCTCCAGCAACATGCATCTCGACATCTCCATGACAGTTCTATTCTTCCTCTCCACAACACCATTTTGTTGTGGAGAGTAAGGAACTGTTAATTGATGCACAATTCCAGCTTCTCGACAGTAAGAGTGGAATTCTTTTAATGTATACTCCCCACCATTATCACTCCTAAGCACCTTGATCTTTTGTCCAGATTGTGTTTCAGTCAAACACCTAAATGCCTTGAATTCTGACAGTGTTTGTGACTTGTTCTTTAGAAAATGAACCCAAGTCATTCTGCTAAAATCATCTATGAATAGCATAAAGTACAAATTATTGCTCAAAGATGCAATACTCATAGGTCCGCAGATGTCAGAATGAATCAGCTCTAAAATTCTTACTGATGGTCTTCTATGTTGTTTTCCAAGTTCACAGCTTTCACATATCTGATTGCTAGCACAAATTTCAGGCATTCCATCTACCAATTCATTGTTATGCAACAACACTAATGAATTGAAATTATAGTGCCCGAACCTCTTATGCCATACAATGCTCTCATCAACCTTAGCACTTAATGCATGCCCTTCTATTGCATTTAAGTTGAGATAAAAACTGTTCCCCTCCATTTTAATTTTTGCAATTGCTGAGTCATGTGAATCAGTAATAAAGCAAAAATTATCTCTAAATGATACTACATAACCATTTCGCAGCATCTGAGCAACACTTAAAAGGTTTTGATCAAGTTCAGGAATGTATAAAACATTTGTAATTGTTTTCGTACCTCTACTGGTTTTCACAGTGACTGTGCCTCTCCCTTTTGCTTCAACAACATCTCCATTTCCAAGCTTAATTTTGGGCTTGATTGACCTGTCAATTGTGGAGAAAATTGACAGGAATTTGGTCATGTGGCTTGTGCATCCACTGTCAATCAACCAAGTGTCCCTTCTGGAATTTTGTTCATCATAAGTCACCATGAACAAATGTTCTTCGTCAGCTTTATCTTCTTCAGTAACATGTGCATGTTGTTGAACTTCATGATGAGGTGATTTTTTTTTTAATCTGCAAAACTTCACACTATGGCCACCCTTCTTGCAGAAATCACAAAAGATGATTGATTTCCCTTTGAACCAACAATTCACCTCAGCATGATTTGTTCTTTTGCAATAAGAACAGGTAGAAAAAACTTGTCTGTTGACAGGTACAACAGATTTAGTATTAGGAATAATTTGCTTACCATTGTTGAATTTCTTAAATGATAAGCTTCCAGTTTTTTTCCCTTTGATATTAGCTTGAAAGGCTCCTTCAATCACTTCATCTTCCCTCATTCGAACTCTTTGTTCCTGAATATGCAGCTTGCTTATTAACTCAGCAATGGTGAGATGTTGTAGATCACAAGACTCCTCTATTGCTGAAATTTTTGCTTCAAACTTTTCAGGCACAGACATCATAAGTTTTTCAACAATCTTATGATCTTCAAATGTCTCCCCAAGAAGTCTCATTTGGTTTACTACATTCATCAATCTGCCAGAATAAATTTTGACAGATTCATTGTCTCTCATTTTCATCAATTCAAATTCTCGCTTGAATGCTAGTAGTTTGACGGTCTTGTCTCTACTACTGCCTTCGAATTCAACCTGGAGTTTGTCCCAAATTTGTTTGGGTGTTTCCAGGTTCATTATTTGAGTGAAAATATGATCAGCAAGCCCAGCATGAAGGCTGGTGATAGCCTTGTCTTTTTTTAGCTTCTCTTCCTCAAAAGCTCTTATCTGAGCTATTGTGGGGTTCCCATGTAGTTGGGGGTGGATCAATGTCTGTGGCAACAACATTCCACAATCCAAGAGACCTTAAATAAAATCTCATTTTCACTGCCCAGATATGATAATGCTCTCCATTGAAAACTGGAACTGATGAGTGTGAATTTCCAGATGAGGATGATGATGATGCCATAGATTTTTGAAAATTGATCTCTCAATAAATCTCTCAATCCCCCAGGTGTTTAAACTCACAGCCTCTCGTGTTTCACTCAAAAATTTCTTCTTTTGCCCGTAAGAACAATGCTCTGATACCACTGTTGTAATTGGATGATCTGAACAGTAACTGTTTGTAACAGTTACTGTTTGGATCAAAATCTGGAAATGCAAAAAATTGAATAAAATTGAAGAATTGGATAATTGCAAAACAAAGCTGATTTGATGAATTGAATTGAATTAACATTATTCAAATTGAAAATGCCTAATATATAGGCTTACAAAACATGAATTACAATCAAAAATCAAACTCTCAACAACATGAGAGATTATTGGCAAATTCAGAAGATAAAATCTGCTATCTATCCGAAATTCAAAATTCAAAATTAAATGACAAATTCAAACTAAAACTTGATCTTCACGTCAGCTTCAAGACAGCATTCCTTCAAGGCAGCATCTCATGCATATTCTGACACAATCTGCCAATTTAGATGCACAAACATGGCTCACAGCAGCCCTAACAAATCTTGAGACCTGTAGAACACTAGAACTAGCTGTATCGAGCTTGATGTCATAGAGAATAGACCTCTCCTGTCCAACAATGTCTTCAATTTAATCAACAATGCTTTAGCCGTTAACAAAGTTACACTGAAGAAGGCAACACCCCATATAAATCGTCGAAATAAATTAGAGGCTAATAATGTTGGATCTACTTCACTGATGGCCAATTTCGTGGTGGCTAAAGATGGCTCTGGAGATTTTAAGAAAACTAAAAAGGCAGTGAATGTTGCATCAAAAAGAAAGGAAACGGACGAAAGGTTCCTGATTTATGTTAAAGCAGGAACTTGCAAGGAAAAAGTTGTCATAGGACACAAGGGAAAGAATATTACAATGGCTGGTGATGGAATTGGGAAGACTATTGTGACAGGAAGCGACAGCAAAAATGGAGGTTATACCACCTTCAAGTCAGCAACTTTCGGAATGTAATTCTTGATTTTCGAAAAACTAATACAATAACAGCACAAAGTCGCGTTAATGCAAACCAAACTTCAGGCATAGTGATTCATAACTCTCGAGTAATTGCAGCCCCGGATGATCTGGTTAAAGATTCAGTAAGAACATTTCTCGGAAGGCCATGGAGAGATTACTCAAGGACAGTTTTTCTTGAAACTTTCCTTGACAACTTAATCGATCCAGCTGGTTGATTAGCATGGAATAAGGAGTCTGTTCTTAGTACCCTCTACTATGGCGAGTATGAGAATGAAGGTCCGGGTTCTTCAACTGAAAACAGAGTAAAATGGAGCGGATACCATGTCATAAACAAGTCATGTGAAGCTTCAGAATTTGCTGTTAGCAATTTCCTTGCAGGTGATTCTTGGTTGCCATCCACCGGCGTGCCTTATGATTCGTATCTTTGTAGTTCATCAGAAACTCATCAGTAAAATTCAATGCTTATATCCAGTTGAATAGAATCATGGAAGAAAGAATGAGTTATTTCTCTACGTACTAATATTTCTCGATGTTGTTTCACTATGATTAATTTATTTCAAGATTAATTAAGAATAATGCTATTATAACCTGAAGCTGCTAAAAGTAAATGCATGTTGCAGCTGTCAATGAAACATCCTATCTAAAAGCTCAAGTTGTTAGTCTCTAACATATCTCCTCAGTGAAAACCATTTGACCTTGAAACTCGTGCAGTCTCATATTATCTTGTGCTTGATTTTAATCAAATAGAATGATGGTTATGAGATTCAAATTTGTGATCGATGGGTCAATAAAACTCTAATACCATGTCAGAAAACCATCTTACTTAGAAGCTCAAACTGTTAAGTGAAATCCTAGAATATAATTTATATTATTTTTTAACAGTAACTTTTGTCCAAAATTTACATATAGATTATTATTAGAAAAGCAAGCATATATGTTTAGTTTATAATTTGATTATAAGATGATGGTAAATTCACAAAGATTAGCATGTTTACTGTGTAAATATATAAACTTTCATGAAAGATCGAAATAGAATTCTTACCCCCCGTCAGCTTTCCTTTCCTGTTTAAATGCCCACTCACCCACTTTTATTTAAGTAAGCAATAATACTTTATAAAGCCTTATCCTTGGTCCGTAATTCCTTAATCTTTTTATTTTTAAAAGATTAAAAATTAAAAAAAAATTATTTTTATTTTTTATTTTAAATTAATTTTTTTTGATGTTTTGAGAACATTTTGATGTGCTGATGTCAAAAATAATTTTAAAAAAATAAAAACATATCATTTTGATGTATTGTTTTAACGAAAAATACTTTCAAAAACAACCTCAACTTCAACTACATTCACAGACAAACACTTTATCATAGTATATAAGATAACTATCATTTCCCTTTCATAAGTTGATAATGCTTGTTGCTTGGCCCTTAAAGACTTTTAATGTATGTTACAGCATGTCCTTCCTATATTTAAATTTCTTAATTTTTTTTTGGTGCAGTCACAAGTAAAACTCCGGTTATCATAAGTTTTTATAAAAAATATATATTTTAATTTGAATTTAAGATTTATTATGCAAATCATAAACTTTTTAACATCACTACATGTCGTTGAAGACTGGAATTTCCCAAATCCCAATTCCAGAAACATTTGTTTCAATCACGAATAGTTTATTAAGATCAGGAAGAGCTAAACATACTCTGACCTCTTTTAGACACCCAAAGCTTCAGCTGTTTCTTAAACCATCCTTCTTTAGTGGTTGAGTTACTGACATGTTGACTGATCCACAAACTTTGACCAACCTCTTATAATAACCACCACCTAAATCTTTTAAAATTGGACTGTGGATACCCTCGCTTTATATATCACATGATCCATATATTCAATTTGGTGACCACTAATTATTGTTTATGCCACAATTTCCACGATTTTCTTAAGTTAGTATTTTAAAAACTCCCACTATTTTTTTGTTCATACATAACTTTGATTGCCATGTGCCCAACATGTCTATAGAGCATAAACCCCGGTACGATTATAGATAATAATAAAGCAAAGGAAAAGATTTCAATGATTGAGTTTGAGTTGAATTTGAATTGAGCGTTTGAAGCAAGCTCCAGAGGTTTTGAAGAACAATTCTGTTCTGAGAAAAAGTATGGATTTAGGATCGCAGAACGTGCACGACTTGCCGGAAAGTAGTCGAGGAGGAGGTATATTATCGCCGGAGGTGAAAAAATAACCACCGTTAAACAGAGAAAGAAACAGCTAATATCCTGAAACCTTAAATTCAGGGAGCTACAGTATCCAACGAGGCAAACCCTTCGGGAATGGGGGACAGAGGAGAGCCACACAAGGTTGTTTACAACTTTCTATTCTCCGGCACCCTTGTTTCTGTAGCCCCACGTCCTCTCCCTCGATTAAATCCAATATAATGGAGACAAAAGGCAGTGCTGGTGGGGTTATCGATCTGGGTTTTCGTTTCAATTTTTGTGGGGTAGCAATAGTGACACTGCCATTATTGTAGCAGGAGCCAAGATAAGGCAACTTCCGATGAACAGCCAGTAAAAAACAGACAGAAAAAAGAGCAACCTACGAGCTGCCACATGTATTTTCAAGATTTTTTTTCATGCTCATCGATCATATATTTCTTAAAATGTCAAAATTCTAAAAAGTAAAAAGGAGTTTACATTTTTAAAAATAAAAATCAGTGGAAGCGGGCTGCGAGCGGCATGCAATGATGGACAGAGAGCGGCTACGGATGCGACAAGAGACACATCCCTCGCTACCGGCGCTTTTCTCGGCACTGCATAGCGGGGGAGCCATGCAATATTGCCATATCCTCATAATTTGTAGGAGTCTTCAATCCCATAAATTTGAAATTTAAATTGCGACATGATCCATCATCAAAAGGCATCGCATCTTTTTTATAAAAAAAATGAAGATGAAGCTAACAAAAGTCGCCAAGATTAAATGCATGCCGAATATATATTATCGGTCCAAATTTCAAGATATTTTTTTGAACGTTATATATTATACTATATGATTTTTAAAATTCTTAGCTTGCTAAATTAAATAGAGAAAAATGAAATTTAAATATTTGATTTCCTAAACTAAATATAAAATGTAAAATAAAATGTTTTTTTCTTCAAAATTAAATACAAATAAAGGTAATTATAAAAACAAATAATTTCCCTACAAATCAAATCTTTCATAGCTTAATGTCAATTAATGTTGCTGTTGTGGAAATCAGGGGTGGCAGTCGTAGCAAATTACAATCTGCAGGTCCCACTTATCTTGTACGGTTTGGATGAAAAGTTCAATCAATCAATGAAGGACGCGTCTGGTCAGTAGAGGAAGGAGAGGAGCTGCCTGGCTGCAGTGCATACTGCAAAGTAAAGTCGTCCTTTCTCTCTCTTGTTCTGCCATTAAATAAATGCTTCGGGCTCCATTGATCTTTACCATTTCCTCTCTCTACAAGAGAATCCTGCCCTGGTTTTGAAGTCAAGAGTCACACTGATAAACTGATAGCTGCAGACCCTACTGATTTGGATTGGATTCTTATAAATACTAGTATGCGCCCTCTTCATATGTAATAAATGCGCAACATCCTTGGTGGGTTCATATTTCAGGTGAAGTTACTCTCGTATTACTCTAATGCTGTTCATATTTTCAAGAAAGAAGCCTCCCGTTGAACAAGCTTTGAAGAATTGCTTCTAGCTACTCTCTTCCACAACAATATTGCTCTTGAAAACTTCACAGAGGTACGTTTCTCTACCAACCCTTCACTTCTCTTTCATTTTCTCCTTTCAAAGCCATTAGTTTTTGTCGAACTTGCAATTTTTAAGATTTTTTTAAAATCCTTTTGTATTTCTTCCTCTTTCTGTATTCTGTGGTGGCTTCTTCTCTTCTTGTTTCATCTAAGGCAATGCTTGGTTTGCAATCTGGAATTTTGAAGGACACCTTTTTTTCTCTTCTCTGGAGCTGCTGGTTTAATATGTAAAAAGTGCTTCCCAGATGGTAATTTGAAGATTTGAACTGAATCTTGATTTGGGTCTGGATTTGGTTTTGGGTCTTTCGGTCTAAGAGGTTTGCTATGCCAATATAGACTTTTGGTTCACTTTCTGTTTAAGATGCTCTGGTAACAGTGCAAGGAATCTATCTTAAGTCATACATGGCTGTTTGTCTTATTTTCTTCGACTTTTTGACTGCCAAACCGAGAAAGCTTACATAATCATCACTACTTTACTCTTCAAGCTCTGTTGCATCCAGGATTCATTTAAAAGTTTCAACTTTTTATTTTTCTCTCTTTCCTTTCTTTTTAAGAACCTTACCGTCCATTTTACTTTCTAGCTAACCGTCTAAACACAACAACTGGGGCTTTTTTTTTTTTTTGAAATAAAAGGAAGAAGAGATCTTTAAATTCAAAACTGTTTTAGAAATTACAATGCCAAAAGGCATTCTAATCAAAAGCTGTCCAAGAAAAGAAAAGAGTTTATATATGTATAAGCATGTAAGAACATCACTCATGCTATCAACATAAATGAGAATTATATTAATTAGCATTTTCTCAAGAAATGCTATTTATACTTGCATTTTCCAGCTCCCTAAGTTTTTTAATAAATCATTATCTAACCTAGTCGACGCAATGTAAAAATCCGCACCTTTTGTTTATTTATTTATTGATGAATGAAAGTGGGTCATTAAGCCCACTAAACACAACCACTTCTCTTGAGTTCAAATGTTTGTGAAAATCTTACAGTATTGTATTTGTTCTTTATTGAGTAGGGCCTTGTTTGAAGCTTTTTGGATTGTGTCCCTGATCATCTTGAGCACTTTTAAAAGGGTGGTTATTTTTACATCCCGGCCGGCCGGCCAGCCAGCCAGAAAGGAAAGTTACAGTTTTATCCATAGGGATAAACGAGAGAGAAGAAAAGAAAGTTATAGCAAGAAGAAATGATGATCTTGAGAAGAAGGCTCGCTTGCTGCACTAGGGACAGGGAGATTAGCCTCGACTTTGATAAACAAGAGAGTAAGATTTATTTATTTTTTCAGTAGTATTTTTAGTTGGTAACACTAGCCGTACTTGAAAATATGATTGATTGTTTTACTACTACTTATTAATTAGATCTACCCTGGTTTTTGCACTTTTTTTTTATTCAAATCATGATCTCCTTTTAATGGTTATAGCTTCCAATTTTGTTTGTTATGTACATTTGTGACATTACCCACCACATGGAGAGAAATTATTGAAAATATCAATCAATAGGACGTGGACTTGGACCAGACTTAAAGAACATGGTACACGTTTTAGCTTGATGAATCTGTCAATGAGGCTGTTTATTTTGTTTCCTTTTAATGGTTATAGTTTACTGTTTGGGTCTTACTGTAGTCGAGGATGGTGGGTTTAAAATTTTAAATAAAGAGCTAGGGTTTTTACCAGTAATGAGGGGGTCCCATAAGGTAGCAGACAATGGAACCGGTGTAGCAGACCCCACGAGTCCTTTTAAGTTTGATAGATCGATCGATGGCTTTCTACATGCATCAATGGTGTTTCTATTTAATTTTGAGTAGAATATTTATGATGCCTTTAGAAGAGAAGTAATGCTCTTGTCCATCAGTTAGCAGCAGATAACACGGTATACACATTTCAAAAATTGATTTTTTCGACCATCACTATTATATTCTACAGCTGAATTTCCCTTTTTCTGTTTAATTTCACTAGAAAAAGAAACATAATATATATAACAAGAGATGGCATATGGGGTGGTGGGGTTATCCCATTATTTGTGGTTAAAGGGGGACCAATTAAATGGTCCATATCATGTGCAAAACCACATGGTGGATTTTATCTCATAGTTTGAACTTTTAGGGTTTGTGTTCTTAACCTTTTTTGGGATGTCAAAGAAGGTTTCAGAATATTGGTTTTAAAGTGCACAGTAATCATGGATATTATAAAAAAGAAGTGGGAAAGTGAGATATCACTCTATGCCTCTATGGGACTGGGCTCTAAAACCAAATGTGCTGCTGCATATTATTACTAGTATTACTACTTTGATTGATACAAATAATGGACTGTTAATAGGATACTCTGTTAATTGAAGTAACTTAATGGGGGACACTCTAATGTCCTTGTCTACTAGTCTGCATCACTTTCCTTCCTGAAAAAAATGGTTTAAGTTCTACTTGGATCTGCATCCACATGGGAATCCTCTTTGTTTTTCTTTTATCTTGGTTTTGAATATTTGTATGCTTGAATACATGTACACTCATGTGTCTTATGGTAACATGGTATATTTTTGGATCTCCTGTGAATCCATTCCATCCACCAATCCTCTGTATTTTGGTCCTACACCATGACTGGTAGCTATCAAGAGCATGTCCTCTTATTCTTGATTTTTTGTTGAAAGAACAGTATTTGGTATTGAGTGCAGCTAACAGTCACAAAATATGGTTAGAAGTTAAGCCCTTTGAATTATGCGAAAATAAAAATGGAAAGAGACTTGACTTTGTTTAAAGCCTGATAAACAAACATGTCAACATTATTTATTGAAGCCTTATTTGGATTCTAGTTCTACTATGCGTTGCGAAATGATCGAATTTTGATCTTAAGATTAATCTTGTAAATGAAATTTACCTGTGCTAAAATTTCTGGGCATTATCTATGTTGATTACATATTTGGACGTATAGAAAATACGACAATGAGGCTTGTGCAATTTTTTTCTTCTATAAAGTAGTAAATGCTGGCATGCTTGTGGAAACTCTAACATTAATGTTATCCTTTGAACCAAGGAATTCATATTTCAACAAGACTTTACCTTGTTTGAATTATTAGCTGTTGGGTGCATTATTACCATGTCCAAAACCATCAAGCTTTTTTTACCCACCAAAAGTGTTGATCTTTCGAATGCTTCACTTCAGTTCTATGCTTTTCTAAATTGATCCATGCATTTAAATGGAAAAACTATTTTGTAAAATGGATTTCAGGGATAATGACATATGATGGCCTTGAGAGTTGCATTATAAACAACCAGTCTTATGAAAACGAAAGCGGGACAAGTAGAGGAGAGGGTTGTGTAAGCGACTCCTTTGATGATGATGGTTGTTCGAGCTGTTCTTCCAGTAAAGATGCTTTTGGATCATTTTCATCTAAATGGTTGACAATGAAGAAGGACGAACATGGTTTGAATGATTGGGAGCTCGCTGGAAGCCCTCGACACCTTTATGATAAAGAGAAACCATGTTACTCCATTCAATATTCAGATGTGGAGACAATGAAAGAAAAATTTGCAAAGCTGTTACTAGGTGAAGATATCACAGGAGGGCGTAGTGGCCTCAGCACAGCATTGGCATTATCTAATGCAATAACAAATCTTGCAGGTATAATGTATCTCCTTTTGTTCAACCATGAGCTACTTATGCTTTGCTTGCTTTCTGTAATCCTTATCATTTTATGATTTCTTTTTCACATGATCCTGTTTCTCCAGGACCAGTTAATGTTTAAGCATCTCATCTCTCCATGTTACTATTGTGATTGGCTAATGTACATTTTGGGAAAAAACGAGTTATGTTTATGTTGGGGAGATATGGGTCAAATTTTGAATCCATACTGATTTAAATCAATGAAGTACTCAAATCAGTGGAAAAAAAAGCAATAATGCTGTTTTATGTAAACATGAAGTGTGGATGGATACAGTCTTAAGTTCTAGCACTAAAATTCACTTAAAATTATGAGATGAATTGATAATGTGCAGAACTAGATGCATGACTCACAAGTATTCACTTCAGAGTCTGATTTAAATCTCTCTCTTTTGTGGCGGAATAATATTTGGTTGAACTTAATTGGATTTTGACTTTTGCTGAACTTTTGTAATCCTTTGATTATGCTTTGTGCATCATGCCTTTTTTTCATTAATTAAACCTTTAAATGTGTTGTAGCCACGGTTTTTGGGGAGCTATGGAAATTGGAGCCATTGCCTGAAGAAAGAAAGGCCAAATGGCAAAGAGAAATGGACTGGTTGCTTTCTCCTACAAACTACATGGTTGAGTTAGTGCCTGCTAAGCAAAATTGTGCCAATGGACGGATACTAGAGGTACTCTGTCATTTTGGAACTTGAAGAATAAAATAATGATTTTTGATTATCTGGTGAGATATATAATCATCCTTTAATATTGAAGCAGATAATGACACCAAAAGCCCGTGCAGACATCCATGTGAATCTTCCTGCACTTCAAAAGTTGGACTCTATGCTTATTGTACGTGATCCCTTCATTCCTAAAATTAAGATTCATTTGCAGAGTGAATATTCATGCTAGCTGCATTGAATTATCAATTTCTGACAGGACACACTAGATGCAATGGTGAATACTGAGTTTTGGTACTCAGAAGTAGGCAGCCGAGCAGAAGGAAGAACCAAGAGCGCTAAGCAGAGCAAGAGGTGGTGGCTCCCATTGCCACAAGTACCAACAACTGGGCTTTCTGACCCAGGAAGAAAGAAATTGCTCAATCAGAGTAAGGTGGTTTATCAAGTATTCAAGGCTGCCAAATCTGTCAATGAAAATATTTTGCTTGAAATGCCTGTGCCAGCTATTATCAAGGATGCGCTAACAAAGGTAAGATTGATCTCTATTTCATGATAAGTGAGATTTGAGTTTTGAAGAAACCTACGGTTGGTGTAAAATGAAAACAGATCCTATCCAAATTTAATTTCAGCTCATTTTAGCAGAAGAAAACCTGCTATTGTCAGTCTTGTCATCAAATCTACCTATCAAGGCTTGTTATTTTTGGTTTTTGGATCATGCTATGAATGGCTTAGAAACATGAAGTAAAAGGAAACATGAATATGTTCGTGTGGGAATTCTGTTTTGAGCTAGGAAACCTTTGACAATAGGTACCTTGTTCAGGCATAGTGCAAGCTTTCCACTGTGACTGATGAATTTGACAATACAATGGAAAATGAGCGAGTTTGAGATTTAAATTTTGAATGCAGCGATCCTTGTTGTATTTGCTATAGCTTCTGTTGTCCTTCTTACAGTCTGGAAAGGCAAACCTTGGCGAGGAACTGTACAAGGTGCTGACTGCAGATTCAAACACAGCTGCGGAAATGCTCAATTCTCTTAATTTAAAATCAGAACACAGTGCTCTTGATGCTATTAACAAGTTGGAAGCTGCCATTTTTGCATGGAAAGAGAGAGTTACTGCACAAGCCAGTGGTAGATCACCTGTTCGAACATCATGGTCCTTTGCTAAGGACTCAATGTCAGAGTTTGACAAGATGGAGTCACTGTTGGACAGTGCGGAATCCCTTCTACAGCTGCTAAAGAGCAGATATCCAAACCTTCCCCAAACATTTCTTGATTCTACAAAAGTCCAATATGGCAAGGTGAGCTCCATTTTAGATCTTTTGATTGGAAAATTTACTATTTGACTGGGAAAAAAAGTACGATTGTGGTTGCTATTTCTGTAGGACGTGGGACATGCAATCTTGGAAGCATATTCACGGGTTCTTGGAAACGTGGCATTCAGCATTCTGTCTAGGATAGCAGACATTATGCAAGAAGATTCATTGATGAATCCCAGTTCTCCGGCGGCCACATGTTGCTTTCCAGGAGTAAATTCATCAGGGTACATGGAGACTCCAGTTCATGTGCTACATGTCCGACACCCACTCATCGATGAGATGAATAAGGTGGACGGAAAGTGCCGCGAATCCAATGCTAGTCATATTTCTGATCAGGAACTCTCTTGCAGCGAAGCCAGAACGAGCTCGGTAATAGCAACACCAAGTCGAAGTCGAGTATGGTGCATTGGTGGAGATGCTTGTAGAAGTCCGTCCCCTGCAAATTCTCCATTAACAGAAAGAAGCCGTGGTATTTAAATTCAGGCTATTGTAAATGGTGTTACTAGCTACAATGTTCACTGAGATAGTATGAAAGATGCTTGATTCTGCCTGATGTATTAGAATCATTTAGTATATGAAGGAAATCAATCAAATATTGGTTTGGCCAATCTGAATTAGTATGAAAAAGACTGCAGCATATTACACGGATGATCGCAACAATTTAGCTCTACCTAAATTGATCAATCTTCTTTTATTCTTAACATATTTTATGGTTATTCTGGCTTTTCTAGGATTTATTATTAAAAGTAAAAAAATAATTTAAATCTACCTAATTTAAAGTAAAAAAATAAAAAAAAATTCATTTTTTTTTTTAAAAACACCCCGAAATCAGAACAAGCATGTGATTGTTTCTTATTTTAAAGTGAATTCGGTATATTCACTGCATTGAATGGCTGGGAATTCTCTGTATATTCGGTATTCAGCTATTCAGCCAAATTGTGAGGTCCAGAGTCTGGTTAATTGTTGAGCTTGGGGTGTTTCTGAGGAGTTATAGCAGCAGTTGATGAAAGGCCTTGTGATAAGTCTATCTAAAAGAAGGGTGCAGCATTATGGATATGAATTCTTTGTTATGGAGTACGTCCATGGTTGTATTATGAATTCATTTGTAAGAATTCTTTGTATATGGATTCATTTCTGAGGAGTTATTTTATGGATATATTATTATTTATTAATAAAAAAGCATATGTTCTTGTAAGAAAAAAAAAATCTCAATTAATAATACTAAAAATCTCAGCAAAAATCTAAATTTGAAAGAATGTGATTTGAAAAGAAATAAAACCCAATTATCAAAATAATAATAATAATAATAATAATAATAATAATAATAATAATAATAATAATAATAAAGAAATGAGGGAGGCAATAGCGCGAAACAGTAAAACCGGGTTCTTTTTGCATCGGGTATGTAATTGGTGAAGGTTGTATAATATTTGAGAGCCCAGAGAGTTAAAAATGGGATTCATGGCAATGTCGACTCTTGAGGACAAGTTTTCCTCGTTAAAATTTATCCGGTCGTGATTGTTTAGAAATGTACGAAGATCATGGATGAGCAATGGTTGTTTTCTCAATATTTGATGGTGTTCAAAGTTCAGTCTTTAAAAAACAGGGAGATAAATACAAACAAGAAGAAAAAAAAGGAAATCATTACAAAGTTTCATTGGATTTTCAGGGAAACTCTAATGGAAAGGGAAAATTAAATTTTGGCAAGCAAACATATCCAAGCTCACTTTAGCACATACAATCTTAATTAAACATCACATAAGATGGTGATATTCACTTTTCTTCCAAGAGCTTGTTGATGACCAATACATTGTTGCATAATTGGCGGAAGATTGCATTTCTCGACACCAAAATTTCACTGCCAGAACTTTCCTTGAACCCGTTCTCACATGACTGTGCAGCAGCAATTCCTGCTTTCACCGAAGCACGAACGTCTTTGGTGCCGTCCTCTAACAGCTCAGACGACGCATCGCCGAGTTGCTGGACGGCGTCCAAGTACTGGTCGGAGCAGTCGGAGAGGGCCTGGTCAACGACAGGGTCCAAAGTCTTGTTAAGAAGCAGAGTCTTGATGTACTGCGATGTCTCTGCTGCTTTTGAAGATGCAAGGGTTAGTGCGATTATGCCGAGTTGTTTCAAATCGGCTTGTTTGCTATCAGGGTTCGATTCAAATATTTCAACACAACTGTTCTTGTTATGGGAGCGCTCGCATACCCTCTCGATTAGATTGGTGTCCGCACTGGCAACAGATGCCTGGAGAGAAAGGGTGAGGCTGAGGGTCAAAGATAACAGGGCAAAACTCGTAATGGGCTTCATTTTCTTTCTCAGTTTTTTTCAAGGGGGAGTTTGTGCTTTTAAATCAAGAAAGATGAGGGTAAGTTGTTTCAAAGATTGTTCGTCGAACAGCTATTTTATTGTCTGCTAATACCTGACAGTAAAGGGATTCAACAAGGACCACCAACGGAAGAAACAAATGCGCCCAACCACTACTTAAATATAGTTCTTCAGGAATCGAATCCATGATTGTGGGCGAGTTCTATTTTTAGCTCCTGCTTAGATGTCGGTTTTGCATGCAACTCCGACAATCTAGAGCTTGAATCGCCCCAGAGCTTGGAATGTGTGGCTTCTGTGGCATTTCTGCAGCACTGATAATCCGCCAAAAACTTGTTTTTCTTCCCGTGGAAGAAACTTGTATTACAGATTGCCCGCAAGATAAAACTAAGCGATGTATTTTTCACACGTGACAGCCCAGTAACTTGTATTACAGATTGTGTTTAGAATATACTGAACATACTATATGTTAAGAAAATCGTATTGTTCAAGGATGAATTCATTGCTATATTTATATATTATAACCCTTGTTAATATGAAGTAACTTGAATATTTATTTGTTTTTAAATTGATATATTTAAGAGATTTTATTGTTTATATTAAGTTAGTTGAAAATTATTTTTTATAATTTATTTTGATTTGTGTTTTATTGGGTCATATGAGTTGACTTGGATCGTTAGATAGGTTAACTAAGTTGATTTCTGTTATTTTTTGGTCAGCTTTTTATAAAATTATTTTAATCTTATAAACCAGATCACAAGTTTGACAGTACAACCTGAGTTGACTTGAATTATTTTTTATATTTTTAATTTCATTCTTTAACATCGGGTTGATTAAAAATTAAATTTCATAATTCATTTTGGTATGCTTTCTATGGAGTTATCTTTGTCTTTTGACTCAGATTATGGGTTTAACAAGTTAACTCAGGTTGACTTTGATTTTTTTAATTGAATTTTTTCTCTACTTCATCCTTCAATATTGAATTTATTAAAAGTTAGACTTTATAATTTATTTTGATTTGTTTTCTTTAAGGTTATTATAGTCTAATGATCAAGATTGTAAACTTGGCATGTTAACCTAAATCAATCCAATATATATATATTGTTGTCTAAAAAACATCATCTTAATTATTATTTTTTTATTTTAGTCAAATTATATTTCTACCATTAAAAATGATGAAAGAGAAAGAAACCATCAATTGACCATGAAAATGTAATTCTTGATATCAACAAATAAATTTCATTCAACAATAAGAGTTCCATGAAAGTGTTTTCCTCCATCTTGATTGAAAATAATAGATCGAGGTTGAGGAGTTATTTGTTTCATGATTTGATCTTAGGTTTTCAAATCAATTTTAAGATGTTTTAATTTATTAACATGAATTCGATATTTATTATTGGTTTTTTAATGAGGATAAATTAAAATTAATTTTTTAAATTAAAAAAACTCAAGCTTAATTTTCCGACTACATCTCTCATGGTTGAAAACTAAACAAACTAACAACACTTCATCTATCATCTACCATGATAAATGTCACATCATTTGAAGAAAAAAAAATTATTATCAAAAAATTATCTCATCTAAAAATTTAAATTATTAGATAAAATATCAGGATATTATTTATATTATTCTATTCCAATCATGTATGCAAGCTTGCCCTTAAACCCACACACATTACATTTTTTTCTTTGGACAAAGCATGCTGGAAGATTCGAATAATGTTTTTTTTGTAATTATTATATAAAAAATAGGTTTACAGATGGATTGATCGTATAAATTAAATCCATATTTGCTAACAGCAAGATTCGAATCCAAGACCTCATGCTAAGACGTGATCTTCTTACACCTGAACCAATCCTTTGATAGCTGCCGGCATCTACGTCGTCATCATGCATAATGCTTAAGAATGAACAAGAGAAAGCCTGCGGAGTTTTTGCGTGCATCCTGAAAGGCGTCGCCGGCGCAACATGACTGGACCTTTCAAACCCTACCTCGTTATTTTTGCTCTCTAAAGCTGGAGTTTGTTGAAGTACGTGAAGGACTTTTTACCCGAAGAAGACATTGTAGGCACCGAGCACAACCCTCTGTAGTGATTCCTTGACTTGCTTGAACATATTTTAGCAACATATTTGAATGACTCGTGTTTATTTATGTATGGCTGGGCCATATACACTTCAATTGGCATCCACTAAGGGGAAAAAAAGAAGGAAATAATCACTAGTGGGCAACTGTATATGCATGAAAAAATCATAGATTACAAAAACTGAAGGATCGTTTGAAGCTGTTTGTGACAGCTTTTGAAACTATGTTTTTTAAAAATTCAATCAGTCCTTTATTTTATAAAAATGAACTTATATATAAATTTTCCTATTTTGTTTTATGTCCTTAATCGATGATAGCCTTGAATTCACTATAGCCATCAATTTATTTAAGCCGATAATGATAGCCTTGAACTTATATATAATGAATTTAATTTTTTTAAGTGAAAATAACTCTCAAGAACTTGAATGGTGCACATCCAACCGCACGTACAAGAATTACTATAATAAGTAATAATTTTAAATACCTAGCTAGCTAGTTCCACACAAGGGAAAAAAAAATGTTTGCTGCAAGTTAAAAATTACCTGAGCTGCCTTGATCTCTGAATCTTGTTTGTTGATGTCGAAAGAGAGTGGTCGCAACATGCAAACAAAAAACAGGTCCGATTTTCCACAAAATGTCATGTGTGTTTGGCTGTGGAGAGAGAGAGAGATATGATACAGGTAAAACGTTTTCTCAAAACCTTAACATTGTATCTCATGCAGTTTGCATCTCGTGTGCTATTCAAAGAGTACTGGGAATGCTCGCGTGATAAGATAATTCACATGTAAAGATGATGCCATTAAAACTGCGAAGAAAAATTCTTACCTAAATGCTAAGATCTCCACGAATTCTGTGTCAATCTGAGAAGCAAAACGAAGCCAGAGATGTTAGAGTAGAAGAAGACGTTTGAAGTACTTCAGGGTGTAAATTTTTTGTTTTAAACCACGGGATTTAACTCACATCTGTCTCTTCCTTCACTTCTCGAATGGCAGCTGTCCAAATATCCTCGCCCTGTGAATTCATGGCGGTGGAGCTTCAGAATATAAGCAAACTGTAACATGAATCTCCTATATATGATACTCACTTGATTAGCAACGCCCGTAGGGAACTTCCATACATCTTTATCTCTGAAGGCGCCATTCTTTTCCTGGACCACTAGCACCTGTAGCCAAGTAGTGGAATCATTTGACCTCAGATTGAGAAAGAAATCAAATTATGTTACCAGGCTATCTTAGAAATTTCAACTCGATTTTGCATCATCTGTGCGAGCAAGTGGCAAAAGGCACAAAACTACATTTCCATCCTTCATACCTAGATATGGACATTTACACCCTTAATTAAACTATGAGTTTTGCTATCTTTTAGCCATCAGAAACTCTTTTTATTTTTTTAATTTCTACAATTTCAATTAAAATATTCCATTCAATTAAATCAACTTTAAAGCTAAGAAAGAAGATTGTAGCAAAAAACAAGAAAAAAAGGGATAGATGGTTAATTATTATGTATATATTACTTAAGTTAATGTGTACTTTTAATATATATCAATTCATTTCAATTAACGCTTTACACCTCAAATACTTCATTAATATTGTCATCAACTAAGTATTAATAATACCCTTTTTTCGTATATATGTATAAATAACATAGTTATTTTAAATAAAACTACCAAAACATGAGTCATAATCTAATGTGTCTCTTTTTTTAAAAAAAAATGATCAAATTTGTGTTTTTTAAATTCAAAGACAGCTTAGAAAAGTACTTTCAAACAACTATACTCTACGGATTACGCATGTATACAAGCCTCTAGTTTTACACGATCACTGGGTTTTTTCCCCCCCTGATCTCATTGATCTTTTAGTACGTAGTATCTCTGAATTAACTATTATTATAGCCAGGACCTGACGGGAAAGTTTACATTCACCAGAGAGATAATCAAAACTGGAATCTTCCTCCCTGACCGGCGGCGGGCCAAAGGAAAAGGGTAGAATTATTATGTTAAAACTAGAAAATGGAAAAGGTACCTCTCTGCTATCATTCATGACGAAGGCACCGATACCAACAGTATGGGAGGCATTTGCAGGAAGAGTATCGGGAGTTTCAGGAATCCAATAGACTAACATCAGGTAATCCGACTCTGCATGGTGGTACCTAAATCCTTCCTGTGAATTTTATCAGTACAATCTATGTCATTCCCTTGTCCGAAGCTGAGATGATGAACTGATTCCAGTTGTTTCTACCTGGAGATAGCAATTCTGTACGTGCATGCCTTTTGGGAAGATATGTGCTAGTTAGTTAGGGTTTAATCAATTACCTTAACTGTAGGTTCAACAAGATTAGCAAGCTTAATTGGCAACTTGATCCAAACACCCTTTACCCCCTAAAAGAAAACATGAAAAAAAACAAGAATTAATCATGTTGCTAATAGCTTTTACACAATTTTAATAATATACAGCACGCCCAGACATAGCCAAATATTGCCATCCAACTGTTTTCTAGGAGTCCCTCAGTTTGATTTACCTGCTGCCTCCATTGTGACATTGAAGCTCTAAGCAGAGGAACGTAGACATCACTCTCCATAGGTTCCTCAACATCTACCTTAACTCCTCCATATGAATCTTCAACTGCTTTTAACAGTCCAACCTGCTGAAATATACTTGTCTGCTCTCTGATTGGTAATGAACTCGTTGATGTAATTGGAGACGACATTTTTTTATTCCTGGAGAGTGATGAAACTAGGGAATCAGATGACCACTAACGTTGTGTCCGGGAAGAGGAAACGGCTAAGGTTGTCAAGATGACGATGCGGTAACAAATTGAAGGCCATAGCCCGTATATATACACACATATAGTGTGCACGTGGTTATTTTATAAATGTAAGAGAATTTTCCTCTAAGTTGCTGTAATGCATCGGAGACTTCGTCAGTAAGGGATCAATATATTTTTGTATGCAATTAAAAGTTGGACTTCACCGACGGAGACTTCAGAATTGGGGGCTACAGACATAGACGTATACCAAAGTTGACAAATTCTTTTTATCTTTTTCTGACTCGCTAAAATCCTTTTTTATTGTCTTTAGAATTACTTTTGAAACAAAAATATTTTTTAATTTATTGTTTTTCTGATGTTTTAAGATTTTCTTGATATATTAATATTAAAATTAAATTGTAAAAAATCCTAAATAAATAAACTTAATAAATTTTCAAACAAAAAATACTTTAAAGAATAATTATTACTACAAAATTAAATAATATCTAAATTCGCCCAATTTTTATTTTTATCCATTAAGCTTTTAAATACATGTAAACTTAATTTGCATCATTTGGAATTATTCAAATTGTATAAGTAGAAAAGTATCATTATTTAATGAGATTAATAATTGAGGTGGCAGGCTGCAATTGGCTGGTCTTTGCTCTGATTTGTAACTATTATTTACTCTGATTTGTTTTTGTTTTTTAAAGTATACAAATTCATGAATATACTTGTAGAAAACTGAAATCCAATCTATTAATTGAATCTAATAAACTAGTCTAAGAATACTTTTATCATGTAATAAAATAAGATTTTTAATAAAAGTTCATTTTTATATGTAAAAACTAATTTAAAAATATTCAAAATAAATTCTCTATGTATGAAATTGATTATGTCCAACATCCCAGTCATTCTAATTTGTTGTTGTAGATACAATTTTGAGTACATCAAAATTAAGCAAGCATATAAATATAAACACTTGATTTTATTAAAATATATAATTAGGTAAAATCTCTATTTTAAATATTCTATCAAAAGAAAAAAAAAACAATCCTCTTATTATTCTCTTGATTTTGATATGTGATGACTTTATTTATTTTTGAAATCAAATCAGGATTCGTGCTTTCCAAGAATACAAATGTAAACGTGAGTCGTGGAGTGAGATTTGATTTGTGTTCATTGTGTCGAGTCACCAAATCTCACCCCACAATTCACACCTAAATTCATGTTCTTACAAAGCACAAATCTTAACTTGATTATAGAATGTATTAAAAGGATGTATTAACGGCTATACAACATTCTATAAGGAATCAAACTTAACTCTATAGAATGTATTAATAGAATGTATTAAAAGGATGTCATGAAGCTTAACATTGTTACATCTAGAAACTTCTCATCACCTACGTACGAGCCTGAGAAAAACAAGCATGAAGATCATATATTTTGAAAGGGTACTCTCAAACCTTAGGGAAAGTAATATTTAGTAATTAACTTTATTGCTGTAAAGGTACCAACCAAAGGTAAAAGGAATGATCATTCAACACCAACTCTTTTTTTTAATAAAAGTGAAAGGAAGAATCCATTCTTGAAAGAAAAAAACAACAAGAAAATAGTGTTAGTTCCTCAACTTAAACACATATAAAATGTTGGATGATTCTCTCAAAGTATGTATTACTAAGCTACCGGAGTAGATGGTGCCATAGATCGGTGATGAGATTATTCTTGTGGAAAACTTGATAAAGACTAGCTAAATTACACTATTTAAAATGCTATGATGATGATTTGGCTCTCATGCTATTGTCTTAAGAATGACTTTTCATTGACCAAAAAAAAAAGATTTTGACTCTTCATTTATGGAGCTGGGAAATCAGAAATAAAAGATGATTTGTTTTTACTCAAATGCATTAAGAAATGCACACACTGAACACAAAAAACAAAGCTTCGAGTTCATAATGAAGAGACGAATCATTCACCATTTCTTAAAGATTCGAGCTTTATCATTAATATATTTTAAGATTAGGCATATTAATTACTAGCTAGTCCGTTCGGTGTTAGAGTTTCCACCCCAGCATATGTATGGTAGAATAACTTCACATGTGTGTGTTTTAAAATATATCCATTATTCAAAACTGAATATATTTATACACCATTTATATATGTGAAAAAAGACAAAAACAAATCATACCTGCTCTGAACCTAGTTAGATCTATGGCATGCATCACATGACATCGTCACATGTAAGATGTAAATGTGCGAAGTGATTTTTTCTTACTACTACTAATAATCAAGATTATCAATACTGTTTCGGTTGTTATTTTGTTTTTTCTATTGGTACAAAACGTTTTGGTTTCAAAACGTTTTGGTGTGCTGTTTTTGAGTTATATTGTTCATATATAATTAATTAATTATATGAAAAACTTAAAAGATGAAAAAAATTAAATATATTTTTTATTTTTTATAAAATCAAAGTTGACACAATTTTATTTTTTATAATATATACATATATATATATATAATAGTAGTGTGTGTGTGTATAATATCCATATATAATAGTGGGCGGGATATTATATATATAATATGTAAGTGGGCGGGAGAGGCGGGAATTAATTTTTTCCCAGGATCGAAACGGAACACACGGAGTAATTCCAAGGTGTTTCGGCCAGTATTTCTAGTACGGACTGGTATTTAAAATGAGACAAAAACAACGTTGTTTTGTTTTGTATTTTTGTCTAGTACAAAATATTTTGGCCGAAACGAAACGGTATCAATAATTTTGCTAATAATAATAATGAAGACGAAGAGGACTCTGGAGATATTATTATTATTATCAAGAAAGAGTGTCCAACTGTATATTACTGTTGTAACGAAAAAAGAAAAAGAAGAAGACGAAGACCAAAACATTAGGAGTGTGTTTGAATTACTGCTTCGTACAGATGTGATCTGAGCAGAACGAACACAGAAATATGTCCCCATGAGTTTTGTACGGGGGGGAAATATTGTAATGAGGACGCGCATTTATTGATTTCTGTATTCATAATGAAGGAATTAGTTGGCACTGCAACTCATACTCGCAAACAGTCTTATGATTTAATTCAAGTAAATATAATTTATCTTAAAATCAGCATGTTGTCACAAAATCATCTCATTTAAAATCTCATTTCACCTAAAATTTTATATTTTTAGAGATTTAAGAATATAATTTATATTTTTCTAAACATAACCTACAAATATTTTATATATATATATATGAAAACATTTGACATGGTCCATAGTATATCATAAGCTACGTGTCTAGTAATGTACAATCACAAAGGTTATGTTTGTTATACAAATAATGTTTGGGTCCCAAAGGAATAGTTGAATTAATGGTATGCTACACTTTCCGACAACATTGTCATTCAAGAGTAAAATGGTTGTGGCTTCATGGGACACCTCAATGGCGACTCTATGTCATTGGTATTTTTCCTCTCATAAACAATTTAAAGCTGATAAAATTAAATAGGAATTTCAATTATATCATTGGCAATCACAATATGAATCAAGTGTTTAATTATATATTAAAGATTGTAAAAATGATGGATGTTGGGCTAGGAAATCATGGGTATTTGTCCTTGATTCATTTCAAAGCTTGATTTAATTTATGCCAGGAGTACTTAATTTTACATGCATGATGATTTTTTTAATTTAGAGTCATCAAGCTTGATAATGTGCCGGTGTTTGTGCAATTCATAATGAAAGATGACTAAAACCTGAAATTCCTTTGCTTATGATGGTGGCTCATCGCGTTAGAGTTTAGCTTCAAGTTTTTTCAAGTGAACACGAGAATGAGTTTATGTATTCATCAAATGGATAATTGTTCATCCAATTGCAAAGCACATTTATAAATATTACACTAGTATTGAAATGATTTGTCTACTACATGTCTTTATGGTTTCAGGCATTGAATCTATTGATGGTAATGTACATTCAAAGACTGAAAGGTCTTTCTCAGAAGTATTAAGCCTTCCTCCTTCCAGAATGTCTTTAGAGAAACTGATCATACCAACCAGTTCAACCAGTCAGGCGACAACACGACATGGAAATGATCAATGTAGCTACCTTTATCCTTGTCGATAGCCTGCAGGTCCGTATGTCATTTCCTATGCCATAATATGGCCACTGTTTGACATTATATATTTTGAAACAATGGTCATGGAGGGTGCTGATGGTGTATATTAGATTATTTTCACTGCTTGATTTTGCATTTCATTCAATCTTATCAAAGATTTTATTGGATTATTTCCTTTCTTCGTATAGTTTTCGGGTGTAATGGCGTTTCTAAGCTCTATTCTTCCCAATCTATGATAAATGTGTTATTTCTCAAATGAATTCACAATGGTCAATTCACTCAGTTGTATAAAGTGTATCCGTGGCTTATATAGCCAATACAACTTGTATTCACCACATCTCCACATGTCGAAGATTCTGGTATATAGGCAAAAACAGAAAAACAAATTGATAACAACTAACAAACTATTAGCCACTGTAACAGAATTCTAACAGTGCTAACAAAGCCTCCCCTAAACTGAACTTGCTGAACCAATTCAGTTTAATTCAGTTTAAGTCTTCCATACCTTGTACTCCCAGCATGCTACGCATCTTAACGAATGATTCCAGCTTCAAAGGTTTCGTCATAATGTCTGTTATCTGCTCCTTAGTTCCACAGATTATCAACTCTACAGCTCCTTCCTTCACTAACTCTCGTAAGAAGTGAAACTTTACATCTATATGTTTAGTTCTTCCATGGAGAATGGGATTCTTTGACAGTTTTATAGTAGAACTGTTATCATAATGAATTTTCACACTTGTGCAAGTGAATGATCCAATGCTGTCAAGTATTCTCTTCATCCATATGTTATGACAAGCACATGCAGCGGCTGCTACATATTCGGCTTCAGTGGTAGAGAGAGTGACTATTGGTTGCTTCTTTGAGCTCCATGCAACAGCACCTCCACTCAACAGAAATACATACCCTGAGGTACTTCTTCTATCCTCTACATCCCCCGCATAGTTACTGTCAGTGTACACTTCTAGTTCATTCTCAGCATCCCCTGTATTTCTTCTGTAAAATACTCCCAAATATTTAGTTCCCATTACATACCTGAGAACTCTTTTGGCTGCAGCCATATGAGATGACTTTGGATCAGTCATAAACTTGCTTAATAGACATACAACAAACACAATATTTGGCCTTGTGACTGACAGATACATGAGGCTGCCAATTATTTGTTTAAAAATGGTTGGGTTTTCATTGACTTCTCCTCCTTTTTGACTAACTTCGTGCCTGACACTATAGGATTCTTGACAGGATTGCATGTTCCCATTCCAAATCTGTCAAGAATTTCTCCAACATACTTTGATTGGCACAAGTATACTCCTTTACTGCTCTGTTTCACTTCCACTCCTAGGAAGTATTTCATCTTCCCCAAGTCACTCATGTCAAATTCAAGCATCATTGATTGCTTGAATTCTTCACACATTTCCACATTATTACCTGTGTAAATCAAATCATCTACATAAAGACTGATTATTAAGCATTTACCTTCACCTTCATGCTGAGAAACAATGTGTGTTCATGGCTGCATTTCTCAAATCCATTTCTGATGAAGAAACTCTCAATCTTACTGTACCATGCTCTTGGAGACTGTTTCAATCCATAGAGAGCCTTCCTCAACTTCAAGACTTTATGCTCTTCTTTCTTTCGAACATACCCTTCTGGTTGTTCCACATATACTGCCTCTGTCAATTCTCCATTTAGAAATGCACTTTTAACATCCAGCTGAAATACAACCCAACCCCTTTGAGCTGCTACTGCCAAGAGAAGTCTTATGGTATCCCATCGAGCTACAGGAGCAAACACTTCACTATAGTCAATTCCATATCGTTGAGCATAGCCTTTTACCACTAGGCGTGCTTTACATTTATCCACCTCTCCCTTTTCATTTAATTTTGTTTTGTAAATCCACTTAACACCAATTTTCTTGACCCCATTCGGTGGATTCACTAGTTCCCAGGTTTTATTCTTTTCAATGGCCTCTATTTCTAAGTCCATTGCATCTCTCCATTTCTTTTGTGTTACTGCTTCCTCAAAATAAACTGGATCATCAGTCACCATAAAACATGTATCTTCTTCATCAACTGCAGCCTCTTGCACATAATCATCCATCCATCTAGGTGTTTTTCTCAATCTTCCCTTTGCTTCATCCACAGCATCATTCTCAGTCATCTCAGATGAGGCACTGTCAATCTGCTCTAGTGCATCAGTCTCAATCTGCTCTAATGCATTACCTAGATTCCCAGGTTGTTCTGGAATATGACCATCAAATTCAATTTCCGGTGTTTCATCACTCGGTCCTAGTCCAGCTTCTGTTCTGTCTTCCTCCACATATTCCTCATCATAATCACTAATTTCTCCATTATGATCATCAACCCAACTGAACACATCATTTCTCACATTATCATCACTAGTCTCCCAATCCCAGCCTACACTTTCATCACACACTACATCCCTACTAACAATTACCCTGTTAGTTTTGGGATCATACAGCCGATAGGCTTTGGTTTCTTCACTTACCCCCACAAAAACACATTCATGACTTCTCTCATCTAGCTTTGTTCTACCTCTATCCGATACATGCACATGTGCAATACAACCAAAGACCCTAAAGTAGTCAACATTAGGCTTAACTCCACTCCAACATTCTTCAGGAGTCATTTCTTTCAAAGCCACAGTAGGGCTTCTATTTAGAACATGTATTCCCCATCTTGCAGCCTCAGGCCAAAACAGTTTTGGCATTTTCATTTCTGCTAACAAACATCTAACCATGTTTAATAGGGTTCGATTTTTGCGTTCTGCCACTTCATTTTGTTGAGGAGTGTAGGCAGCCGTAAGCTGCATTTTAATACCATTCTTAACACAGAAATCATTGAATTCTTTGGAGGTGAATTCACCTCCTCGGTCTGTTCTTAAGCAGCATATTTCACCCTCTACTTCCTTTCCACATAGCTTTTAAACACCTTAAACATGCTAAAAGCTTCACTTTTTCCAGCTAGAAGATAAATCCACTCTTTTCTACTGAAATCATCTATTAAGCACAGTAAATACCTCTTGTAGCTGCTTGAGGTTGGTGTAATTGGGCCACATAAATCTGCATGTATGAGTTGCAATCTCCTTGAGGCTCTCCATTGGCTCTTCTTGGGAATGTTGGTTCTATGTTGCTTTCCACGATGGCACACAGTACATACTCCACCAGTTGTTTGTAGTGAAGGCAATCCCCTGACCAGTTGCTTATTCCCCAAAGCTTCAAGGCTTTTGTTGTTCACATGCCCATAGCGCCTGTGCCACAAATCTGCTGATTCTTCTTCACTGGTTTTCAAGCATATTATGCTTTGAGGTATCATGGTGGCTTGCAGTATAAACATCCTATTAGCTGTCATAGGTATTTGCATGATCAATCCCCTCTCGGGATGATAAATTTTGCAGCAACTGTCCTTAATGACAATGGCCAATCCTCTTTCTTGCAGCTGCTCGATGCTCAGCAAACTGTTCTTGAGCTCAGGTATGAAGAACACATCCCTTATTCTTTGAGTTAACCTTTCAATTTTCAGTCTAATGATTCCCTTTCCCATCACCATAATCTTCTCACCATTACCCAGTTTGACTGTGCGCCTGAATTTCTCATCCATTTCAATGAACCAGCTCTTAT
Organism: Salix arbutifolia; assembly: GCA_025169955.1. Lineage (NCBI taxonomy): Eukaryota > Viridiplantae > Streptophyta > Magnoliopsida > Malpighiales > Salicaceae > Salix > Salix arbutifolia. The sequence continues at coordinate 8,179,678 of CM045902.1, forward strand.
TCCCTGTCATGTGGTTGGAACACCTTGAATCCAGGAACCACACATCATCTTGGACAGTCAGTTTTTCTTGCACATAAGCCATTAACAGTAGTTCCTCCTCTTCTTCTACTTCTGCATAGTTTGCACTCTTCTGCCAACTAGGACATTCATACTGAAAATGTCCTAGTTTGTGACATTTATAGCATTCCACAGTGGCTTTGTTGAAGCTTTGTCTGCCCCTGCCACGGCCACCTCTCCAGGTCACTCGTCCCCTACCTCTTCCAGGTCTTTCTTCATAACTAACCTTGAGAACTTGTTCTTCTTCTACTTGATTTTTCATTCGTTGTTCATGTACTAGCAGACTACTCTGCAATTCATCTATGGTCATTGTGGTCATGTTGTTTGATTCTTCAATCAAACATACCGCATAGTTAAATTTCTGAGTCATCGAGCGAAGAATCTTCTCTGTGATCATGGTCTCATTCAAATCTTCTCCATGAGCCTTCATTTTGTTGGCTATAGACAAAACCCTAGAAAAATAGGCATTCACAGTCTCTCCTTTCATATGAAGAACTTCAAAATCACATCTCAAAGACTGCAATTGAGCTCTCTTTACTCTTGTTGAACCTTGGAATTTCTGCTTCATGGAATTCCAAATTGCTCTTGCAGAGCTTCTGTCAAGGATTGTCTCTAACACTTCTCGTTCAATCGCTTGATACAGGAGGTTCTTTGCCTTTAAATCCTTCAAATTGTTGTCTTCTTGCACCTTCTTTTGCTGAGCATCTGTGAGCTTATGGGTTTCAGCCACTATTGAAGATAACAAAGGTGTTTCACCTGCATTCTTCACCTCAATGCCCTGCTCTACAACCTTCCAATACTCCTTGGATCGAAGTAGATTTTCCATCATCTCAGCCCAGTGATCGTAATGCCCAACAAATTTAGGCACATACCCACTACTATTTCCCTCTGCCATTGACAACAATTTCTCTCTTTCTCTTTCTCTCTCTTGCTCACTTTCAAATACGAAGGTGTTTCTCTCTTTCTCTCGTGAACGAAAAACAATTTCTCCTTCTCTCTCTTGAACTCACTCCCGCGCCTTAAGAGGCTCTGATACCAATTGTTATTTCTCAAATGATTTCACAATGGTCAATTCACTCAGTTGTATAAAGTGTATCCGTGGCTTATAGCCAATACAACTTGTATTCACCACATCTCCACATGTCGAAGATTCTGGTATATAGGCAAAAACAGAAAAACAAATTGATAACAACTAACAAACTATTAGCCACTGTAACAGAATTCTAACAGTGCTAACAAAATGCTCCAATTTTACCTTTTTATTTCATCCCACAAGCAATTGGTTCTTTCGTGATTCGATACCGAAAGGTGAAGACAAAGGTGATATACTTGATGCAATCATTTAAAACTTCGATACCATTTCCACTTATTATTATTCAATCATGTTTTTCTTGACTACACTGTAAGCATTTTTTCAAAACCATTTAGAAGTAATAAATGTTGGAGAAAGGAATGTAGATGTTGCAGGTATGAATGTGCATGATATCAATGGTTGTCTTAATAAAGAAATTAGTGTGTGTGTGTGTGTGTGTACATATATATAGAATACAACTTTAATTAACCATTTTGGAAGAGAAAGATAGAGTGTGGTGGCTAATTTATAAGAATAAACAGAGAAAAAAAGCTAAAGAACAAGTAGAAAAATGAGAGGAATACTATTTTTTTCTCAAAAGATACACCTTTCTAGCTCTTATCTACATTTCTCTATGCTTGTGTATTATTATTTTTCTTATAACAAGTCTACTATTAGGCCTCATGTTCTAGACTATCCAGAAATTAAACTACTCAAAGAAAATCATAATCTAACTAGAAGTCTAACATTTTAATTAAACAAGAATTCTAATAAATTAATCTATTACATATCCCTCATCATCAAGGATTCTTACATTAACTAGATTCTTCCTTTAACTAGAATCTTATTTATCAATAATAAAACTCTAATAGATAATAATTTTATTATTGTGGAGTTCTAACAATATTAAAACTCTTATAAACTCTACATCTTATTAGTTTAAATCATAGTTGATAGGACTCCAATAAATCAGTCTTGCAGTGCTCTCAATGCCTAATATTCATTATCCCATCAAAATATTAGTAGTATAGTTGTTTATCTTTCAATTTAGGCCCTGAAAATATATATCAGTTTCTGATTTCATTGTTTCTGCATTAATCTATTCGAAGGTAAATCTCATGCAAGTTGTACAAATACTTTGAATTTACAGATCAGCTCTTGAATGTAAAATATTTCAGGGAAAAAAAACAGAGAAACAAAATCTAATGTAGCACTGTTGTATCAGGGCCTGAAGCAGTACCAGATATTGAAATCTTAGTTGATTCACCTAAGGGAACAACAGGTTCTGAACTAAGAGGTTCTAAGAAATTGGAAATAGTGAAAAACAGTGTTTATGGCGGTTTAATTGAATCAATCACAAGTCTAAGTGTTGTGACATCTGCTGTTAGTGTTGATGCTGCCACATGTATGTTTCAGAGTTATGTTTTTGGTTTTTAACACCCCTCCCCAAATTTTGTATATTGCATTGTCCTTTTCCTTCATAAATGCATTATTATCATCATAAATTAACTACTCTCTCATTTTTTTCTATATATTTGGATCATTTCAATCTCAAATATATTTATTGATTGGTTTTTATTTTATTGTTCTTGTTTTCTTGTATTATGAACAACCTCGAGTAGAATTTTATCAAAAGTCAGGCTCATATCATATATTTTCACCTGTAATACAATAGTTGATAGCGCAGAGGTGTGTGTGGTAAGCTCAAGCCTCACTCTAGCTTTGAACTTTTGGTAATCACCTAGCAGTTTATTCACCTGTACTGTACTGTTAGGAAATAAGAATACCCTCCCCTCCTCCTTAATGAAAACATATGGATATAGCAGAACTTCTATCTTGTTTTGTCTTAAATTTGATGAGAATCACTTCTTTTCCCATGAAGAATTATTTTAGTGGTCTGAGTTTCAATCGTTCACTGACTATTTTTCTGGTTGCAGCGAGCATTATAGCTTTGTCACTGGCAAACTTGATTGGTGGAATTTTCACTATTGCTCACAATGTAAATAACTTTTCCAGTCCATTTGTAAATTAGTGAATTGGAATAAGAAGCAGTGGCAAGTCTTCACATAATATATTTGTATTTCTAGTAGATGTTATAATTTAAACTAAGATACTCCCGTTACATGTGAAAATACAGCTTTCGGACTAGAAAAGTGAGCAGCCTAGAGAGGCCTCTAGCCTAACAAATGAGCAAGTTGATCGCTATCAAGAAATTCTAGGACGGAGAGAAAATTTCTTGATTCATGCCACCATTGCTTTGTTATCATTTCTTGTTTTCGGTTTAGTACCGCCTGCAGTGTATGGCTTCACATTCATGGAGACTGGTGACAAGAATCTCATGCTAGCAGCAATGGTTGTAGCTTCTCTTTTATGCATTACCATACTTGCCTTCGGGAAGACTTACATCCAGAAGCCTCCCAAAAACCACTTCAAGATTGTGCTGAGCTATTTGGTCATTGGAATTATGGCTTCAGGAGTTTCATACGTCGTGGGGGACCTTGCCAAAAAGTTAATTGAAAAGCTTGGTTGGTTCGAGCCAGGAAAAGTTATCCCTCTGTCTCTTGCTGAGATGAGTTCAGGGAGACTGGCATGGGCATCTTATTGACGTCAAGATTGATCACAAAAGAATCCTGTTCAAGTATCTGCTTGGAATAAATGCTGCCATGTCTATTGTTTGCTTCTGAGAGTAAAAAACAAAGTTGGGATTTTCATTTGGCAGCTTTATTGTTGTCATGCATGTTTATGAACTGTTAGTCTACATATTTATCGTTATGTTTTGAGGGTTAAATTCTTTGATGGTGTAATGACATTTTTTATTATGTTTTTATCACTGTTTTGCTATTTAGGAATAAATTTATAGATATTATAAACAAGGACAAGATCATACCGACAGCAGAAACCAGTTAACAATTCTAACTAGAGGGTTTTACATTTTAAGTCCATGCATTCATGATCTTGAAAAATCTTCTTTCATAATCATTTGTGTAGCCAAAATCTGAAATTTCTAAACTATAATAGCAAGCATAAACGGAGATGCCACTACAAGTAATCACATATTGGGTGCTATCTTGATGGTGGAATGACTGTGAAAGAGAGGAAAGAGCAGTCAACGTGTTGACTCATGTCACTTGATTGCTTCAAGCAAGTTATTACAACAAAATTCACTGCAAAATGCTCTTGCCTCACTGAGGATGTAACTTATGGAAGATGACATGACGACATTAGTATGGCAGAAAAGACTTCTGCTTTCAGCTTATAGAAATCATTTTCTTTTAATCTAAACAGAAATCACAGACATTAAAAATTAAGAGGCATGGGATTTATAAGACAGTAAAAAAAAACAAATAGTATATTGTTGAAAAAAAAACTAGATTTTGGTTTTATTTGTAAATCATAAGAATCAGCTACCAGTTGATCGGTTGAATTCAATGAATCAGATGATCGATTGAGATAGTCAACTGGTTAAATTACCAAAGTAATTTTCTAATCATGTTAGAATAAGTTTTCTTGTTTATTTTAATTATTTGATTGTCTAGCACTTGAGGCCTATAAATAGACTTGTAATCAAAGTATAATTCAAGTATATAGAGAAAAATACATAAAAAAAAAACACTTAATAAGATTTATTTCCTCTCAAATATTCTTCTTGTTTTTTAGTTTTACAACTTCGCATCATTGTCTCAAGCTCCTAATACATCTATTTTCTTCCAACAAGTGGCATTAGAGCTTGTTTTTTATTAGTTGACATGACTAATCCAAACTTCTCACTTTAATGTCCTCATTTGACAAATAATAACTATGAGACTTGGTGCATTTAAGTGAAAAAAATTTGCTAAGTTTCCAAGATGTATGAGAAAAGTTTGAGAAATATTTTATAGAGAGCCTGTGGAAAAGGCAATGTTGACTTTGGCTCAAAAGAAGATCATGCAAAAGGCACAAAAAAAAAGTATCAACAAGCACTCGCAACCATCCATCAAAATCCGGATTATACCAATTTTGTGATAATGGCTAACACAGCCACTACCAAGTAAGCATGAAAGGTTTTGCAACAATCAAACCAAAGACTTGACAATGTAAAAAAAGTATGGCTAAAAAAGTTACAAGACGACTTTGAAAAATTACATATGCTTGAATCGAAAAATATCTTATATTATTTTGCTAAAGTATTGATCATAAGCAATCAAATTAAGAGATATAAGGAGGAAATGGAATGGACATCTGTGGTAGAAAATATCTTATGTTTGCTGCAAAATAAATTATATTATGTGTTGGTCGTGATAGAGGAGTCACAATATATGGATTTTCTAACAACTCAATTTTCTCCAGCCTTTTTAAAAATCGAAGGACAAAATAGTAAATGAAGGACAGGATGAAGATCAATTCAGGAAACAATTGTATGTTACAAGACACATGATAGTACGAAACATCTTGACCGTTGACATTTTTTTGTTAACGGGTCGAGTATAGAATGCCCAAAGGCATGGTAGATTTTTCCTTAAAGACATGGTCCTGAAAACACTTACCCTGAATGTTGTGAAATAGTTTTCGTTGGGCCAGCCCATGTGACAAAGCCCATCAATGCAATTGTGACACAAGCTTTCCAGGACGAGATATCGCGCTACCATACCTTTCAATGATCATCCTGCAGGTCGTACTCGACCGACCTTTCCAGAAGAATTTTCATGAATCTCATCGCTATGGACCTTGCTTAATGCATCCGCCGCTACTTTCAGCAGCAAACATCTGTTGTGATGGAAAGTGTTGGCAATATACCATCGTGATCATGGCTACTGATGGGGACCTGTGTGCGTTCTTTCTCGTTCTGAAACCATTTTTTGCACTGTTTATGAAAGCAAAAACTGTTGGCCAAATGATTAAATGCAAAAGAAACGATTATAAAGTTCCTTTCCGATTGCTTTTGAAACATTCTCCAAATCCCACGTCCATTTCCCCTCAAATCGTTCATACTGGGAGAAAACTCTGTTAACTGGAGAAGACATGCCAGTGATGAGATAGTTTCGTAGTTAACTGTACACAAAGAAGTGGACATTGAAAATGCCTATTGATACAAATTGCCGATGACGTTTAATATCTACTTTCTTGGTGTTACTTAGGAAAAGCCATTTACTTTTAGCATTGTTCCTCGTCAGGATGAGTCGTTGAGTTCAGGATGACAAGAAAAGTGGCAGGGAGTCAGAGAAAGATGGAGGTGACCCGAGAACGTGGTAGTGATGTTTGGCTGGATTCAGGTTTAGAGATAGGGTTTTTGTTTTAAATATAATTGTAAGCTTCTTGGCGATTTCAATCAATTTATTCAATAAAATCTTAAATTTTCTTGAGATTTTTTCTCATTTCTGGGAATCCCAAAATATTATACATGATATTAATATTGATGTATTCTTTTTATGTTTAGGATGACAGCATGCGTGAGGTTGTGATACCTGGTAATGAACAAGCAAGAGGTTCTGGTCTAAAAAAGATTGAAGTGGCCCTCCTCGTCCTTGAAGGAGAATTTTGTATTTATGAAGGTGATATTCAGTTAATTAATATAATGGGGGCTGAACAGGATTCGAGTTGATCTGATCATGGTAGAAAGGGAAATGCTGAGGTGATTAGCCACTAAAACTTCAATAATTCACAAGTTGTTGATGTGCCTACACTCTTGGCAACCCTCAAAAGTAATGCTTCGCAGTGACAGGCACTTCCAACGGTGCATATATTTGCACGTAAAATGTAAAAAAAAATTAAAAATGTTTTTGAAACTTTATAATATGAGGTAATTTCCCATGTAACAGGAACAGAGTCAATGTTGCTATCATCACTTGTCAGAAGGGCTATAATTCCTTCAAGTCCACTTTTAGCTCTTGTAAAATTCATTCAAACCTCTAATGATGGCGGCTCTTTCCTTAAAAGCACACACAAACTCTCTCTCAATCTCATTTTCTTGCTCTAGATAGCCTCCTTATGAACCGTGAATAAATTGTTGGTGCTATGAAGTGTGTGTGTGTCTATATATATATATATATATAGAGAGAGAGAGAGAGAGAGAGAGAGAGAGAGTGGCAATCCTCCACTTGCAGAGGCCACTGCTTGCATGTTTGGGTAGTCAGATGGTGTTTGTTCTGTAATTAACCGGGTGATGAGATAGATGACGTTGGAGTTTTTTTAAACTGATAGTAATCAGCATAATTTTTCATCCACCTGTGAGATTAAGCTGAATTTTATTATTTTTAATATCCCATTGCTCTTCTTGTTTTTTATGAAAAGAAACTTATCATTTGAATTTGAATAACGTAATGAACGAGTAAAATATCAGTTATTTCAGATTTTTACAAGTATTGTACGTCCTAACTTAAATTTAAAACTGCTGGACAAATCACAATCTCTTTGTCATCATACCACATCACAGGACACTTGTCTTGTTATCTGCAGAGTTAGCATTTTTTTTAGTTTTAAGCTTTTTTACACGTATATAAAGAGTTGCAAAGTTTTGATTGTGGTAGAATATTCAATAATAAAATTTTGAAATTTATAGACTTAATTCACAATGGATGAAATCATGGAAGACGTACCAATGTGGTTTTGCTGAGAGATTTAACCACCACATAAACTGGTGATGATAATTTAGCCAATCTAATTCACCATTATTTTCATCCCAAATGATTTTGCCTGCCAAATAAACTTTGGTCACCTCACCACTTGGTGACTATTAATGAAATTTGATTACAAGTAGATACTGGTACGTAGTGGCTGGCACACAATCTGGGATCCATCATTCTGCTTATTCTATAGTTTGTGTTTTATTCTATGACGTTGGTTTCTTGACAGGGCGTAATGTGATGATAAAAAATATAACAATTGAAACTTTACTTGTTCAGTTGAGTTTATAAAATATATTTTTCAGAGATAGAGTTTTCTCACATCCAAAAAAATTTCTAGAAAAATATTTGTGACGAAACCATTCCCCAATTAATCAACAAGTAAATTCGGGAATCTTAAACCTGCCATTATTTGACCCATTAAAGCCAAAGAATCCTTACAGAGTTGAGGACAAGGATATGGGGAACAAAAAGAAACAACACTGGAAGCACATCTACTTGTCAACAGGGGTTACTTTATAGAACTCCAAGTGTTTCTATTTGATCATCACTATCCAAACACTGCCTATATAAGTGGGTGTTTCTTGTAGACTTCAAGTCAAGTAACTATCAAAGTTACTACCAAGAGGGGTGAAAAATCTACTGAAAATATTTTTCACTGCGTAGGCTATCTAGTTTTGATGGAAGAAGTTCCGGAGCATGGAAAGTTTGCGGTGAACTTCACGGGAAAAAGTGTTGTCAAAGCCGCGAATCCCTTGCCAGAGCCACGAAGACTCACTCTATCAAACCTTGACCTACTTTCCGGCCGATTTCCCGTCACATACTTCTATTTCTACAATAATCCTGAAAAGATTTGCTTTTCCTCCATCATGGAGTCCCTGAAGAGTTCCCTTGCTGAAACTCTTAGTTACTACTACCCATTTGCCGGTCAGATTGTACAAAATCCAAACACTAATGAGCCTGAGATCATATGTGACGATAATGGTGCTTTGGTTGTAGAAGGCCATGCCAGCATTTCTCTGAAGAAACTCGACTTCTACAACCTTAATCAGTTTTTGCAAGGGAAACTCGTTTCTGTCAACACTGAGTTTCCTTTGCAAGTCCAGGTCACCCGCTACACATGTGGAGGCATCTCAATAACGTTCACCTTTGATCATGCGCTCGGCGATGCAAGTGCCTTCGGTAAATTCCTGGTTTCCTGGTCAGAAATCGCCCAAAGAAAGTCAATATCTTGCATGCCAGATCACAGGAGAAACCTTCTAGCACGCTGTCCTCCAACTTATGATCCTTCTTTGGATCAAACTTTTGTAAAGTGCACCGTAGAAGAAATAATAAACATGCCAGCAACCCTGACCCTGCTCAAGCGCCTATATCATATTGATATCTCCAGCATCGATAGGCTGCAGCAACTTGCCTGTGCCGGCGGTAATAAGAGAACTAAAATTGAGGCTTTCTCGGCTTATGTATGGAAGATAATGGTTACAACCATTGATAAAAGGCATCAAAAGTGCAAGATGGGATGGTTAGTCGATGGGCGTGGCAGGGTTCATGGAGCCCAGAATTTAATGTCAAATTACATAGGGAATGTATTATCCGTTGCTGTTGCAGAGGCAACCATTGCAGAACTGGAGCGAGGGTCTATATCAGATGTTGCTAGCAATGTCCATGACTCCATATCGAAGGTGGCTAATGAGGCACATTTCTTGGATTTGATTGATTGGATTGAGTGTCACAGACCTGGTCTGATGCTATCTAACGTTGTACTAGGCCGAGGAGGTCCGGCCCTTGTTCTGTCATCAGGGAGAAGGTTTCCGGTTGCTGAATTGGACTTCGGATTCGGTGGTCCAGTGCTGGGCACGGTTTGTACAACGGTAGAAAAGATTGGGGTTGGCTACATGAACCAGAGGCCAAGCGCTAGAAATGACGGCTCATGGACTGTTTCAGCTATCCTGTGGCCAGAACTAGCTGCTGCCTTGGAGTCGGACTCGATTTTTCAACCCATGTCAGCTAGTCTTCTTCGATTATGATGTTCTCTAGGCGCTTGTTGGCTTACTCTATGCTTGATGCTTGGCGTTGTTCAAGCACTAAACCCTGCTCCAATTAAGGTCAGGCTACAGTTGGGATGGCTATGGGTGGGGAAGTGACGTGACTGTGGCCATAAGTTCATCCTCCCTCCCACACAAGGCGAATGGAACCCGCAGCTCTTGCCAATAAGATTTTTCAAAAAAGCTTTCATCTTGATCAGAGAGAGGCTTTTTAGAGGGAGGTCAAGAGGTTTTCATATGAATCCTCTTTCACCTATTAATTCTCTTTCATGTACCAGTGGTGTTGTCCTCATCATTTTAGTCGAAATTCACCACCAGTTGCCCTGTTCTTTATTTTACCATCAAGATCCATGACACACACACACACATATAGTCAATGTGAATTGGTGAAAATATTGATATTATCTCCAACTTAATCAAATCATTGATCAGAACACTATATACCATTTTAAGTTGTGGATTTGTCAGTGGCTGCAATACTGGAGGTGGAGGTGGAGGAGGAGGAGGGTCTTGTGGGTGCATTGGGTGCTGTTTGTAAGCGTTGCTGCGAGACGAGTTAAAAGGCCCAGATAAAGATAGGTTTGGTGATCGTTAGCCTTCGCATATCCATGAAAGATTACATTCACAGATCAAACAGGTGAAACGTTTTTGAAGGGGGTTAACGTGCGTGATTGTGAATTGGCAAAGGATGGTGGAAAGAAGAGGCCATGATGTATGTTCTTTTCTTCGAAGTTTCAGGAGAGGATGTAAAAGAGAAAGAACAGGCCAGTTCATGTATTAATCAGCTTTTGGTGTTTTAATGTTTCAGGAGAATTTGATTGACAGTAGTGGCGACCCGAGCGATGATTGCCGGCAGCCAGGGAAGCTGAAGGGCTGATATCAGGGTTGGTTGATGAGACTGGAGACGAAGAGTGGAGGAGAGAGATGGGGTTTATTGGGCTGGGGATTTGGGCAACTGGCCTGAAGAGAATTGGAATACCAATTGGGCCTTTTCTATTTCTCCCATTTCCTATTTCTATAAGTTTAGGTTCCGTGTGATTTTTATTAGTTTAGATGATTTTGTTATTTTTATTGTTTTTAAAATATTTTATATTTAAAAATATATTAAAATGATAATTTTTTTATAAAAAAAATTATTTTTGATATTAATACATTAAAATATATAAAAAAATAAAAAAATAATAATTTAAATTATAAAAAAATATTAATTTTTTTTAAATGAGTGTAATCTAAGCTTGTTTGTCCAAGAATAGGTTTAAATTTTTTTTTATTCATAAATATATTACGATATTTTAAAAAAAAAAAACATTATTTTTAATATTATTAAATAAAATAATTAAAAATAATAATAATAATAAATAATTTTGAGAATCAGCAGATTTTCACCGAGAGATATTTCTTTTGTGCGTATTCCAGATGACGCGTCCTCAGCTTTTTGTCACTTTCTCACTGGTTGATTTACACGCGTCCTGTGTGTTTTCAGCATGGAGCCATGGACCATGGCATGGTAGTGACAATTGCACAAAAAAATAATAATTTTCTCAAGAATAAAAATAAAAGTCATCTTCGAAGAGTGGCTTGTGAGTGTGATTGCGGTAGCTTTTTAAAATGATTTTCGTGCTAAAATACATTAAAATAATTTATTTTTAAAAAAAAAAAAAATTATTTTTGACATCAGCACATCAAAATGATCTAAAAACATCAAATCATATTCATTTAAAATGAAAAGAAAAATCAAATTTCAGCAAAATGCCGATTGAAACGCACAGCCAAACGGGTTATACTACCACCCCATTTGGGAGTGCGTTGCAACCGGAGATTCCAAAAAATTTGAAAAAAAAATTCATTTTAAAAACCGGCGGTTTGGTATTTTTAGATCATTTTAATATGCTGATATCAACAATGATTTTTAAAAAATAAAAAAATATTATTTTAATGTATTTCAGCACAAAAAACAATTTGAAAACCTAATACAATCGCAGTCCCAATGACCACCTTAACAGGGCAGGCATCGAGGATACGTTGCTTTTTAACCCCGACTTGATTTTTTATTTTTAAAAACATTAATTTGATTATTTTGTGTGTTTTTTTATGACTTGAATATAAAATTAAATATTTTTTGAAAAAGACATTAGACTGCAGTGTAGACAGGAGAATAAAAAAAAAGGAGCTTCCAAGGAAAGCAGTGGACGCTAGTAGCTGGGAAGAGACATGTCCTTTTCAATCACATCACCGTGACGCAATGGGATTTGCCAGGCCATTAATTTCCCTCGAGAATCAACCAGAAAGCTGTAGGTGAAATGTCACGTTGTTAATTAATTCATTCAGCTACGGACAAGGTACATTTTCACTCCCATTCTCTCTGTGTAATGGAAAATTGGAAATAATCCCTCTTTTTTAAAAAATTATTATAACTAGAACAAAGAAAACTTCCGTTGTTGGATCTTAACTCCAATCATTCAACTATAATTTATTTATAATATTATAAACATTATTAGTTGACTACTCATGGTCTGAACATGACTTAATTGTCGCTTAATAACATGAATATTAGTGTTTTTCAAAAACAAAAGTGAAAAAAATTGAAAAAATTTTATTTTTTGTTTTAATTAAATTTTTTAATATTTTTATATCATTTTAATATGTTGATATTAAAAATATTTTTTAAAAAATATATATTATTTTAATGTATTTTTGAATAAAAAATATTTTTCAAAATAACTTCAACTATACCTTAAACACACTATCTTGTTGATAATTTTTGTTTTTGGATTCGAGGAAACTCGCCCTCTGGAAAGTATATTTTGTGGACCCGGATAAGCGAGTAAAATCTTGGTTATTTCAATCTCTTACAAGAGATGCACGTACTAACTCGAACTCGTGACCTTCTGTGCAGATCTAAATTCTTTTACCATCACGTCACGCCACTTAATACCTTGTTGATAATTGATCTAACTATTTCTACTAGTTTGACTATTGACTTCATTTATCTCCACTTTGTAACACATGCTTGTTTACTTTCTACATGAACAAAAATCATTTCATTTTAATACATATCACTAGCTTATATGTTCTTCATTATGTAAATACTATCATCTATTTATTTTCAGAATTATGTTAAGAGCCCTTTCTTACCGTAAAAAATATTAATGACAATTCCAGTTGTTTGGGCCCACAGTTTCTTGCCGCTGCCAGTAATCCTTGACATATATATATATATATATATATATATATATATATATATATATATATAAAAGAAGCACAATTAATGACAACTATTTAGGGAATCAATTAGGGGGTGCAAGCTGCGTATACGTAATTGCATACATTTTCAATTACACGGGCACATGTATTCTTAATACAGAGTACAGACAGATGATTTCTGTTCGAGCACATGGGTTCAGGTGCCAGACCATTATCATTGCTGCACATGCTTAAGCTTGTATTATAAAAATAAAAAATAAATAAAAAAAAGAGGCCGTCGTGGTCCCCATTGTATTCCATGGATTAGAACATTATAATCATCATTTTGCTTCATAAGCTAAACTAATTAATTACCTGTTGAGGTTTTTTTATTGGTCTATTTGTCATTTTCATATTGATGACTGTTTTAGCATTTTTAATAAATATTAAAACGATTTAAAAATGAAAATTGGATAGTGCACGCGGAGCCTTCCAACAATTAAAAAACTGCGTTTCGCAATCGTGTCGTTCTCTTCTTGGTGGTATGGTGCACCATGGTAGATCAACATTTTATTCGATTTAAATTTTGTTATTCTATTTGATCTTCATTATTTTGATTGCTTTTTTTTTATTCTTTTCTTGATTTATTTTATTTTTTTAATCTAGTCTCTTATGTTTCATTCATTTGTTTTTATATCATATTTTAATCTTTATTATTTTAATTATTATTTGTTTTTCATGTGGTAATTTCGATCTTATAAATAAAATCACTTGTTTTGAAGAATTGTCTAGTTTAACTTTGATAATCTCTCATGTCTTTTTTAAATTGATTTTTTAGCTTTTCAGTTGTTTGCTTTCAATTTTATCATTTTTAAAATATCATGATTTCTCCTGTTTTTTTTTTTTTGAGTTATCTTGATATTATATTTCAAGCGACGAGTTAATCCGAGTTGTTTTAATTTTTTCTATGATTATTTTCTTAAAGTTGATTTTTTTTTCAATTTAATTATTTGACATTAAATTATTGGTCTAGGGTTTGTGTTTTTTTATATGGGATTATCTTGAGTTGTTGATTAATCAAGTTTAGCCTTCTAAGAGGTATGGCGTGATGGCAAATGAATTGAGATCTGTACAGCAGATCTCGAGTTTAGATGACATATATTTTTTATAAAAATCTAGAATAATCGAGGTTTTACTCGTTCATATGGACCCATAAAGTATATTTTTTAGTGGATGAGGTTTACTCTAATCTAAAAATAAATAGTCAAGTTAACTCAGATTGATCCAAGTTTATTTTTGTGTTTTAAAATTGATTTTCTTTTCAATTTTGTCTTTCGTCTCTTATATTTTTTAAGAGTTGATCATCATTGTTTTATTCTATTTTTTTATATGGGGTTATCTCATTATTATAATCACAGGTTGACTCAAGTAATTTTTTATCATATTTTAAACTGATTTTTTTAATTTGTACAGTTGATCGTTGTTTTATAACACTTTTATTTGCTGTTCGTCTTTATTATTAAATTGAAAAAAATCATTAAGTTTATTCAAATCCACGATGTAAATCTTGGATTTTTCTTGCACATTTGATTTGAAGACGTTATCATCATCTGGACAATTGTTTTACATTAAAAAAAATATTTAAAAACCGACCAAAGTATACAGACGGTGGGCCATGTATTGTATATATCTATACAAGAACAACCAATAGAAACTCGACGCCTTTTTTAAATCGCACTAAATGCAGGACAGCGCATCAGTTCATCAAATGCACGTCTCTCTCTCTCTCTGACTGCCAGTCGTCAGCATTAACAAAGATTGTCGAAATTTTTATTTTTATTTTAATTATCTCTCTCTCTCTCTCTCTCTCTGACTGCCAGTCGTCAGCATTAACAAAGATTGTCGAAATTTTTATTTTATTTTAATTTTAATTATTAGTAAAATTGAGAAATGGAATTTCATCCATCACAGCTGATTAGTTTATGGTATATCTGTGTTCTAAGACCCACCCATAGTGGTGTAGCTATCCTAAAGAATATCATGTGTTCCCGTCAAGATTAAAATGCATGGATGGAATGTCTGTTATAGTATGGATGGGATCGTTTATTTATTTGTTTTTATAATATATAAAATATATTTTTTAATGGTATATATTAATTAGTTTGAAATTAAATGATTTAATTTTTAGGTTATTAATATAATGATCATTAAAAATTTATATGATCGATAACTTCAGGACTTTTAAGATTAATCAAAATACATAGAAACTGATCTAAACATTAATATTAATAAAAAAAACATAGTTTGTTTGCAACATTAGCTGGTCATTAGTGATAACTCCAATGATCGAAATCAGAGTCAAAGCTTTTAAAATTAAAAACTCAGATCTCAATCTTTTAACAAGACAAAATGATTGAACTTCACATAAACCTTTAAATCTCATTTCTAACAATAAAATATATTTTAATTGGACAAAAGACTCAAAATCAAATTAAAAAAATATAGCTCCAATTTACTTATTTAGACATCACTAAAAGTAGATATTAAGACATTATCTCACCTAAAAATTTAAACTATTAGGTGAAATCCAAAATAATATTTTTATTATTCTTTAACACGTATTCTCAAGTGAAAATCTCTTAGACTTGTAATTTGCACAAACTCACACTACTCTATACATAATTTTTATCAAATAGAATAGAATTGTGAGATTCGAACTCGTGACCGCTAGATTAACAAGATTCTGATACCATGTTGTCAAGGAACCATCTCACCTAAAAACTTAAACTATTAAGTGAGGCTCTAGAATTTGATTTATATTATTCTCCAACACATGATAATAAATAATTTCATCTAAAAACTTCAATTATTAAATGAGACTTTAAAATATAATTTATATTATTTTATAACTATAAATATTATGAGTTTTTCTCTAAAGATTAATTCATGGACACCAATAATATAGTTGTCGTGTCAGTGACTGAAATTTGTCCAAATACAGTTTTCTCTCGCATCTTCGTTCCCCGATGATTCTCTTTCTCCTTTTAACAAAAGCCATGGATGAAGATACAAAATAAACAAAGTTTCATGATTAAGATTTAAAATTTAAAAAGAACAAGGATAAAAAAAAATGTAAGAGATAAAACTCGAGAGACCAAATTAAAGTTTGATTATTGCTATTTATAGCTTTAATTATATTTTCGATTAAAAAAAATCTATATTATATCACCAAGCACACAATTGAATCAGGGTTAGTATTTTTGTCGGAAGATAATCAATTTTAATGATCACATCAGAGCCAACAAACTTAAAGTGTGCCCTCTCTTTTTAATTTTTCAAGGGATCAATCATCCTTTCCAAGAACCCTAAGCGAAACTATACGCCGCTTCTTCCATCAAGTACTAAAGTGAAGACGGGATTGTTCATTCATGTCGCTTGCATGGATCACGAGGGAATGGGGTATTTTAGATCATTGATTTTGGTGATGATCATGAAATCTTGTGGACCCTCTAAATATCCCATTGTCCTATGGTACTAGCGGATGCAAAATAGTATGTTTTTTTCATAAAACAAAAAACCAGTGGCTCTCGAAACATGTGACATGTGAACCAATAATTAGTAGTTTATGTCGTTTTTAAAATATATTTTGTTTAAAAATATATTAAAATATTTTTTTTATTTTTTAAAAATTATTTTTGACATCAATACATCAAAATAATCTAAAAACACAAAAAAATTTGATTTAAAACAAAAAGAAAATTGATTTTTTTCAAAAGCTCTTTCTAGAAGCACTCCCAACCACCTTCATAGTTGATTTTAATTTTACAAGTTTTTTTTGTTTAAAAAATTATTGTTGATATAAAATAATATAAAGATATTAAAAATAAAATTAAAAATTTCCAGATTTTTTTTTAAAAAAAACATGTGTGATTCCTGAAAAAGGTAAGCCATGAGGGGCAGACACCTCTATTGACCTTGTCCACATGTGGCCATCTCTCTAGGGGCTGCTGCTTCCCACAATTATTGACCGTCCCAAAACAAGATGCTCTCCTCCTCCTCCTGGGCTCTTTAGGCCTTGGTATGGTGATTAAAACGGTATATTTGTTTCCTTAATTTATGGTTTTAAATATTAGTAATTTGTTTCTAGCCCATAAAACCAAGGCACTAGAAACTCGATAATAATAATAATAAAAACCATTAACACTTAAAAAATCCCAATTAGTCTTTGCCAAGACAAGAACAAAATACAGTTTAAAAGGACAAGAGCTGCACTCGATTTGAATGCTCAGGTGCTCTTTTTCTTCTTTTCTTTAATGGCCAGACGCTATATACAAAGTTACAAACACGCAAGATGGAGATGGTTTGGTCCCACGAACATTGATAGTTTGTAATTCTTGTGTAGTTTGTTTGACGTATGCAGCGTATGTACGAGTCGTTTTAACTAATTCTACTAGCTCTAAAATTCCCCCCTCCCCCCTGGTTTAAAAATTATATAAATTCTCCTGGTTTAAAAATAAAAAAAATCAGTATTTATTAAATGTTCCTATATTGATTCTCGTATATTTATATAATTGTTTTGTAATGTATTTTTAAATCATATATGAACCTTAAATAATAAAGTTTTATGACTATAATCATGTTGTATTATATTCGAAAATATTTTACCTACGATTTTATGATTTTTCTACCTCCATGATTTTAGCTCCGATTTTACAATTTTTGTACGGAAAAATTCAGGTACGATCTTATAATTTTACAATCCGATCTTACGATCCGAGTTTCAAGAACCATTTCCGTGTGGTGTCAAAATCATGATTTTGACAACCTTATTCTCTCCCATTTGGTGACAACATCGTAAATACATAACCCTATTAGTAAGACTTTCGTCCATGATTCGTAGCTATCGATAAGTCCACCATATTAACAGCCAGAAAGCTTTAAGATTATTTTTTATCTGTTTCATTTTATTGGTATTTTCCTTGAGGAATTTTACATGAAGCCGATTAAAAAAATATGTAATTTCATTGGTGATCAAGCAATGATGTGATATTTGCAGCAATATTTTAGAATATAATAGTTGATTTAATCCGTTGTAGTTAATTAAGAATAATTAATATAAATAAACAGTTAATAATACTCAGGATCTAAGTCGTTTAGAAACAAAAAAAAAATCAACTCAAACAAATTTGTTTAATTGAAATTGAACAACAAAACTAACTAATAATAATAATAATAATAATTAAAATCAATCTTATACATTTCATAAGAAAATTAAAAAGAACAATCATAATTTAAAAAATAAATCTAAACCAAACAATTTAAAATAAGAAAGAAGATATTACTATGTATGTAAATAAAAAATAAATGTAAAGAAAAAAAATACAAAAAAGGCTAGACACTAGGAAGTGTCAATTTGGAAGTGTGATTGAGATTGTTTTTAAAAATATTTTTTGTTCATAAATATATTAAAATAATATTCTTTTATTTTTTTAAAAATATTTTTGACATCAGTAAATTAAAATGATCTAAAAATACTGATTTTTTAATCTAAAAATATTTTTGTCATGATCTTTTCCATTTTTATTCACGCACCGATAAACATACGAAGGCTGAATGAGAGTATTTTCAATTTTGTACCTTAAATTGAACAATACAATTACACATTTGCTCTTGGGTGAGGCACAAACTAGGTGCTAGAGGCGACAATAGTGTAGAGTTTTCACATTATGTGCACAATGAAACTACTTAACAACTCTCCAAAACGAAAAAATGAAGGTTTGACAATGGGGTATGACAATACTACACTTACAGTTTTTTCGTAGTTATTGTTTGGTTCAAGTGTGTTTAGGTAATTTGGAACTTTTATTTACTTTTCCTTGGGGTTTCTATAGATGCATCGCCTAGACGTGCCATCATGTTTCACGCGTACGTCTTTTTGAGAGGCGCGTGTAGTGTACATTGGTGGTTGAAAATGTTTGGCTGTTGTGTCTACAGGTGTGCTGTCATGTGCTCTTCCTCGTAATGGTGAGCACGTCATTGTACGGAGATCGTATGAGCGTCGGTGATTGGGCTTTCTTCTTTCCTCCTTTCTCTCTTTTGCAGCGACAAAATACACGTTGGTCCTCTAAGTTATCGTGTGTTTTATTTAGGTCCCTAATCTTTTAATTTCTTTTTTCTTCTTGATTTGTTCGGTAGAAGTTATGATTGTTTTCAATTATACCTTTTCAATTGAAATTGATCATATATGTTGTTTTTTTATTTTAGCCCTTATTATTTTGATTTTTGGTTCCTTTAATTGTTTCGGTCTCACATTTTAGTTTGTTTCAATTTCACCCTCCAATTCAAATTGGTCATATATGTTATTTTTTATTTCGGTCTTTATTCTTTTAATTTCTTTTAGAAATTACATTGCTATTTTTTTTTTAAATCTCCCTTTATTTTTTTCGGTCCCAAGATTTTGATTTGTTGTAGTTTTGTCCTTTAATAGGAAATAATTATATGTTTTGTTTTTCATTTCTACCTTTATTCTTTTATTTTTTTATTTAGTATTAATTCCTTTGGTTTTTTCATTTCTTCTTGGACAATATTTATTTTTGTTCGTATTATGCATCTATGCTTTTAGTTTTGATTTTTGATTTTTGTCGTTTTATCTTTACTTTGGATTTTATTGTTATTCAGTCTAGTCCTAGAGTTTTATTTTATGTTTGTGATTGTTTTGAAATTAATATTTTTTACTTTTTCCCCTTGTTGTTTTTGTGTTTTCTATTATTATTTTCTGTTTTTTGGATCAAATGATTTTTTTATACTCCTAATTTTTTTTTGGTTTGTCTTTTTTTGCTGTTGTTTTTGCTTGCTCTTTTGTTAAAGTATTGTTTTTATTTTTCAAGATAATTTTATGATTTCATTGTTTGCGCAATAATAATAATTTTAGTGATTGTTTTTTTAATTGTTTTATTGCTTGCTTTTTTGAAAAAAAAATGATTTGTTTTTTTAATTATTCAGGGCAATTTAATGATTTTAATTATTTGGGCAATAACAATGATAATAGTTTTAACTGCTATTGTTTTGATAATGATGATAACATAGTGTTGGATTTTCAATGATGTTTTCTTTTTTTTATGAGTAGAAAATCAATGATTTATTTTGTTTGGTTAGTTATTATAGGTGTTTTATAATTAATATTTTTTTGTTGTTGTTTGTTTGAATTAGATTATAAAATGAACTAATTCGAATAGAGTGAATTTGATAATTCAGGTATCCGAATTTTCTTATTTTTTAATGACAATGATAATTTAATGTTGTTGATTTCGTTGAAATTTGTTGAAGAGATAAATTTATATCGAATTAAAATTTTTATATTTTATTTGAAACTCATGCTCTCCAATAATTATATATAATTTTATTATTTAATCTAAATTTATAGTATATTAAAAAAATCTTGCAATTTTAATATTTTTCAAGTTAAAAAAATATGATTCCTAGCATACTATAAATGGAGCCACGTAGAGGAACTGAGAGACGCAATTTCTCCAACAATTTAGAACATTCGACGACAAGGCCATCAGGCTCCAACGGCCGCCGCAACTTGTTATCTCCGGCATCTTCATTTGGAGCTATATTAATAGCAAAGGGGGTGTTCATGGCAGGACAGTCAAGGAAGTGGATGATATTGGTGGCAACTGTATGGATTCAAGCATTTACAGGGACAAATTTCGATTTCTCTGCATATTCATCGGATTTAAAATCCATCCTCGGGATCTCTCAGGTGCAACTGAATTACTTGGCTGTTGCCTCTGATCTTGGAAAAGTTTTTGGATGGTCTTCAGGGTTGGCTCTCATGTACTTTCCATTATGGGTAGTTCTTTTCATGGCTGCTTTCATGGGGTTGTTTGCTTACGGTCTTCAATGGCTTGTTATGAGGGATATCATCGTTTTGCCTTATATCCTGGTATGCTCTCTTTCGTTCTCTCTCTAACATGACATATATTTATGGCAGTAGAATTTCAGCTCTTTTTATTGAGTTGATCTTGAAATCAATCTTATGTTTCAAGATTTTTTCTATCTTTCTTGAACTTGCGTCTCCGATTAAGTGGTATGATTATTGAATTTCCGAGCTTAATGGCTCTGGTGTTGGGTTTTTTTGGTTTTAATTTCCATTTATGGGTTTTAATTTCCATTAATGGGTTTTAATTTCTTGAAGATATACTATAAGTTTCAATTAATAGCCGATTAACTTTCCTTGTTCTTCCGTCGCTTCCTACTCCTGCTGGAATACCTCCTCTCCTGATCGCGACGGTGACGATCTTCTGTTGATCAAAATTCAAACTGATAAACCATCCTAGACTACTTCATTCCCTCTCTGCTATCTTTTTCCAGAGTATTTTTTTTTTAAATAAAATATTTTAGTGGCTGCAAACAAATGGAGAGTCCTCGATTATTAGCTTTTGCTTTTCTATTTCTGCGTAATAAATCTATATTCGATGCATTGTTTTATCTTTGATTTGTGGTCTTTATTTGACGTACCTTGAAACCCAACGTCATCAAGATTTCATATGAAATCGAAGAATTTATAAAACCATTTATACTCTTATTTACTAGATATTAACAGCTTTTCTGAAAATAAATTTTATTTAATTATCCCTAATCCCTCTTTAAATTTTCGTAATAAATTTAATGTTTTTAAATTATTTTGATTTGACAGTATTAAAAATATTCTTTTAATATATTTAAAAAAACAGTTTGAAAACAATTTTTACCAAAGGAATGTTGAAAGAAGAAAGGAGTGCTTTCTACTTTCCTGAAAGACTGCTCTAATCTAAAATATTGAATATGTACGGTATGATTAGCTATGTAAAAAGCCAGGTCCATTCGCCACGGCAAATCTTTCGTCTGTTTTTCTTTCCATTAAAAAGACTTTTTCAAAAGTGAATTGTTGAAAAAAGAAAAGGTGAATTATTGGTGAATTTAAATATAAAATGTTAATAGAATCATCGAGAACTTCGGCGCCCAACCTTGGAGGCCAGTGTCAAATAATTCTTTATTGTTATAATAATAATAATATAAAGTCTCCAACCCTTGCTCTTGTTTCAACGGGGAACAGGCGTCCTACGTTTGATTTCTTATCATCCTGTTAAAAAGCTATTATTTTGCTTCTTTTTTTTTCTTTCCTAAAGACGAAAATAGACAACACAAGTACAAAGGGGAGAGATCTCCACCATACAAGAGAATCATGGTGGTCCACGTTTTTGCCTTGTCGCTTCCGGAAAGCAATTGTTTTTAACCTTCACTGTATTTGAAATCGATGAATTGTTGTCTCATGCGTTGATGGTGGGCAGCACGTATAATTTGGTCCATCTCCTTGAGAAGGACCCTTTGCGTCCTCCATTTTAGATGTGGAAACTCTCTGGAACGCCATTTCTTCCGATGTACCACAGATTTTCTACCACTTAATAAGAATATGGCAATAATTGTTCAACAACTAGTACTTGTTATCAAGATCTGTCTGTTTGCTTAATTTTTTATCTTCTTCTAATCTCTCCTCTCCATTGCTTCTGTGGCGCCTGGCGGGCTACAGTGATACATGAATATGTGCCTGTCTTTAATTAGAAATTCTGTAATCTGTTCGCCCAGTGCTCTGTTTCCTCTTTCAACATAACATAATTTATTTGACCTGCTTAAGGGGACCTTGCCTTCCCTTTTGAAAAGGAACTGTTTTTAGAGTTTCTTCATGTGATTACCGATTTATCATACTCTTTTCCTTTCTAAGTATAGATTAAAGGGGCAGTTAATTAGTCCTGTAGCACTTTCCCTTGCAAAGCAGATGAGGGGGGCGAAAATCTCCTTTTGGAAATGTAGCCTTGTTGACTAAAGCTTGATATTGCAAAGTAAAAGATGAACTCTATAATTCTATATAAATATATATGTGTGTGTGTATCTTCATTGTTTTTTTTCTTACAAAAAAGGAAAAGACGATTTCATCATGAAAGTAACAAGTAAATAAAAAAGGGGAACTCTTTTCTATTCCTAATGATTTCTCCTTTTTCTCTCTCTCCCCTTTTCTTTTTCCTCCTTCCGGCAGTGAGAACAGGACCTCGACCCGATAAAGAGAAAAATAGAAAATGTTTAGCTGAAAAGGAAATATGGCTGCTCTGTGATTGTTCTTCAAGACTGTTAAATTCTGCAGCATGAAGAATTAAGATTCAGAGTCCTCTGGGTATATATTTGGAGTGCTCTTTTGTGGCATGGTGTTGTGAGAAAGTGCAGTTATCTAAATGATATAGAGAAACAATGTCAAGTAAAGATGCTTAGGCTTCGCTCTCTGTTCTCACTGTAAATGCATACAGTGTTTCAATGGGGAATGGATATAGGATTATAATTTCATTGAAGTATTTGATGAAGTATAGTAGTGTGTGCTTATATTTCATAAATTTTCTTTTTCTAAAGCCATCCATCATCATAAAAAAATTCTGATTTGTGCAAAATTGTTTGCAGGTGTTTCTTCTTTGTTTGTTGGCTGGATGTAGTATTTGTTGGTTCAACACTGTATGTTTTGTTCTTTGCATCCAAAATTTCCCAGCTAACCGACCCCTAGCTTTATCCCTCACGATAGCCTTCAATGGTGTGAGTGCAGCCCTGTACACTCTCGCTGGCAATGCAATAGATTCATCATCAAACGATATATATCTTCTTTTAAATGCTTTTATTCCCCTTATCACTTCCGTTGTGTCACTGATCCCCATTATTCGTCAACCATCTTTAGATCCCCTTCCTCCTGATGCAGTCCGCCGTGATTCCCTTATATTTCTAATATTGAATTTCTTAGCCATCCTCACAGGAATTTATCTTCTTATCTTTGGTTCAAGTGCATATGATGGAATGAGAGCTCGTCTACTCCTTGGGGGAGCAATTCTTATACTAGTGTTCCCATTATGCATCCCTGGTATTGTCTATGCTAGAGAATGGTTTCACCGGACAATCCATTCTAGTCTCAGCATTCATGGCTCTGGCTTCCTTCTTGTGGATGTTGATCATCTTGAGCTTCACAAAGAGCTCATCACCCGTGAGTCGAGTTACCATGAAAATGGAGATGAGACTATGTATGAAACTAAATGGCGGAAAGGCAGTGGTGAAAAAGAAGGGTGCTGTGATTCAATGGTTAAGAAAGATCGATTGGCAATGCTAGGGGAAGAGCACCCTGTGTCGTTGCTTGTAAGCAGATTGGATTTTTGGCTATACTACACTGCGTATGTCTGCGGGGGCACCATTGGCCTTGTGTACAGCAACAATTTAGGTCAAATAGCACAATCACTTGGAAAAAGCTCAGACACTACAACTCTTTTAACTCTCTACTCATCCTTCTCCTTTTTTGGCCGCTTGCTTTCAGCAGCACCAGACTACATACGAGCGTAAGTAATCGTCCATTGTTTTATTTCTAAATTTCTAATTTCAGCCTGCATAAACTAAACAGAGTGCTGCAAAATCCTGCTAAACCGTAATGATGTCTTCTGCAGGAAGATGTACTTTGCAAGGACTGCGTGGCTAACCATTGCCCTTGTGCCAACCCCAATAGCCTTCTTCTTGCTTGCCGTGTCAGGCAATGCAGTGGCATTGCATATAAGCACTGCATTAGTTGGATTGAGCTCTGGATTCATCTTTGCCGCGGCAGTTTCAATAACATCCGAGCTATTTGGGCCTAATAGTGTAGGTGTGAATCACAACATTCTTATCACCAATATCCCAATAGGATCGCTTGTTTATGGTGTTCTAGCAGCTGTGGTCTATGATTCTCATGTAAGCTCGAGCCTAAACATCATTACTGACTCGACGGTGTGCATGGGAAGGCAGTGCTATTTCTTGACATTTGTGTGGTGGGGATGCTTGTCGGTGCTGGGCTTAGCTTCTAGTTTGTTGTTGTTCTTGAGAACCAGACATGCCTATGACCAGTTTGAGGTAAAACGTATTTCGAGTATGGCACAGCTGTATTGAGAGGGTGCTAAGATTATGGCGTGGTTAGGGTTCACGTAGCAACGGGAGGCAGAAGTTGTTTAGCTATATCAATGCTTACCTGTGCTTGCTACTTGGGGGGTGGAAATGTTTTGCCGCAGTGGAAGTTCTTTGTATCAAAGATTTTGATCTGAAATTAAGTTGATCAAATCGAACTTTGGTATTCAATAAGATCATGAAGGTAATTACCTCATTTCATTAGAAGATTTATTGAATATGAAACTACATGAACAATTCTTTTTTCATGTCTCTTTAAATGAACCTAAATGATTTTATCGAGTAAAAACCAACTCATGCAATGTGTTCAATGTTTTTTCCTGTAAAAATAGAATGAAAAAAACAAAAAATAATGAAATAAAAGTGTAAATCTAGCTAATCATAGGTGCAAAAGGTTTCATTTTTGATACAGAGAAATAACCTCTCATAAGCCAGTGCCATCTTACGGGCAGAGAACATTGAAGCAGCATATTGTTGGCACGCCTTCCCTCTTTGAGATAGTCTTCTCGATCCTTCCATCGCCGCAGCTTCCAAGGTTTCCAATAATGATTTCACGTTTGGAGTAAACATGAAACCAAACTCATCGTCGACAACAATAGTACCCTTGATACTAGGAAATCTCGACGCCATAACTGGCTTTCCACTCATCATTGCTTCCATGAGTGTAAGATCAAGGCCTTGAGGTCTAAGTGTCGGGTTCACAAAGATATCGATTGAGTTGTAGAATGCCCTCAACTCAGATGGACTCGTAGATCCCAAAACCAAGACTCTAGGGCCTAGTTCTTTGTATCTTCGCTGCCATGGACCTGACCCTGCCACAATTAAATAAACATCGGGATGTTTTTTCATGAACTCGGAAAAAGCTTCATAAAGAATTGGATGCCCTTTATCTTTCACTAATCTTCCAGCCACGCCAAATACTAAACTAGCATTGATTGGGACACCGATTCTAGACCTAAACTCATGGCCTAATCTCACATCTTCTCCAAAACCATCTTCATCTACACCGTTGACAATTACATGAACTCTTCTTCCAGGAATCTGGTAAACATCCCTGAGCATCTCACCACAACTATCACTGATAGCAACATGCTGATTGTAGTTCTTGAAAAACCTTATCTCATCAAGCACTCTAGGGACAGCACCGTGGAGACTTTTATTGAAATCAGGAAGGATGGCCTCCTTTGGTTTTCGTGCCAAGTCCTGGTAAATGCTTGAGTGTAAGCTCTCAAGAGCTATACCATGCCAAGAAACTGCAAGATTTGGAACTCTGCGAGCTAACCAATAAGGCAAAGCCACACTTTCCGAGTGAACCGCGTCGAATGGTTTTGCACGCTGGTTCTCCTCATTAAATTGCTCAAATGCGTTGTTATATCTCCACTTGCCCGGCTCCCCTTCATGAAAATGAATCTGTGGATAAGATATCACACCAGCATGCGAAACAGATGGGCTATTTTCATCTACAGGAGAGGTGAAGATATGCACTTGATGGCCGCGCTGAGCTAGAGCAGTGTGTAAAGTGTAGGCATGGCGTTCCATGCCACCAGGGATCGTGCCGACAGGCCATTTGCGAGAGAAAACAGCAATCTTGAGCCTGAGTGGAGGGGGTTTATTTTCAATGAAGGCAAGACGGTTCCATGCAAACTCTGCATCGCGTAGATCACCTGACCAAGGCTTGGCATGGCTGGCAATCAAGGTGGTGCAGATGGAGGTAGTCGGGGCATGGAGGAGGAAAAGGGCAGGGATAGTGAAGAGAACAATGAAGAAAAGTGTGGTGCAGAGATTGGATTTAGATTGAGAAGGGATGGCATGAGGTTTCTTGGGTTTGTTGATGAAGGCCATTTCTTGGTTGGGGCGTGTGAATGGCTGCTGCATGCACTACGGGACTTACTGAAATGCTAATCTTTGCTTTTCGTGCTTAATAAATTCGCAAAGATCGATGAATTCTATAAATCTATGCTGAGAAGAGAAGGAAAGTAGGAGGGTTTTGTGGTCACGCAGTACTTCTTAAGCAAGCGCAAGTTGTTTTCTTTTATTTTTTTATCAGCCAGCACTGCAGTTGTTATCGGGATTGAGCTTATAGATCCTCCATGTGCTGCTGGCTACCTTTTGTAACGTTGAAGCCTCCTCCACTCCCTCGGCTTGCTTGAATCTTCTCCTACCATTTCCAACATGTTAGTGTCAAAATCTACTGCATCTGTAAATGATCGCGATTCTCACTTTTACTTTAGTTCCATATTTGTTAAGCAGAAATCTAGAACTTGAGCAGCTCACCTTGAAAAGGAATAATACCACTCTACATTTTTCTTCTTTTTATTGACGCGTTACCCGATTTCTTTGGCCAATGTTAGGCCATCAGAGGAAGACTGGATCTAATTTCCATAGAAAGTCAACCGTTTTGGATGGTTTAAAGTAGACGCCTTTCCATCTTAAATTTGACCAAAGCAAGGGCTAGCTATTCACAATTTCTTCGAGGACAGATTTCGGGTGGTTTGTGATGCACGAAGATCTTTTAAAAGCTATGCTTTTTGGAGTTCTAGACCTCTTTTCATTATCTTAATGCTCGAGTCATCAATTCAAGGCAGTTGCAAGTGATCTTTGCTTGGACTCAAAGCACCTCCATGTCAATCTTATAGTCGTGTTTAATTCAACAAGAATATCATTTTTCATTTCCAAATGCTTTGGCATAAGGAATGGTAAGCAAGTAGCCGTCCTCAAAGCTTATGGTGAGGGAAATATTAAAAAAAATCACAAACCTTGGAATTACATTTAAACTATATAAAAAAATCTGATTTAATAAATTTTAAACATTAATAAGTCTAATGAAAATAGTGTACATAACTCTTTAGTTTGAGCAAAGTAACTAATAAAATATGAATTAAATAAAATTCTCAAACTTATTTAGGAAAAAAGTCCTGAAAATAATAATAAAAAACTCTCAAACAACAACTTTCGAGACCTCCTCAGAGGATGCTAGCCAAGGAAGTTTTATATAGAATTGAATTTACATTAGATGTTTATCTAACTTGTTTGGATATCTATATAAATTTAGATAATCTGTAAACAATCTTATTATATATTTCACATCACAGGGTGATGAAATATGAACACTACCCGGGCCAAGAGAAGCTGGGAAGACAAACAATATCTCCAAATTGATACTGTATACTATGCTCTGTGATATATATTAGTGTTTTTTATTAAAATGGGTGTCGGGTCAGCTTATATGCACCTCGACTAATCCCACGGACCTTTAAAAAAACAGCATATAAGCCTCCAGTAGCATTTTTCTTCTTTACATGAGATAGGTAGCATCGTGTTTTGGCCATGGACATATAACATTAACATACTAATAATTTACACCTAGCATTCTATTTTAGTATAATTATGTTTTCTTGCTTGATGTAACTGGAGCTGATTTCCTATAACTTGCACCTCTGCTTTCCAACCTTCCTCCAGGGGGGACTCCATTTCTCGCCGTTGATTTTGCTGGTGCTTGCGATTGCCCGCAGGCCACTGCCATGTCCTTGCAATGCTGCAGGGTCTCGAGAGTTTCGACAACAGATGGCATTTTCGGCCTGTCTTTGGGGTTTGAACTTACGCACTGTCGTGCTAGCAGAGCCATCTGCTTTGTTCCCTTGTCAGGATACTGTCCTGCAAGTCTTGGATCTATAATACAGCGCAACCTGCGACTGCTGGTTAAGTAAGGTTTTGTCCACTCAACGATGTTTTGCTCACTCTTTGGTCTTGATTTATCCGTTGCTCTCCTTCCTGTAAGCAGCTCTAGTAGGACCACCCCAAAGCTATAGACATCACTTTTTGTTGTCAAGTGTCCTGTAATACATTGTCACAGGAGCCATTATCGCGATCAAAATTCACATTAATTGCTACATATATTAATCACTTTCTTAATTCAAATCCATCCACAGTGGCTACTTTGATCTAGAGATGGTGATCGACTTATGATGTTTTGGTCCGGACAGATATCACAAAACCTGTCTGCTATGGGTCCAAGAGAAAGCTTCGAGGCAGGAAAATATTAGGTGGTCAAACCTGTTGAGACATATTCAGGAGCAGCATATCCATAGGTCCCCATCACTCTAGTGGTAACATGTGTGTCTGATCCTTCAGGTCCCATCTTTGCGAGCCCAAAATCTGATAATTTAACCGTAAAATCCTGACAACAGAACACATGTCAAGTGTGTTTATCTACTAGTCTGATTGAGAAAAGAAGGAGATGGTTTCGCACCGAATCTAGCAGCACGTTGGAAGTTTTGAAGTCTCGGTATATGACAGGCTTCTCAGCACCATGCAAGAAGGCTAGCCCCTTGGCTGCTCCTGCTGCAATCTTTAACCTCGTGCCCCATGGCAAGGACACTGAAATCCCTGTGGTAGTCAATAAATGAAACAAAATCAAACAAATATTTGTATACGGCCCCCTCTCTTTCATTTTTACCAGTTAAGTAGGATCAGGTCAAAGGTTTAGCCTTTTCAGAGGACTTTCTCCATATAAAATAGTCAAACTGAATTGCACAAATTAGAGAGTTGATATGAATGCAACTCCAAAAATAAAATATGCGGCATAAAATTGATCAACTCACTTTTAAATAAGTGATTCTCTAAACTGCCTCGAGGCATAAATTCATAGACAAGAAGTCGTTCTTCTTCTTCACAGCAATAACCAATCAATTTGACCAAATTTGGATGTCTAAGTTGCCCCAAAAATATCACTTCCGCCTGCAACAAATAAAGAAAATTCTGTTCAATTTTGATGTAACAGAAGACTTTCAGACGAGACTAAAGATGAATAAAATTAGATATTACTTGAAAAGAAATTAATGAATCATAAATTTGCATATAACACCACAGCAAAAACTGCTTTTCATCATATTACATATGAATTGAAGCTGTCTGGTGCTGCTTTATGCAATTCTATTCATATGATCCTATCCAAATATCAAATTCTACCAAGTACAAGTGAAGTTAAATACAGGGAAGAACTTAAGGAAAACAGTAATTATGGTTACCAGCCATTCACGGTGACCTTGCAGGCCTTCAATGTCAAGAAGCTTAACAGCAACAGCCTGAGCCTTCAAACCTTGCCTCAAATTACCATCTACATAGCCCTTATGCACTGTCCCAAACCCACCTTCTCCTAGCAAGAAATTGCCAGAAAAATTCTGTGTTATGGCACGCAACTCGCTCAACTGAAAATCAAACAAGTCGGGGCCAAAAGATTGTGCAAGATCCTCATTGATACGTGTTGATGAAGAACGGCTAAGATCAGAGAACGACAATCTTCTGAACGATGATACCGGAGCATTAGTGTTCTCGGAAAGGTCTGATTTTGAGGTCCTACATCTGCTGAAGTTGCCAAGGAACGTTTGTTCTTCAACTGAACAGCAATTAGCTGTGAATGGTCTCCATGGCTGTGAAGATTCTCTCATTGTTCGTGAAATGATAGTCTAGCAGGTTTTTTTTTTTTTTTTGTGTGTGTGTGTCTGCTCGCTTATTAATATAAACAAGCTGACGTTTTATCATCTAAAAGATAGAGTTGATTAAAAAGATAACAGAGACGGCTTTCTTTCTTCAACTGCTCTAACCACTCTACTAAACTGGGTTATATATATTCTGTGTTATCGCGCTTGACAATAGTATTTGCCTTGCCGTCTACTGTTATTTTAATGGCAGTCGGCTGCAATTAATTGTCGCAACAGTAGCCAGATGTTGGAGGTTACTTGTGGCTAATAGAAGCCCCAGTTGGAATTCTGGCACCAACCTCATTGCATGGCTAGAGGCTAATAAAATAAAGATGTCGGTTCATAGCAACAATAGACCGAAATACGAGCCCGCAGAGGAGGGTATTCAGAATTCAGAGCTCCGGCGAGCACTGCAATAACATCCCAGTTACAAGTTCTCTAAAATCCCGTTTCTTGGCGTCTACCTAGCCATATGCAAAATGATTTGGAACATCTTGAGGGCAACGTTTCTTTTCTGGATTTTGGCTAGGAAACAACGGTGGCTATGATGCGAACCTCTTCGTGGTCAAGCAACACACAACCAAAAATTAGATCTGATCCTGGAAAGTTAAAATAGATTTGATAAGAGTGTGACACAATGGAAACCTGCTCTAAGACACCAACACTATTAGAATTAGTAGAATGACGCCACAAAGCCAGATAATCTTCGATAAGTCAGATTCAGTTCGTTCAAGAACTAAAGAATGCAAGAATCACTCTCACATATAAAACTGAAAAGTTCAAAATTAATATTCATCAATGGTTGCTGAAATTTGGGTTACATGAGTTTAAATAGTTCTTGAAAAAGTAACCCTAATAGACTCCTTATGTGGATTTAAATGAGGTCCACTCAAAACTGATCTAAAACCCTAAATTAG
Organism: Salix arbutifolia; assembly: GCA_025169955.1. Lineage (NCBI taxonomy): Eukaryota > Viridiplantae > Streptophyta > Magnoliopsida > Malpighiales > Salicaceae > Salix > Salix arbutifolia. The sequence goes on from CM045902.1 coordinate 8,211,031, forward strand.
AAAGCCCATGATTTAATCCAAACAATTCTTGTATCATAGCAGAAAACAAAGTCTTAATTAAACTCAAACAAGCCTTGGGCTGTAGCTAACAAAATTAAATAAAAATCCATAATATTAAATCCATTAAATGCCATAGGAAGAAGAGAAGTACTATAGAGCTCATTCAAGGCTTATTTATAGATTTCCATTCAGCCCCTTAATCCTATAAACAAAAGAAAAAGGTAGTCACCCATGCTGTTTCCAAGTTGTTGTGGTATTCTTTTGTCTCCTTTGCTGAGCTTCATGACCCAAATAAGATTGTATTGGACCCCTCCTGCACATGGATAAGATGTATAGTCTCCTCTTGATACTCCAATAGTCCTTGCAATTTTGACTTGGTTGAACATCCAAAACCAAATGCATTCAACGACTCTTTCAATGTCTTTATCTTCAAACAGGTTATTAGATCATTTGAAATATATAATGAATCATTACTGGTGTTTCTGGCTAGTCTACATCATGCATGCTACGGGAATATTTCTATTCAATCTCAGTGCAAAAGTCCATCTACCCACAGAAACTGGATAAGCAAAGGATGTTTTAGATAATTAAAGAGGAAATAACTTCACCACTTGTCCACCTAACAGATTGTCTGCGTATGCATATTTCAAAAACACAGAAAGCAGGCAGGATTTGCGTGCATGAGTAGCAGAAAGTGCTTGAGAGTAACGAGCAGTGCAATTTGGTTTTCTTAAGCAAGAAATATCATTTGGAGCAGTTGAAGCTGAGGCACGAGATGATGTTTGCATATCTTATTTCTTTCTGCTCCACTACAGCAACCAAATGTATGCTTTCTGTCATGTTTCGTAATCTGATTTTGGGTGTTGGTGCCTCCTAACTTGTTTAGCGTTATCATAAATCATAAATAAATTCCGTCTGCTTGATTTGATCCAGAAAATAGGCCCCCTTTTCCATTCAAACAGATAAATTTACACCAAAAATAGCAGTTAGTAGATAAATTAAATTGAATTAAATAGGGTCTGATATATAAAACATGTGAAAGCATTTTGTATAGCAATCAGAGTGATTATGTTTACATTTCATTGCCCTTCGATAAAATCATAGTATTTCTTCGCAAAAGCCACGAATCCATAAAATCCTCCTAAAAAATGAGGGCAAACCGACGGGCTTGAATATTTCTATAAAAAAAATAAAGAAAAATAAGAGGAGGGCTGGAATAACAAATGGATGAGAGTGAGAGATCATCCTTGCCTCCTCCATTGATTCGACCACCCTCTTTTTTCTGTAAATTTTAAATCAGTGCCATGGAAAAGAAAGTGATTCTGTGTCGTGTGCTCTTGCAGAGGGAGGCGGAGAGTTTTTAATAGCCTGTTTGGGAGTGCGTTGTAACCGGCATTTGACGAAAATTTGAATTTTATTTTTTCATTTTAAATGAACATGTTTTGGTGTTTTTAGATCATTTTGATGTGCTGATGTCAAAAATAATTTAAGAAAATAAAAAAAACATTATTTTAATGTATTTCGGAACAAAAAAACACTTTAAAAAGCTACCGCAATCACACTCCCAGACAGGCTATTTTAAGAAGATGAGACCATTAGCATTTATAAATAAAAACGCTTCAGTAAACACTGTAAATCGATTCTGTGCATTGAAATAGTTTAATAATTATTTTGTTTAATTCAAATTAAATCATTTAAATAGTCTTTCTAATAGTATCTATTTGTCATTATTATTGTCCGGAGACATATCAATCCCTTCACATTTAAATGCACTATAAAAATGAATTGAATACACCGAAATAAAAATAAAAATAAAAATAAAAATGCGGTTCATGGGTTTTTTAATCTTTTTAATACCTTGTAGTTAGACACATTTGTACAACAAATGAGGTATAATAGACTCTCTTTTTTTTCATCTCTCTTTTCTCTCTTCTTGCCTCAAATTATATGTAAACCCTTTCAAAAATCAAATGTGTCCTTTTATTTTGTATTTTTATTAATTTGGTTTTTGTTCTTTTGATTATTATTTTTATACTTTTTAAAGTATTTATTCAATTTCATCCCTCAACATTTTATTTCATTTTTTTTTCAAATTGGTCCTCTTTTTTATGGCTGATTTTTATCCTTTTCTTGATATTTTTAAATTCCATTCCTCGTTATTTTATTTCATTTTTGTTATTCAATTTGATCCTTGTTCTTTTGATTGTTTTTTATATCATTTTCTTGATTTCATTTCAATTTAATCCCTTATTATTTTCTTTCATTTAGTTTTTACATCAGATTTGGTCTTCGTTGTTTTAATTATTATTTGTTTTGTTTTCTAATTTTGGATGATTATGAGTTTTTCTTCATGATTTCTTCATGTTTACCTTGTATAGGATAATCCTAGTTTTATGATTAAGGTAGCCGATTTCTAAAACTAGGTTGATTCAACTTCAATTTTTGTTAGGTTTTTTTTCAAAAAAACTTATTTTCTTTCCTCGACATTAGGTTTTTAGGCTTTGAACTTGAAGATAAATTCAGTTTGTTAATAGATATAAAAATAATTTTAAGAAATAAAAGTGATTGACGCGTGTTAAGAACACGTCAACGAGTGAGCAACATCCATGTTATTTAGACAATGCATACTGCATCTCTCAGTAGTTAAACAATGTCGTCCGCGATGACATTGCAAGCATCGTTTTGTCCCCTGCCTCGTGGTTAGACACCTGTATATAGTGAAACAACAGACAAGCTTCAATAGACTCTTTTTTTCCTCTCTCTTTTCTCTTTTCTTACCCTTTAATAAATTAAATATGTTCTTTTAGTTTGTATTTTATTGAGGATTAGAATATGTATAAATCTGTATACATTCTGCAAGCTTTGAATAGGGATATATGTCATTAAATTTTATAATAACAACTAATTAATACGAACTAGCTGGAGGATTGAAATGATGCAGGTGAAAGCACAATAAGACATCAACAAACACAAAAAGACAGGAGATGGATTGGAATAGAGTTGAAACAAACAAATTCTAAAACTTTTTTATTTTTAAAATATTAATTTGTCAAACTATACTTCTTAAAGAGCTTTACAAAAAATCACTTTGACTAGAAAACAAAATCAGTCTTAAAACATAAAAATAATTCATAAATCCAAATAAAAAACCCTATGAAAAACAACAAAATTATTTGATAAGGCATCTTCATAATCTATTTAAAATATATCCCCATATGACTATTTATAACCCTAAATCATGAGATCTCCTCGACAATGAAGAAATCCTCTTGATATAGAAAGCAGAAAGAAAGTCCGAAGCCGGGCCCCAAAGCAAAGTTTTCAATCAATGTCCGAGCCATTTGGATTTTTTCATTTGTATAAAAAATTGATATCATATAAATAATTAAATAATTAGTTTATATAAATAATTAAATCGAATAAAATGTAACTTTTGTCAGGAATGGAGCAATGAAAGTTTTACTAAAATGTTTTTTTTAATTAGATGGATGGGACAGCATGCAAATGCTTGTAATATCTTGCATTATTATATTATATTGTTGACAATATAAAATGAGATTTTAAATGATATGTAAGACATTATATTTGTTCCAGCTTTTCATTTATTATTAAACATTCCGAACATTTAAAGAAAATATATTCATGCTGAAAACTATGCTTCAAAGTGGCTTAATTGATAAGGATATGAAACATTCTTTACAATTTATTTTATTTTAAAAATAGAACAGATAGATATCATGAAAATATTAAGAAAATTATATTATTTTTTTCAAAATAAACTAATATTACATTAAGCATAGTAATATTGATAAAATAATAAATATTTTCTTTAAAAAATAATTAATTAGTTTTTCAAAACTAGAAAAACTAATTAGTAATTTTCTCGTCAATTTATATACCCAATCAAGGTTGTCAAAATCGTGAGTTGACTCTTAAAATCTTATGATTTTACGAGTTAACATGTATTTACGTGTTAAATCGGATTAAATATCAAAAACTAGTAAAATCGAACTTGACTTGTGCTAAATCAATAAAATCAACCCGATTTTACGAGTTTGCTAAATTTGTGATATGAACAACCAAGTTAGTTTTAAATTGGCCTTATAATATTTGTTGACAATTTTGTGAGATTAAACATATCTTTCAAACTATACATTGGATCTGTTGAAATTTTATAGGGAAATATTAAATACATTAAAATATATTTTGTTAAATTATTAGATTAAACAAAGTTCAGTAACATATTATTTTAGAGAGTCAAAGTTACTAGATAAATCTTTCCAAATCTGTGAAACTAGACATTCATGTATTATTTTAGACACATCTTGAATTATAAATAAATTTTGTTGTGATTCTATATAAGAGAGAAACTAAACATTTCAATATTTTCATATATATATATATATATATGATAAACTCAGTAATTTATTCATACGAGAGACAACTATATGTTTGAAATCATGACTGAAATCTACTAGAAATTTGTGAAAATTAGAGATTTAGACTACATGGAAAAAATTTAGAATGAATACTTTTTTTATTATCATATTTTATCTATTTATTTAATGGTAAAAAATATTTGTAATTTAATTTTTTTCTAGCACATTAAATACTGTTTAATAATTTATTTTAATTAGTAATTTAGACTCATTAACTTACAATCTAAAAGAAGTTCATCATGACTTATTATAATGAGAACAACCAAGTTGTCACGAGGTTCTTATGTACTTACTATCATTTAGCAATTTGCTCGTATTGAAAAATTTAATTTTGATTTTTCTTTTCTTTCATGTAATTGATTTATAATATCTATATTATTTATTTATTTATTTAGATCACTAATTAATTATAACATTGTATATTTTCTTTATTAGATTTTAATGTAATTTAATTTATTGATCAAAATTATTAATATATAATTAAAAATATATATATATTTATGATTTTACAACCTGACTTTATATTATATTTTTCTAAAAAAAACTAAACACACACCATGAGTGAGGGCCCCATAATTGAAAAACTCGAACAAAAGGCCAAAATCATGAGCTAGCCGTTACGAGAAGAAGCTCCCACAATCCGCGTCTCCGCAAGTAGGATTACTGGACTAGCCCTCCTGTTACTCTCCCTCCTCAGCAGCACACAAAAGAAAGATACACGCAGAGTTAGCTGCGCAATCTCGCAATTCTCTCTTGAAAAATGGCAGACTTTGGCTTCCTATCAGACACAGATGACTCCGCAGTAGACGAACTCGTATCACAAACACAAGAACTCTGTGTGCTTGAACAGGTTTCTAAAATCAACTGTTCTGGTTTAACCGACTCGGTCCTTCCTACTGATTTAGAAACCCGTTTTCACAAACTCAAATCCTTCCCTCTCACTAAATCTAAAACCCCAACTACCGATAAATCTCTCTCAAAGTCTAACACTGATTTGAACAACATTTCAGTGAAGGGTAGAAAAGATGATGACGGGTCCTTTTCTGATCCTGACAAAGGTGGAAACTTTTCAGGTGAGAAGCAAAACCCAGGTGAGAAAATGGGATCTGTAAAGGGGCATAACGATGTTTTTTCGGACAACGAAGAAAACCCACAATGGAAATTGGGTTTAGAAAAGGAAATGAAAAGTGGCCGTGTTTCTTCTTCTCCTTCAAAATCGTCAATGGAAGAAGAGATTTTTTCTCCAAAGAAAGAAAACCCGGATGCGAAAGGGTGTTTAAAGAAGAAATCTTTGCACGTGTCTGATCATTCTAACTCATGGGTGGAAGATGAGATTTTCTCACCATCCAAACAGAAATCGGAGAGGAAAATAAGTACGAAATCAATATCAAAATTTGGGTCTTCCAATTCATCAAATTCATTCATGGATTCACCTTCTCCTCCTAAAAAAGTTGGCTGCTTTTGGTGTTCTCCTAAAAGAATATCAAGGAAGCAAAGCAGGGAGAATTTGAATCTTGACTGGGAAAGAAATAATCTTGATGAGTTTTTGTCTGATTTGAGTACCTTTTCAGTGAAAGAGCAGCAGAAGAGACTAAAGAAGGCAATGAAAGAGCAAGAGAAGGTGAGTAAGGAGGCAGAGAAGATTGTGAAGTGGGCAAAGCAGGCATCTGCGAGAATGAGTTTCCATGGCGTTGATGATGTGCCAAGTGACGATGAGATTGCTAAATGAGTACGGATTTGATGATTTTGGTTTTGTTTCATGCTGTTATGCATGTGATGGAATTACAGTAGTACTATATATGTTTTTTCCCTTCAAATACTGGTATAGTTTGGGCTCGAATGTTGTCCTGTAAAGGTTATACAAATTCATCTGGCAATGGTACACAATAATAGGTTGCAATGCTTTGAATATGCTGTTCTCTCTGTTTCTCATTTTGAGATTATTTTTTATATGTTAATGGAAGTTCTTTTTCTTAGTAAAATTATGAATTCTTTCCATTAGTAACGCAGAATTTCTCTCTTGGGAATCACGAGTGCAGAGTGATAACACTAATTCTTTGATTGGAAGGTCTCCATGGACGTGAGCTCTGCAACAGGCTAATTCTTCCCCTCGATAGCTCCCCCCCCCCCCCCCCCCCCCCCCCGATTAATTTGTTCTTACGGTTGTTGTCTTAAAAACCAGACTGAATCCTTTTATAAAACCTAGAGAAGTATTTTGCCTCTATGCATTGTAATTTTCAACTTAATTTTTCACCCTTTTTATTTTTCTCTTGGCATCGGCTGGTGCTTTTATTGGTAGAGTAACATTATAAAATGTTTTGATGACGAGCACACGCTGAAAAACTTTCAAGGATTGCTGGTGTATTTGATTTTGTGTGAAAACTTATTTTTAAAGTGTTTTTTTATCTGAGAAAACGTTAAATTAATATTCTAGCAAGAGTTTGATCATTTGTTTTGCCTTCATGATTTGAGAAATTATACTTTACATCCTAAGTCGAATTAAAATTTCAAACCATGTAAAATAATGTTATAGTTATAGTTAAGGAATATTTTATTAGAGATGCATGTAAAATAAGTCTCTTCTGTATTTTTGTTTGATAAATGACACGGCTGCACCAGGTGGGAAAACAACATACACCGGCTGCTCTGATGAGAATTAAGGGTATGTGTTGATAATCCTGGCTGATTCTGTTTTTTTCTTCTTTTTTCGCAAAATCTAAACGAACGAAAGAAAGATTTTGGTCGTTTTGAAGAGTCATGCAACTTTACAATTCACTCCTCAACTGTCGCACACAATGCAGTGAACTATTAAAGGCTGTGGAGCGACACAATTTAATTTGATTGTGTCAACAATGCTGCCACAACTCAACTGGCTGTGCTATCTTCTCAAATAAATTTTGTTTACTAATATTTGTTATTTCCCTTGGGGGGAAAATTGAGCATTATGCTAGTTTTCCAAAAAAATAGAAAATAAAATAAGTGTGCTAGCCAGGTTGCCAAAATTCTGACACACGCTACCCCAAAGACACGAAACAAGCCCAAACATTGGCACAATTACTTTCCAGGAAACACAGCCTCCAAGGCGACCTGTAAGAAACCAACTCAAAACTTAGTTTCCCTGGTAAAGAATGAGAACCTGGAAAGAATAGAATAGTCCCAGCAGTAATTTAGAGATATGTAACTAGCTTTTTCAGGTTGCTGGTACATCATGTCTAGCTGACTTGATAAACATAAGAAAATATTTAGAAGCAGCAAGTAATGCTACGCTCAGAACACCAGCTTTAACTGAAAGCATTGAATCCAACAAATTCCTTTTGCACTCAGTATTGGGTTTAGGATCAAATTCAATTGCGCTGGATCTCATTTGCTTGGTCTTCATAAATGATGAATATCTTTCAACTTCAGCTCTTGTTAAAGCTGGTTTTAACGACGCCTTTACTGTCTGGAAATGATGATTGCATACAACAGTGGCAGATATGTTTTCCCTCAGAGCCACAATACCAGCTTCTCGACAAAGGCCCTCCAGCTCAGCCCCAGTGAAGAGCTCAGAATCCTCTGCTATTCTTCTCAGGTCAACATCATCACTTATTTTCATTTTACGTGTGTGAACACCAAGTATCTCATATCGAGCCTCTAAATCAGGTGGTGGCACATACAGCACCTGCAGGTTCATATAAATGAAATTAAACAACATTTAAAGATGTCCATCTGCATAAAGAATGAATGGCTTTATTGTGAGCGTGATTTTGGCACCATCTCGTGCAAAAGATCACAAGTAATCAGGAATAGTTAGCTCATAGCTATGATGTTGGGGGGCATCTTCGAATATGCCGCAGACAAAGAGACAAACTTTACAAGATAAGGAAATAATTGTTAAACCATTTGCAAGGTCAGCAACAAGGGGTAACAGGTACAAGATACAGAAAACTTTTAAACTTGCACTCCTCACCAAATCAAAGCGTCCAGGGCGCATCAGTGCAGCATCAATTGCATGAGGACGATTTGTGGCAGCCAGCACAAGAATTCCCTGATGGAATTGAGCAAATGTTAAAACCACAAAAAAAGGTTATATCTATAATTCCTCATAGCTATAGTTTCAAGATAAATGATAAACTCAATCTTGTGACTGGCACCTACTTTAGATTGCTCTAAACCATCCATTTCAGTCAGTAAAGTTGATAGAAGCCTCTCTCCTACAGTAGTGCTGTTACTTGAAGTCCCGCCTCTGCCATTGAATGGAAGTGCTTTGAGAACCATTTTTTTATCAGTGGTTTTAAAAAATCAATCATAAGAACAATCGCATTGCTCCATACTGTGTTGATGAAGAAAATGTTAAACATATTTCCACATGTGCTCATGATTGCATTTATTATACACCAACTTGAAGAAGAAGCTCAATGAAATAAGTAACAACTTACCACAGAAAACATTTGCAGAAACAGTTTAAGAGAAACAATATTTCTCGGCAGCAACATAGTAAATCTCCATACTAACCTTTTTGCAGCAACAACATCAGCCTCGTCGAAGAATATTATGCTTGGGGCTGCAAGGCGAGCTCTCTGAAATGTATTGCGCAGCAATGCTTCCCCCTCTCCAACGTACATTGAATAGAGTTCTGCACCACTGATTTATGCTTTATGAATTTTCAAGAAGTTTAAACTCTTTGGTTCCCCTTCTTACCCTCTCTGTTTTTTATAAATTCAGCAATGGATTAACAATTAAAAAAGAAATGGCCACCTCTGATATCCCAGTTATCAAGCCTGTACCCTAAAATTTGAATAATAAGCTTAAAAATCCTTTCTTCGTGAAAAACCCTTCCATTTTACCATTTACGAGATATGAAAATACAGCACAATGATACCTCAAGGAAAAAAATGAAGCTTGAGCAGCATTAGCTGCAGCTTTAGCAAGAGTGGTTTTTGAGCATCCTGGAGGTCCATGCAGAAGAACTCCACGAATTGGTGATATTCCCATCCTTGCAAATGCAGCAGAATGTTTGATAGGCCATTCAACAGCTTGTTGGAGCTTTTTCTAACAACATAGGAAGTATGGTTAACTTATGGATCAGTTTCAATACCAAATTGAAGTGCAGAGCTAACATAGATACAGTCATCAGAAAGGATTTTGATACAAAATTAAGACATATAGTTACAGACTTTTAAATCCTTCAGTCCACCAATATCTTCCCAAGACACTTTGGGGACTTCCGTTGTGACACCTCTTGTTATGCTAGGGCCAACCACAGATTTAGCATGCTTCCAGTCATCCATCGTTAATTGTACACCACCAGCTTCACCAGTGTCCCAAGAATTAAGAGCAGACATGGTAGCTTCGCGACATAGAGCTTCCAAATCAGCCCCAACATATCCATTACAAGATGCAGCTATAGCGTGTAAGTCAACATTAGGATCCAAATGAAGCTTCCTTGTATAGAGCTGAGCACAATCAAGAAGAAAAAATCATGATAAAATCATGCATCTACTGCCACATTACAAACTCTTTCCAATCAACATTCCATCAAACAAGAACAGCCATGATCATACTTCTAGTAATAACATCAATTGGCAACTAAGATAGGCTGATATATTTTCATAAAAACTGATCCATGTGATGCTCATAGATATCAAAAGATTTATATGCTACCTTGAGAATTTGCAATCGCTCCTCTTCTGTAGGTGTAGTAACTTCTATTTCAGCATCAAAACGACCAGATCTTCTTAATGCAGGGTCAATTGCGTCCACTCTTTATACAGGATATATAAATTAGTTAAGAGCAAACAATATGTGCAACACAGCCATAATAAAAAGGCAAGTAAAAAATTTCTGCGTCAGAATGATTCTATTTCATTTCAATTGAACAAAACCTCAAACATAAAAAAGCAACAAACTAACCTATTAGTTGATGCAATCACAACAACTTGTGCTGAAGATGTAGACGAGGGCTTGTTGGCATCCATCAATGCAAATAGTTGAGAGGCCACACGAACATCTTGCTCCCGTCTGCATTTGAAGGCCTAATTTAAATATATGAATGGAGAAGTTTACATCTTTATGTTCTAATCAAGACAACAGTAAGCCAAGAAAGCAAACTAACACAAAATCTACAACAAAGCAATTGTAATAACTACAAATATAAAGGAGAGGTAAAGCTGCAGCAAAATCTAACTGTCTTTTATCCAATACCTTGAATCACGACGATGACACAAGGCATCAATTTCATCAATAAAAATAACTGATGGCTTGCCCGCCACAGCATGAGACAATGCATCTGAAAAGGCCTCACGTAGAACTCTCTCGCTTTCTCCAGCATGCGCTCTATGAACAAAATGTGGACTACACAAAAATTCCCACAAATCACATCAAACTCGAGCCAAAAAATAAATAAAAAAATACAGCTAATAATTCAGAAATACATAAAATCATGAGTAGCCGGGGAAAAAAAAGGGGGGGGGGGGGGTGATCAAATCACCTAATCACAGTTAAATGCGCGCCACATTCGCGTACAACTGCCCGTACCAAACTTGTCTGCCCAGGAAAAAAAACAAGATAGATAAATAAATTTAGAATGCAAAGAGAACAGAATTTATTGGATTCATAAAATGATTACAAATTACTTACCTTTCCGGTTCCTGGTGGACCGTATAGAAGCAAACCTGTTGGCCACTAGAATTAAGAACCAAATTAATTAATTAGCTTGAAATTAGAGCTGTAGCGTGATCATGATCAATCAGAAAATGTAATTATTGAGTAGAATTAGGTTTCAGTTACTTTGAGACCGAGTTTCTGTGCCTCGCGCGAGTAGAGAAGTGGGAAAGTGATGAGTTCTCTTAAAGCTTCGAGTGCCGCTTTATTTCCACCAATTGCTTCTTCGGCTTTCCACTCATTGTTTGAGTTTTCAGTTTCGTTGTTGAGTTTTCCGGTGCCGGAGCCCCTGCTGCTGGGAGATTCCATTTGAGAGGGCAAGCAGAGAAAAAATAGGGTTTTTATCAGGTTTTGACGCAGGAAGATGGTAAAATTGATGATTAACGAAGAAGTAAGGCCTTTTATGTTGGTGTATTTTTCAGATTGATCTCTAAAATGTATTGTTTTGTCAGTTACACCCTTTTTAATTTTATTTTCCAGTGTAATTCCTCTAGTCCTATCCTATTTTAAACGTGGTGGAATCTGGAAAACTTCGAGGACAAAAAAATTAAATTACCCACCAGGAATAAATTAATTTTGAGATTGAGAAGGAATCTATCTCTCCTCTCCAGAAAAAAAAGGTTCATCCAAAGATACTGTGGATTAGTAACTTGCTTTTTTATTTATTTAGAAGTGAGTTTGTTTTTGTTTCTAGGTGCTTTTAAATAAATGTTTTTTAGTGTATTTGATGATTTTAAAGTGCTAATATAAAAAATAAAAAATAAATCTAAAAATATATATATTAATGTATTTATATACATGCAAAAAAACTCTTTTGTAAAACAATTTGCATACCAATATCTTTCAACTTTCTAGTTTAGTTTTATATTAGTGCTGACAACTCTTTATTGTATTTATTGATATATATCATCCATGATTTATTTAATTAAATATATATGTTAGTTTTTTTTACTCACAAATACTCTTTTAACATAAAAAAAACATGTTTAAAATGTTTGTCATTTCTTTGTGTTAAAAGGCTAAGCGCTTTTCAACTAACTAGATATTATTTTACTTAATATTTTTTGAAATTTACTTTGTTTTTGAATAAAATCCTGAAGATTTTTCTTTTTAATATTAGCAATTTCTTATTTTGTGCAACTTTTTAGTTGTTCTTTTTTTATTTATTACAATCATTTATCTGGATTATAATATAATTAAATAAAAAAAATCACTAAATTTAGGTGAGCCCCAGGAGGGACACCTAGTAAAGAAACATATATATATTTTTTATTTTTAGAAAATAATTTTTAATATTAACACATGAAAATGATATAAAATTACCAAAAAAATTAATTTCAAGTAGAAAAAATAAAACATTTTCAATTTTTTTTACTTTAACGATTTTAAAACGCAATGTCAAACACTTGCTTGCTTTCTCCTCGGCTTTCAACCATGATCATAATATTGGCGATTACATCTAAATTTTTTTCTCCAAAAACTAAAAAAAGGCAATTCGCTCTCCCCTCTTATTATAAATTATTAAAGTTTTTGCTTTTTCTATGTGTTTTTATTCGAATCTATATGATTGTTAATATGATAATTATTAAAAATTTATCTGATTATTAATTTCAGAGCTCATTAAATTAATCAAAATACACACAAACTAGTTCCAACATTAACATTAATCAAAACAAAAAGATGCTCATGGAGACCGTTAGTCGCCCAATAGCAACCTTAGGCCTTGACTTTTCCTCCATGAATGACTCCATCATCACATTTATCGGTGTACGTAAACAACCTAAAACAACATGCAAGAAAGTGGAACTTGAAACACTTCAAAGTCTTTTATGTATATAGAAAATTGTTTAGCAAGAAAACTCAAACCAGTACCAGTCAGCCCTAACTCCAAATACATTTTCAAAACCCATCAACCAACTCCTATAATCGTTGGAGATTTTTTTCTACCTTTTCAATTTGTTAATTCAGGCTTGTTCCCACGTCACCGTGAAAAATATGGAGGAAAAGGACCATACTGTATTTTACCCGAATCAATTGTTAGTTTGCTGTGCAGGAACATGAAGTTGTTGTCAATGGCGGCCTACTTTTATATTTTTTATTTGGACCGTTCTTGGTTTCACGAGTGCCTAACCCATTTTAGTACCTGGCAAAGTGATTTATTTATTCATGCATGGAATACTGAAAACTTGGGGTATAAACAATCCATTTTTTAATTAATTAATTTATTGTATTTTCTTAATAGTCATCATGATTTGATCAAATTAACTATACATGATTTAATTTTAAACGTTAGATTTTTTTTCCTATTATTTTTATTTATTTTTTCTCAATTTCATCATTAAATTTTTGTTTATTGATCAACTAAATTGTATTTGAACCAACCAAGTTGAATGAAGATATTTGAGATTTTTTTACAGCTATTTTTTTATTTAGAAATATATTAAAAAAATATTTTTGATATTGAAATAATATAAAAATACTAAAAACACATTTTATTTAAATCAAAAAAATTTATTTTTTTCTAAAAATATTTTTAAAGTGCTTCCCAAATACCACTTAAGTGGACAATTCTTATGATTTGATTTAATATCTAGGATAAGCAAGAAGTTGGGTCCAAATGCTTTTTTTTTAATTAATTTCTTTTTTTTCCATCAACTTCAATTTCAACCTCAACTTCATACTTTTTTAATAGACAACTAAGTTGTTTTTAGGCCAAATCACAACAACTTTTGTATTAATTTAATTTTATTTTTAGGTCAGGTAAGAATAAAATTATAAATAATACTTTTTAAAGAGTTTTAAGGTTATGATTTACTTTGTGATAATTTTTACATTCTTGTTTTTTTTTTTTTTTTGGGGACTAAAATTTTAAAAGAAAGTTTTGTTATGGTAAAAGACCAAGTTGTGGGAGGAACAAAACACGAATTCTTGCCCGACAGACAGTTTCCACTTTCCCCCTTTTATCTGTCCTCATCTTTTCTTTCCCTTTCCGTGTTACCTGTAAAGCTAAGTGCAAACAAATCAAAATTCTCTTTCCGGAAAAAAAAACTTTCTTGCTTAATCGCCTCCTCAATTTGAGCAGCCTCAGCCGATCTACGTCTTCTCTCTCACAAAGTTTGATTTTGCAACTGTTTTAACTGCACAAAATAGAAGCTGTACAGGGAGTAGTTAGTTGTTTTTCATTTACATGGAAGCCATAAAAAAACAAGCTACCAGGCTTAGAGAGCAAGTTGCGAAGCAGCAACAAGTAATCAATTTCAGTTCAGATTCTCTTTTGCTGTTTTTTTTTTAAGTTTTTTTTTCAAAATTTGTGTTTTTTGTTTGCAGGCAGTGTTGAAACACTTGGGGCATTTTAGTAATGAAGGAATTATTGTTGATGAAGCAGAGTTACAATGCTACGAACATCTTCATAATCTCTTCAATTCAACTAGAGCTGCCAAGGTGCAGTTATTTATCTGATTTGATTTTCCTTTATTATCGAGGCAAAAATTTGATTTTTTTTTGGCGTTTTATTTCACATTAAAATAACAGCATTTTCAGAAGAATATTGTTCGCGGTGTTGAAGGTTTTGTAACTATAAGTTCGAAGCAAATGGAAATATGTGAGTATGGATTTTGCTTTGTGACTACTTTGTTATGATTTGTTTTCTCTGAGGTTGATATGTGAGATTTTTGGCTTTGGGATTTTCTTAGTGAGAAAGTTGGCTGATGAGTGTTGTCAATACGGAGCTGAGAACGAGAGCGAGAATAATTATGTCGCAAGGACTGTTCTTCAGTTTGGTGCCTCGCATAATTTGATGGAAAACGAGAAGGAAATATTGCTTGGGGTTCTTAATGATCAGGTAATTTTACGGCAGCTAGGAATAATTTCAATGCAAACTGAATGGTGGTAGAGCAGGGATACTAGAGCATAAATTCATGCTTATGCAAACGTGTTCCATTTAAGTATATATTCATTCTTATGTAAATGTGTTCCATTTTAAGTATATATTCAGAGTTCGTAGTTTCTTTTGAATTGCCAAGTTAAGATGTCATAAGTAATTGTAGTTTGTGCCTAGAAATAGTTACCCTGCATTGTGCAAGTGGCAATCCAATTGTTATTGTCATCAACTGTGTTCAATGAAAGCATGAATAATTTTTTTTGTAAAATAGACAAATTGATATGATAGAAGCGAGATTATTGTTATTATTAGTTTTTTAGCCCTACGTGTATATTGCGAAGAATGAATGATGGATATCTTGGTATTTTAGCATAAGCTGTCATTTAAGAAAAATTAAGGTTTTTCCATCTCTTTTTATGTTCCTAATTGTGTTATAGGATTTCAATATTTAGGTTTCTAAGCCACTTCGGGATTTAATAACTGGAGCTCCTTTGGAGGATGCTCGTCACTTGACTCACCGTTATGACAAACTCCGTCAAGAGGTTGAAGCCCAGGTAAACTTTGGTGTCTCGCGGGTGTAACAGTGGTAGGAATTGTGGTTGATTCATGGTGCTATGTTCTTGGCAGGCAGCTGAAGTATTGAGGCGTCGGTCAAAAACAAGGGATTCTGAAATATCTGCAGAGAGTTGCGTGAAGCTTCGAGCTGCAGAGGCAAGGTTGACTGAGCTTAAATCTACAACGATGGCACTTGGGAGGGAAGCAACTGCTGCCATGTCTTCAGTTGAAAATCAACAGCAACAGATCACTGTTGAACGGCTTTTTAGTATGGTATTGCATGCTTTTCTTCTTTCTTCCCTGTGTACAAGTGCATTTGCATGCACGACTCTCTGCTTATGATGATCTTTCTGCTTCTGGGAACACGTTCTATTGTGGTCGACAACTTTGACCATCTAAACATCCGTCGTGAATGGAGAATAGCAATTCAACAGAATCTTGAATAAGCATACAATCGACTGTGGCATAGCTATAGCAAAAACATTCAATCCATGTTCATGTTTGTTTTGGTTCAATACTTTTCTCATGTTGATATGTGACAACACAGCTGTCAAATGGGATAAAGAATTAGGAAAGTTTGGAGGGCCTGGGGAGGGATGTTGCCTCATCTACTCCTTGCCTTTTGGGCAATGGTATTCTTATGGTTCATCTCCTGTTTCAGCAAATTCAATTTGGCACTTGCTTCTGCATATCTCTCTTTGTAGCTAGCCATGTATCCTTCCATTTAACGTTTCAATTTGTTTTTTGTCCTGATAGAGCTCCACCCATTTGCCTGATATAAATAACTTGCTTTATTTCATGATTGCTAAGTTAAGAGGGGTTTACTCTATTTAAAATCTGTGCTGCTTGATCAAATTTGGTTTAGGTAAAAGTGATTTATCTTTTCTGCACATTGATTAAAAAAAAAATCATTTTTCAGGTAGATGCCGAGAGATGTTATCATCAACACGTTCTTACTATTTTGGATAAGCTACATGCAGAGGTTTGTTCTTTGCAACTGTGAACCTGTCATGTTTATGTGCATGTGCACACATATCACTTATAGTTTTTTGAAAATCATATTTCTCTATCACTCCATCCATGCTTTCTTCACTTTTCAGGTGCTCAAAACCTTACCTTACTATAATCTAATTTTATGTTCGAGATAGATTATGACTGGTGAAATTCCAAAATATTTATGATTGATGTAGATGATTCTCGAGGAGCAATTAAATGAGTCTGCATTACAATCAGTGACCACACAGAGAGATGTGATTCTCCCACCTGAACCCAAGAATAACACTTCAAATGGATCCGACAATCACATGCACCCTAACCAAAAGGATGCACTTTACATAGCAAAAGTAAGATGTTTGATCACTTTGAATATTCCACCTCTTCTCTCAAACCCTTCCATACCAGAAATAATTAAATAAATAAATATTGTAGAACACTCTTTGATGATCTTTTCTTCCATCGTATCTCTTCTTGCTCAGCTCCTGACTTGAAATGTGAGAAAGTGCCTGCACATCTTGTGATGTTTGATTCCTGTTTTTCACTTAAAAATACCTATACATATCATGATGTTTGATTCCTTTTCTCTCTCTCTTAAAACTATTGCCCTATATCTTTAATAAATTTATTAGATTAATTTCGACTCTTTTTTGATAGAGTAGGTTGTGGGACCTCCAAATACATGGCAAAATGTCAATGGATGGCATGTCATGCTGCATTACCAGGGGTCCAATACCATGCAAACTTTTTGCTGGTCGATGGCATTACACCAACAATTTTTTTTTTATGTTGACAATAATTAATTTGTTTAGCCAACTACTCCAACCAGGAATTGTATTAAATGCTGGTAAATACTTAAATTATTTAATTTAAAAGAGGTGGAAAAGGAAATAATCTTTGGCAGTAGTGGTGAAGTGAAGAACATAGGCCTACTGGCTGCAATACTATTGGTAGTGGCAGTAGCAATGGGTCAATGGCGGTGGGAACCATGGCACTGATCTTTTTATTGTGCATAGTGAGGGTGTCAGTGCCAAAGGAAGTTAAAAGTTGATACTTGGACTTTACTTTTCGAACTATTTGCATCTTCTTTTTTGAAGTTTTTGTTTCAAAATGAAGTTGTGAATTGAAGGTGCATGTTTCTTTTATAAGCAAAAGATTACTTGTTATCTTTCCCCATTATAATACAGCTATAGCGATATTTTTCTCTGAGAAAAAACTTGCATGAATCGCAATTTTCAGTTACAAGGAGTTTGGAGAGATACTATACCAAACTTTATCATGGGAAGTACAAAAGTATTTTTTTTCTTCTTCTAATCATGGAAACTATTTTATCTGCTGGTTAAGTAAACGCAATAACTTAAGGAAAAAGGAAAACCTAAGATGTAATATCTAAAAAGACCTGAAAGTAACAAAGATGCATGAGCGTCAGTGAACTAATTAACCAGCTATGTATGTTAAACAATCATAGTCGGATTGAGTGTTACATTGTGCGGAGCAAAATTGTAATTCAAAGGTGTTACCCTTGAAAGCATGTTCTTATCTCACTGATTTTTTTGCTTACAACTGTATGCCACGCCACTTAAATAAGGATCATATGTAGCTGTTTATTGTCATGGAATTTTCTATCAGTGCAAAGAGATGTTTCTTTTATTAAGATTCACTGCTTTTTTTTGTTATTTTCGGTCTTTAATTGCATTTTATTTTTGAACTCTCTGTAGGTTGTACACCCATTTGATGCTCAAGCAGAAGGGGAGTTAAGTCTATCTATTGATGATTTTGTTGTGGTCCGGCAGGTACTTACTCCACTAATAATGCCTCTGATGACCTATAGACTGCACCATGGCCTATAATGGCATTCAAGCCATTATAGGCCATCCTTGAAAATGATTTTGAACTATTAATCCTACTCATCCTACATTCATCCATCATGCATACATAATATTAAGCATGCATATTCACAGAAATAAATAGTATTATTGTATATTCCTTTACCATAGAGCTCAGCCTGGAAAATGATTTTGCACCAATGCCTGTATGAGCATGGGTGTGGTGCTTGTAGGTGGCAGTTTAGTCTGATATAAATCTGTGAATTCTTTATCTTTTTGTCGAACATCATCACACACGCACATCAAGTGCATACAATATATTTATTGTTATATCCTTAGTTCAGAAGTCCCTGTCTTCGTCTTTACTAACTCACTTTGGGGGAGTGTCTTTAATACGCCATTTGAGCTCGTGAATAAACGTTTCAGATTACGCAACTCGAGCTTCAGTTTTTTTACTTTTCCTTTTTCCTCTAATCCACATGTTTTGCTGATAATATCACAAGGTGGCTCCGACAGGGTGGTCAGAAGGAGAATGCAAAGGCAGGGCTGGATGGTTTCCTTCTGCTTACATAGAAGAGCATGAAAAAGCACCTGCAAGCAAGATAATGGAAGAAAGCTCAACTCCTTGATCCAAATTATTTATGTACAAAAGTTGTATATGTCTTGTTTATATTATAGTCCAATTCTATGCACTAGTGGTTACAATATGTAATTGAATGCCGTTCCTTCTGGCGTGGTGTATGTGTGATGAGATTGTGCTCTCCTAACTTAGCCTTCCTTTTCCTTTTCGCGTCCCGCTATTTATTGTGCTCACGAAAATAAGGCCAATAAGCAGCTTTTAATGTTGTGTACCTTTTCCATCTGCAGTAAATTTTGTTGGAAAATAAAATGCCCTGGCTATTTTTTCTTTTCCTTTCATTTTGGCGTGTTCTTTTCCATAAAGTAATTGTACTATTTTCAGACGTTGAAGAAGCTTTAACAAGATTTATTTTAGTTGCTCCTTTCACTATTCCATTCTGTGTAAATCCAGTTAAAGCCAGAAAGTTCGAGACATAAAGAAGTCACAATTTCAAAACATGATGTTTAGTTGATCTTGTGTTTCCTAATCTCCATGTATACTTGAAAATTTAAGATAGCATAACTCTTATAAATTTGCTTCTTCTCCATGGGTTTCCTATGTATTCCACTAATCATATTTCAGGTATACCTACGCAGGAACCGTGAGGTTGAAATAGATCCTGAAGGTGAAATATAAGCTGCTTCATATCAATGGGGCAGCATGGTGATCGCCTATAAGAAAAGTAGATTTCAAAAGCATAAAATGGCTCATGTAGAGGGATTCTGTCCCCTTCTTCACGGGCCAAGGCCTAAGCATCAAAATGTGGCATAAGCTTGTGAAACATGAATGGTGGTTTCTGTTCTAGATTTTCCTTGGGTGCTTATAACTCCCTTGAAATCAATACTATTTCCTTCCCTTTTTCTCAATTATAATAGAAGGTAATGTTGTAAATTTTACAAATTTTATGTCTGTTAGTAATGAGGGAGAGGGATCACATGACATTGCAAAAATGAAGAATGGATGAGAATTTGTGATGGGAAAATTGGACATTTCGTCATCTCCTAGCTGCTGCTCTATTTTAACCCTCTGCTCCTATAGTTTCTTTATCTAGTTCACTGAGAGATTGACCTTGTACAGCATATTGTACTAATATAGCTACTGTTGCAGGACTGGGCAGATCTATGGCGGCCTGAGCTTGCAGGGAGGATCTCAATGTTTGATTCTCCTAGAGAAGTTATGGAGTCATAAAACACAGAATATTGACTTGCAAGTTCCTGGTGGAATGGACGCTGTCCATCAGAATCTGGCATTAGTCGGAAAACAGGTAGCTAAGGTACTGCGTCTCATGCTTTCCCTAATCAAATAAAAGTGAGATTTGCAGGGAATTCGTAGCTGACAAGACACCTCAAAAAACTGTATATGAATGAGTTTTTGGAAACTCATTGAACAAGGGAAAAGTAATTCTGAGGTTATGTTTCTCTGGGAACTCAGTATTCAGTATTGGGTTGGGCTGTCCTAGTTTTTTGCGGCTGCTTCTGTTAAGGAAAGTGGTGGTCTTTATTTTGATGTCTGATGTCACTGTGCGGAACAGGTTAACCAGGGTTGTAGCAGGCTAAGGTAGAGGACCATGGTAACTCAAATTTGTGTATGGTTTGATTTACAGATCTCTCGCATTTGTCATAAGTTTAGTAACCCAACCTTGTCATATAATATGATTGGACGAAGGAGGTGAATGGCTACTTTAATGAGCAATTTATTACAAACAAGCGAAAGATTTCAAATGAAGAAAGAAATAAAGTTGTCATAAACGAGGGGTTGACTTGGCTTAATGCACGTTGTATTTAGGGTTTCCTGCAGGAGCCTGAATTTTATATACAAGAAATGTCGCTTCCTGAAAAGCATTACTCCTAATATCCAGATTTGTTGGTTCTATGTAGGTTCGACTATTCGACAGCAATTACTATCTGAAGATATTTAGCATGGATTGCTGGCGCATGTCTAATGTTGCAGTTGTAGTCCCAAGTCTGGAACTAGCTTGTGGGCTCATCTATGAGATTGTTTCCAAAAAAAATAATGTGATGACAAAAAACTTGAGATTTACATAACAAATTTTGAGTTTGAGTCAAAGTTTGTATCTCTTGTAAAAATCTGAGACAACTAGGGTTTTACCAGCTCACCTGGACCCACAAAATATGCTTTCCGGATGCTGGAGTTTCCTCGAATCCAAAAAAAAAAGTGTTCCTTGGATTCAAATTCAAAAATCTTGTTATTCTTTAATTTGATCATCAAGTGCTGTAAAAGAATTGACCATGGCAGTATAATATACGATCCTGCTATGCCCTGGTGGTGCAATTGAAGATTAAGACAGGCCATGGTGATTGACCCTTTACCACCTGTGAACGAAAGCAGTATGCTGTTATCTGCGTCATACGCTTATTCAGAAGTTTTATTCATTTTCTCAGGCAGTCCCAGCTGCCAAGAAACTAAGCCAAAACCGGGAACGAATCCAATTGCTCGAGCACCTCCATCTGGTATCTTGACTATGTGAGAGTTCATGGAGGCGTTGTCAATACGGCATTGTCAGATTCTAAGAAAACGGAGGAAAAAGGAAAAAACCTAGCACTAAGATCGAAGACATTCACAGGAAAATTAAAAACAATTAAGAGTGAGGCCTTGGATGGCGGATATTACGATTAGCAAAATGCTAAATTCACTGAAAGGAACTGGTTGGTTATTATTGCAATGAAACATATATTTTACAAAAATGGTGAAAACGAGAATTCTTTCTGCAAAGGCAAGATGATGTTCTCAATTTTATACAAATTTCATATACAATTGAAATTTGGGTGAACAAATGCAAGATGGGGACTACAAACATGAGAAGGGAAAAGGAGAGAGCCAAAAAAAGACAACTTCTGATGAATAAACGGCCCATACCACAAGTCGAAACTCCATTGTCATTGAGTCTAGTCTTTTTGCACACCCTTGCAAGACGAGGACATGAAAATTCCAGCCGATGAGCAATCAATTTGGTGCCAAGAGAACCAGATGAAATCGTGTGTTCCTCTATTAGTGAATTGTGATACATCTGCAGAAAAAATGAACGAATAAAATGAAGATACAAGGCTGCTGCAGATTCTAAGCCCTCCTTTTCATGCTTGTGCATTGCTTCTTTATTTTTTCCAGAAGCTGCGGAAATGGATGTGAGCTCAAACATGTCTTCACTGTCACTAAAAGGATTTCAATCAGAGCTGGAATCATAAAAATCACTTGGGCATGGGGTCATGACCTCAGATTCAAGTACTTGAACCACCCTGTGCATGGTGGGTCTATCCTCTGGGCTCGAAGACACGCATTGGATGGCAACTGAAAGCAGGGCATCAAGGCTTTCTAGCTGCACCCCCTCACAGTTCAGATCAACAATCTCTCGTGGTCTATTCTCCGTGATTAAAAAATTTAACTGCAAAACAGAAAAAAATAGTCAGAAACCTACTTGTATACTCCATTAAATATGACAGCCCCGCATACGTTTCCTTCAAACTTTACCAGGTGAAATTAGATGTGTGCCACCAGACAATCATTGCAAGAAATAGATATAAACTGGAGATCAATTCGTTCATGTAAAGAAATCATATACAGGCAATTAAATCTTCTAGTCAAATTTTTTTTCTCATAGTGAAAGTCACTAGATTTATATCATGACATAGAATAATGGTAAATTCATCAAGGAAGAAAAAATGAGATTAACCCAACTGAAATAAATATTTCATCAAGAAACATACCCAACCAACAATATTCAGGCCCTTCTCGATGAATGATGCATCTGTTGGCCGCTTTCCACTTAGCACTTCAAGCACCAGGACCCCAAAACTATAAACATCAGTCTTTTCAGTTGCCCTGCCACTTTGCATGTATTCTGCCAAAGGAATCAGACAGGCTCATCATACATGATAATGGATGATAATGTGAAAGCAAATGTGATATTACAAATGCAGAGATCAGCCAGCAAAAGAACCACCATAACTCAGTAAATCATAAACTACGGAGATTAACAGCATCCTTGGACGTTAAACATCTTCTGTGAAACATTGCTAGTCAGGTATTCTATCAGGATAAATTCTCATAGTACAGGTAACAAGCCTTGTCAAAGAGATATAAAAAGGTTATTTCATTTATTGCATTCAGCATAAATATTCTTAAGTGAGATTTTGTTAGTGAAACATATTTCTCAAATGTCCATTCCAACCAGTTCGGTCAAATCAGTAGCATAAGTTCCACTACATGTGCATTGCTTACCAGGAGCTAGATAACCAAATGTCCCAGCAACAATTGTAGTAATATGCGATTCTTCATCGCCTAACAATTTGGCAAGTCCAAAATCAGTCACTCGAGCCTCCAAGTTGCCATCAAGCAAAATGTTGCTTGACTTTATGTCACGGTGGATGATCCTAGGGGAACAATCATGATGCAAGTAGGCCAGTCCTTTTGCTGCCCCCATAATAATGGTCAGACGTGCATCCCAATCCAGTTGCTCAGATCTTTCTGTACAATCAATGAAAAATAAGTGATGTTCCTTGTTTTATCCTTAAACATGAAACTTAATAGATAGAATGTTATGCCTTAATGAAAGGCTCAAAATAAAATATAAAGGAAATGAAAGACAAAAGTCAACAAATAGCAAATTTATAACCAATGTTATAAAAATCAAAACTTCATTCTAGATTGGAGGCATCACTGTTGCTGCTCATGCCGATCAATGGGTAGGATTTTCTTCTATTGTCCAAAAAACATCAGCATAAATAAATAAAAAAAGAAACAGAAAATAGATGGCACTAAATTGTCTTATGAAAAAGTGTTCGCACCTCAAACTTTTAGGCCTTCATAACAAATTAACTAAATGAAAAAAAAAAAACATAAATCTTACCATGGAGTGCTTCGTCAAGGCTGCCGCCAGATAGGAAATCATATATCAACAATTTTGACATGGGAGAATTGCAATAACCTCGTAAATTAACCAAGTAGCGGTGTTTTATGCTTCCAAGAATTTCAAGCTCCCTCTCAAAGAAACGATTAAAACCCTCATCCATCTTTACAATTCTCTTCAAGGCAAATATATTGCCATCATCCATTTCAAGCTTGTACACAGTTCCAAAACCCCCAGAGCCTATGACATGTTCCTCAGTTAAAGTCTCTAATTTTTTTATGATGTCTTTTGAAGAGTACGGCAAGTCCCCATGAAACATTACGATCGATGCACCTGGCGCAACAAGAAAAATAACATGAGGTGCTGAGTTTAAGAACTTATTAGAAGTTTATCCAAATAAAAAAAAGTTGGGACAGATAATTGAAGTTGAGAACATTACCTCCACAAACATCCATTGCAATACTGTTACTTCCAGTTTTACCAAACTTCTTATATAGAAAGCATCCCCAAAAACACATAAGTGCCACGAGAAGCAGTGCACCTATGGTTGCTGAAGTGCTGATAAGCAATCCACCAGAGTATTTTTTCTTTCCTCCTTGATTTTGGCCTGCAAGCAGAGAATAATTTTAAGCAGCAACCATAAAGCATAAGAGATCAGGAAATTATCAGTTATTAAAAACTTGTGTTCTTTCCTAACAATTCAATTCAGTTTCTGTGGGAACTTCAACTACTTCCAGGAGTCAGACTCCACTAATGAGAGTGGTGGGAGTTCTGAGTTACGAGTTATCCTGTAAGAATACAAGTAGTAAATCTTTTTTCATCCTAAATGTTGATGCTGTATTACATCCAGCATGGCTGGCATTATACCTGGTAAGATGAAATATTGGAGAATCATAAGTGTGATAACACTTGCTAGTTTACCTGAAGGAGACTGGCCATCAGTTCCTGGCCCTCCACTGTCATCTTTGCAAGTTCTATCTATCTGCTTTCCACACAAATCACGATTTCCAGTGAACCTACAAGATATAATGTTTCAGTTTATTGATTAAGAATCTTCTTTGGCTTCTGAGTGGTAAATTTGTAAAATAGTAGAATTTGATTTTAGCTCCCGCTCATCAAGGCACAACTAAGTTACTATATCACGGTGGCTGATGCAAAATCAATTAAATATGACACATACTGTGCAAGATGGACTTACGAGTTATCTGCAAAGTTGATGAGTGCACCGTCAGATGGTATCGGCCCGACCAGAAAATTGTTTGACACGTTGCTTCAATTTAACATTGTGATCATAATAAATATCAGATTTAAATTTATCAATTTCAATTGCTAAATCATGGTAACATCATTCTATAAAAACTAATTCAAATCGAAGCAAATGAGGCTACTCACAAAGTTCTGAGTTTATTTAACCTTCCAAGAGATGAAGGGATTGACCCACTGAGAGAGTTACTTGAAATATCCCTGTAGAGATACTAATCAGTTTCATCTGTCTAGCATGATAATTGCATCTAAGACTAGTATTTGTCATTTAAAGCACGTTAGTGAGCACAAGTGCCTGACAATATTGTTCTAAAAAAAGGTGCAAAAAGTGCCTGTCATTATTCTTCAAAGATCTTCTCATATTCAATAGCTCAGAATTAAGCGGCGACTTCAGTGTTATTTTGTCATTACTTTCATTCTTTTACCACAAAGGTGTGGCATAGATCCTTTCACTTCTGAAAATACACAAACATAAGTAATTTGGCTTTAACCATGGATCTTGAATCCTCATCTAACTTGCAGTAGGAAAAAGCCAATTGGTGAAGATGTATACATATCAACACTAGACACAGCACATTGAAGGCCTACAGCAACCCTATCATATCCCTTGAGAAACTTGCTCAAGCCTAGGTGAAGAACATCTATATTGTTTCTGGAAAAGGTCCGTAATGTATCACTAATGGGTATACATATATGACAAAAAGGAGTTTCAGTACTTGTAGAAAAAGATTGTGGAACCACGTTTGTTTAAGTTGAAAACAAAATAACATGTGTACCACTGAAATTTATCATGAGGAAAAGCTCACAGATTTTGAAGCGCAGTTAGGTTTCCCATTTCGCTTGGAATTGGTCCACTTAAGTAGTTGCCTTGCAAGAATCTGTAGAGAAAAGACCTTAATAATTTACTTCCAGTCCAATTATATATGTGAAAGTGGATAGGACACCAATACAGATGTTGAAATTAGATTTTAAGGTGGCAACGCTAAAACCTATTTGAATGGAAATATATCATGAGTTTCTAAAAACAAGAGGG
This sequence comes from Salix arbutifolia, assembly GCA_025169955.1. Classification (NCBI taxonomy): domain Eukaryota; kingdom Viridiplantae; phylum Streptophyta; class Magnoliopsida; order Malpighiales; family Salicaceae; genus Salix; species Salix arbutifolia. Next base: position 8,237,145 of record CM045902.1, read on the forward strand.
AGCAAATGCTGTAGTTATCGCACTAGCCATAATTTCTATCACCCATTCTTTTTTTAGCAAGTGAAGGTGAAATAGAACTGCAAATTGAGGCACCATGGGGTGGCAGCAATATACAGGAAAACAACAAATGAGCTACATAAGCTACACATAAAACAAAATAGTTACAGACGTTGACAAGAAATTCTTCATTGTTAAGATGCCTGAATTGTAAACTCAAATAAAAGGCAATATGCCAACATGATCTCTCTAGTGTTTATAATTCCAAACTTCTATGAGAAGCTGAATTAATTGCTTAGATTATGGGGTGGCTGTTGGACCACATGCAAGGGTTAAGAAATTTGTTCCCAGTGTGCAATCCTCTACGATCAAAGCTAGTGTTACTCATCTAAGCCATTGGAATTTTATCTGGTAGGTTTCTGCAACTTTTCTTCACTGGAAAAATATAAAGTCGGTGACAGTTGAAATTTAATTCACAAGGTGCAAAGTAAGTTCAGAATGCTTTGCTCCCTTATGAATTAGTAATTTTCAATCATCATCACTATATTCAAAAGCAGATACACTTAATCAAAGTTTTTTATGTGGGAGAAAAAATCATTTTTGGTAAAAACCCTTGTATTTAAGCTGTCCATCATCAATAATGCTAAATTATACAACGAAAAAATATTAAAAAGCAGTTGCTTCTTGTGCATTCTGCTTGTATTCAACCAATAGAATGGCAACAGCATTATTCAAAAGGATAAAAATACAGGACAACATTAAGTGATGATAGATTTTTTATTATTAGATTTTGATGCACTTACACTCCCTGCAACTCTGTGCAATTTCCCAACTCTGAAGGAATTGTTCCATAGAAGCTGTTGTTGTTTAGAGCTCTGCAAAGAATCATTCATATAAGAAAAATAACAGCATGCCTATAATTCAGAAAATAACCAGCAATTTTCAATAAAAAAAAGTCCTGAAAATACATACAGAACTTTCAAGTGCGCTAACATCCCAAGGTCAGGTGATATGGGTCCACTTAATTTATGGTTCTTCAGACTCCTGGCAGATGATGATTAAACAATCAACAAAATGTTGCATGCCACTTCATATTGCATTCTGAACTAGCAGATTTGAGTGAAATATATATATATATATATATATATATATATAGAGAGAGAGAGAGAGAGAGAGATGCCCAAATGAAGAGAAAAAAACACGTAGGCTATTTAAAGGTCCACAGCTCCACACTTATTTACAGGGAGCAAACTGATTATGGGCGGGAAAGAGAGAGAAAACGTGTGAATTTTGGATATCTGTGAACTCACAAATATATTACTCTCTTGGTTTTCGGATCACATTTAACTCCCCTCCAATTACATGGATCAGCATCCTCAGGCCTCCACAAAGGAAGAATACCATCTGAGCTGACAATTACACTCCTGAAGCTCAAAAGTGCTTCACCTACAAAAACAAAAACATGAATTTCAAAATTCTAATATATCACAAGTGCACTTGAGCATCATACTCCTATAGACACTAACAACCATAAATACGGGAAAATGATTCTAGAAGGTAAGCAAGTTCATGTTTCTTGAAAAATTACAGGCTACTCAAACTTTGATGTTGGAAAGAAACACCTATTTCACCCTATCCACAGAAGAACTTGGTGGTCCATCTGTAGTGTGCTTACAGTCATCAAACATCCCTCGTCATTATATTTCTAATCAAACTAAATTTCACATTTCATAAAACAATAATTTTTTACATGGAAGCAAAATCACTCCAGGTTTGTGTTCAGATTAATGAAATTCAAATGCGAGATTGGACATCTCATAACTCACAATAAATAAAAAATCAAGTATTTCTTTCAAAGTAAATGGACTGGACCATAGATTTCTTTGTAGCAGTTTTGCTACTTTGGCATAGCTTATGATTAAGTTGTAATGGCACATAACCATAAGCCCAAATACCACCCTACCATCAGGACTGATAGCTCCGCTTTTGTTTATGAGAATATATAGCAGTAGAACGTAAAGAAGCCAGGGCCTTTGACGTCTCATTGGAAAGATGACCATGACAGAACTGATCAAGCATAATACAGCAGCTATAAATCATCTGATAGACCAAGCTCCAGAATGTTTTGCTTGTAACATAAGGTTATCTGGTTGATTATGCCATATAGCAAAAGATTGCCTGGAAAAATATGAGAGAGAAACCATTAAAACTACAATGAACAAACCATGCCTCTACAAACAGAACAGCCAAACTGCACTGAGAAAACTTGACTACGGACATCTGTAGCACGCATGAATGTGCTAGAAACATGGATACAGCATTTAAAAAGAGTTACTTCCACTTCCAGTACATTGATAGAGTTTCCACAAGTCCCAGCGCAATAGAAGCTAATCTATCTCTGCCAGCAGCACTGGCATTTGAAATACATACTTATAAAGAGATAAACTTCTTTTCTTTTTTGGGCTTTAAAAAAAAATGTAGAACTTCATCATAGACAGTTTGAGCAATATGCAATAAAAATCACAACAAACTTCCAAGAAAAAATGAAAAAAAAAAAAACATCTTTATGGATAACTATACACACAAGAAGCGAACTTCTAAGCAATGTCCATGAAGAATCGAAAAAAAAAGTGGAACTCAAAATCTCAAACTTTACCAGACATGAAAGTTTTAAGCTGAACAGGTCAAATCTATAACAAAAGTTGGCTCCTTTATCGAATGTCATCCATCCAGCTGAAACAACCTGAAAGCAAAATCCCATTTCAAGAATAGAAGGATCTTAGGAACAAGACACTGTTATGAAACTATCTTAATTTACACAGCTAAAAAAGGTTTGTTAATTACCGTTTTACACAGCTAAAAAACCACTTAAAATGAAAACTTTGCGAAGAGGCCTGAATTGAAATGGAAAAAACACAATAACCCACTCGATTTTTTGTGAAGTAGAACAAAATCGAAGCGGCAAAAACACAAACACGCACACCTTAGATTTGATCTGGTGAATAATGATGAGAAGAAAAGGAAGAAGAATAATGTAGACTATGAGCTGTCCATAAGCAAACAAAACAGAACAGAAATATATAAAACCCAAAAACTAAAAAAGCACCTCTCTCTCCCTCTCTCGCTCTAGGAGATTTGTGTGATTGTATTGTAGAGTTAGAGAAAGAGGTTTATTTTATTCTTTTTTTTTTTTTGCTGCTTTCTAGAGAGAGAGAAGGGAAGTGTGTGTGTGTTTAGTGAAGCGGAATAGATGCTCGGAATTAAGAGGAACATTTAGCTCAGCCAATCAGAGTGAAGTGGATTTGCACGTGTGACGTAGACCTTTCATACGTGCCAACCGACGATCGTTTCTTCTCCCTTTACCTTTTCTTTTTTTAATTGTTTTTTTCCTTTCTTTCTAAAACTAAAATAAATTCGGTAGAAAATGATTGCTGTTAATTAATTATGATTAATAAAAAAATTAAGATTGCTTATACGGTGACCTGCGAGAGAAAACATTCTCAAGTCTTGAAAAAAACATATGTTAAATTTGGCATGATAACATTTTATTTTATTGATTATAAATAAATGAGATTTTAGGACCAAATTAAACACAAAACAAAAAGTTGTCTTTCATCTTTTTTATTGTACACGAGGCGTGCAGATTTTGAAAAATAGATTTCCCAGATACAAACTCCCAGACAGTAAAAGTGATTTTTAAAAAATAAAAAAATATTATTTTAATATATTTTAACACAAAAAGTACTTTGAAAAGCTATAATAACAACTGTTTCAAATAGACCGTCAATACGAATAGAAAAACCCGTGACAATGTAAGAAAATAAAAATAAAGGGTTCAATTAATAGAAAGATAGTAATAATGCATGTAGGGCATAGGGCCCCGTATAGGATAAAATTAGTAATAAAAAAACGCCCTAACTTAATTAATACTATCAACCAACTAATTGTCTGTCCCTAAATTGACATCGCGCACTTAAATGATATTAAAAAAGAATTATATATTTGTAACTGATCTAAACATTTATATTAATAAAAAAAATTCTTGCAACAAGATAGCCTGAGTATTAGAAATTATTTCAGGCCCGGATTGATAAATTCATGAAAAAATTATTTAAAGTAATTTCTCGGTAACCTCCTCTAACCCGAAATAAATTCATGATTATTTCGAAACGGTCCCGTGTCAAGTCCACCGCAACAAGTTCCTCTCCTCCATAATGACTACACCGGGGTTATGCAGGGATAATGGGGGATGCCCGTCCCTCCTGGGCTCCACACGCCGCTCCACCGAACTGTGGTCAGAATTGTTGACTATCCGTACACACAGACAACAGCTGTAATTGTTAGACTTTGAATGACGATGATATCCTTTTTTGACGAAGCTTAACCACCCGGACCTTCTGCGATTACTACAGGTATTGAAGGGTGAAAAAGGTTAGTGGAACTTTCAACGGTCACCACAGCAAATTTTCAGTTGTCAAACATTTTTACAGCACAGCAGATGCTACCGCTCACCAGTAATGATCGTTATTAAATTAGCGTTTGTTGTATGAATTAATTTTTTTAAGAGAGAAATTAACACATCAAAATTTAATTAGTTTCTTTCAAAGAAAAAATATTTTTTTTTTATAAGAAGTTTCCCAATGTATTCTCAAACAAGCAGTAGAGTTTCTACAAAGTAAAAGGTGGCCCCGTTTCTTTCCTCTTTAGAAAAAACTCGTTAGGTAGGGCCAAGCGTGCCTCGTAGTCGTAGATACCCCCAAGTGGTTTGAGTTTCATTTACAATTTAAGATTCTGAATGGAAATGGAGGATGAGATAGGAAAATCATTGTCATGCTGCTTAGAATTCCTAGCGAACAGTTAATCGCATCGAATGATTAAAAACCACACTGAGCACTTTTTTTAAAAATAAAATAAAATTGGGACACACAAAAGTTCAACTGACTAGGAACAATTCTTTTTCCACAAAGTGCTTGATCGATAAACGAGTTAAGAATGTTTCTGTTTCGTAGCTTGACGAACATGCCAGCGGCACAACTATTGTAATCGGCAATGTGACCTAAAAATTTCCAGTTTGGTCCAAGTGTTATCTGGAAAATACAGGTGTTAGATGCATTTTGGTCTATGAACCACATAGAGTACGTTTTTCATTGCCAGATTACCTTGACCTTGCCAAAGCTAACAACAAATTATGCCTGAAGCCATATTGCCATTCTCCAAAACTGTAAATTAAAAAAAAAGGGTAAATTCTTGAAAAACATTGTATTCTCATCTTTACTCCTTGTGAACCCGCCAGAACAATATAATTCAACATGAATCGTGCTAAAAAATTGGAATATCAAGGAAAAAACAAGACATAGACAATGATAGGCGCCGTTCAGAGCAATATGTTTTCTTCTCCAGTCAAACAAAATAGATCCATTTAGCTGCCTACCTTCCCACATATTAGATAGGCCTTTCTTATGCTGTTTTCACTCTGATTTTCTCTAGATGTCTACCTGTTTAAAAACACTCAGAGGGGGCAGGGTGGGACTTCGATGGTAGTTCCAGCTTGAATCATACCCCACCCAATGAGACGCCAGTGCTTCTCCACTCGGCGACTCAATGCAATCTTCTCACCCTTGCTGGTGCAGACTGGAGAGGTAAGTTGTAGTTTTGCCAAATCATTCTTCACAGCAAGAACTCGAGCACCAGATGACATGGACCCAATGTTCAACATAAGAATCTCTCCCTTGGTCAGCTTTGAAACCTTTCCCTGCTTCTCCGAGCCTTTTGTCCTGACACCAATGAGCCGTCTCAAAAGAAAGAAATTCACCTGCACAAAGAGAAGAGAGACACGACATTAGCGCCAGAGGATTGCAAGTATCCTGCAACACAATATGAAGCACCCATAAATCTCTGCCTCAATAGAGAAAAAGGGCACTTATTGAAACCAATGACAAAGTAACTTGCATAGAGAAGCATGTTTACTTCAAGATAAATTTATAAGCCACATATAAAAAGCATTATCACATGCACATTGGAATCTACTATTTCCTGTCCACCAAAAAATGAAACTCCACTCAGCTGCAGTGAATTCAACCCGACAGGGAGAACTTTGCACGTATCATGAAAACACATACTCATATAACTATAGACAGGACTTGATCATTTATGACTGGATTTTGAAAGAAGTTTCAATGCAAAAAGTATTTAATGAAAGTATAAAACTACAAAACATTATTGTTGATTCAGCTCCATACCTCAAGCTCACCAAAAACTTCAGGGAGTGAGTCAACATCACCAAGAACCTGACCCACAAGCCTATCAGCACGTGTCAAAGTGGGGTCCATGGTTGTGCCAACACCAATTAGACCTCCAGGCACCGCAAATTGTAGCTCATTCTGCTCAGCATATAATGACACTATTCTAGTATATATTGGGGTGCACTTCATGTTCCCAGCTTCGTCCTTGACAATGATCCCAGGACGGACCTCGATAAATTGATTGACCTTCAAAACACCCTGCACGGACAAGATAGACCAAGATAATGATACTTGTACATCAAAGATTCTCAGCACAACTGATTCATGAATTTCTCTCAGGATAACAGCATCTTCATGGAAACAACAAACTTCAATAAGCTAAATCAAGGGCTCACGAGTGCCAAGGCCTAAGTTAGTTCTCATTGTCAGTCCAAAAGACCTCAAATAAGTAACACTTGGACCCCATAAACCCTAGCATGCAGTTGGAATTGCTCCAAAATCAAGCATTTCTCCACTTACACTGGCTATTATTTACCTAACATGGAAAATGGGCCAGCATTGAATAGAATGAGAAAAAATGCATGGAAACTCTGCACATATTAACCAAGATCTTGCACCCAAGTATAGAAACAACTAAAAAGAAAATGCATCGCAATATTAACCGAACACATGTTAAAAAAATACCCTGAGGATGCTTCCACCAGCTACACCACCTCTTATCTCATCAACCTCATATCCAGGTTTGTTGACATCAAACGATCGAATAACAATCATGTTAGGTGGTGAGATAAAGTTCCTCTCTGGAATTGGGATCTTTTTAACAATATACTCACACACAACATCTATGTTATACTTTAACTGAGCAGAAATCGGCACCACTGGTGCACCATCGGCAACAGTTCCCTGAAAAGAAAATGTTGACAAGAATTAGTAGGGTGTGGTTATCTTGTTTTATTTTTGGAAAAAAACATCATCATCAGGAAAAAGAACATACAAATCATGTACACTCAACTAACAAGATATGTAAAAATTGCACAGGCAAACCTGAATAAATTTCTGAATAGCCTCATGCTGGTTGATGGCTGCATTCTCCTGAATAAGATCCACTTTATTTTGAAGAATTATGATATGTTGGAGACGCATAATTTCAACAGCAGCAAGGTGTTCAGAAGTCTGTGGTTGAGGGCAGCTCTCGTTTGCAGCTATGAGCAGCAATGCGCCATCCATAATTGCTGCTCCATTAAGCATTGTAGCCATAAGAATGTCATGGCCCTACAGGAGAGCACAACAACATGCAATGTGGAAGGTCTAGTCACATAAAAGCATTGAAGCACACTAATAAACATTTTATTCAATAATGCCAACTAAGAGGCTTTGATAATCCAATGTATTCCTGCAATATCTACACAGTCCAATGGGAATAAAAAACAATCAACCACCATAATTCATTTAAAGTGTGAAAAGGTTGGAGGAAGGCACATTTGGGTCCAAATATTTAATGTGATAATCAACATATAAAAAGTATATACAGTGCATAAACCATGATTAAAGAGAGACCTGGTTTGAGAACTTACTAGGCAGCCTAATGTGCGACAATCAAAATATGAAAAGTCAGCATGGTGAAAAGGCATGATTAAATAAAGCAACTGGATCCCTTACCGGACAATCAACAAAAGAGACGTGTCTCAGCAAATTCATCCTGCAGTTTTGGAACCCTTCTACATCACACATAGGATTATCTTCCTTTCCACTTCCATAGGCCCTACGATAACAGTTCTTACATTAAAGGCAAAAGGCCAGTATTTAACCTAAATACTAATGCTTCACCCATGCATTTACTCACTTGTAGCACTTAGGTCGAGGGCACCGCTCATCTTCACACTTGTATATCTTTGCGTTTGCATATCCAAGCTTTATTGTAATATTACGCTCCAACTCATTTTTAAAACGAACCGTCTGCACATGAATAGCAAACCACCACATTAGCACCCCTCAAACCTGTGCAATTCATAATTATAACAAAATGAATAGATCTGCCTGATAGTTATGTATGAATAGGTCAAAATACAAGTTTTCATAATCATAACCAGGGAACAACATTTGGCAGAAACTTATGCAAGTATGGCAACTCCTCAGCGGAACCATGATAAAAATGAAAAACAACTAGCTTAGCCACATGTGATAATAATATAACATAATTGGGGGGGGTTGCCTGTCATGATGAAGGTAAGACTCCATTTATCAGAGGTTAGGATCAATTTCTAAACGCCCCTAATCCAGCAACACTTCAATACTTAGTAGTAGTGTTATATAATGCTGGAACTCGAGTGCTCGCTGGATTAAGCAGTAAGGTCAGTCTGCATTATATGATTTGAGCTGATTTCAAATCCTATTCAAACCAGGAATAATGGGGTTTGAGAGGGGGAGGGAAGATTGACTTATTTTACGGGCCTCCATTATGTATTAGAGAGAGAGAGAGAGAGATAGAAAGGAATTGAGATCAATGACAACTTGTTTTCCAATTCACAGGCTCCCATAACTATCCGTATTGCAAAAATTTATAACCTTCTTGTTTTTTTCCTGCTTTTCATTCCCCAAAGTAAATACCACATAATATAACCATAAGAAACTGCTGAAAAGAAACAGATATAAAAATTGAAGGCAAAAACAACTAAATCACCTGAACACCAGAAATTGCTTTGACGACAGTAGACTTCCCATGTGCCACATGACCAATAGTACCTACAAATAATTAACACAGAAAACTATCAGTTTCGACGAACACAGTCAGCAACTACGCTACTGAAAGGAAATTCCAAATTAAAAAAAAAAAAAAAACCTATGTTAATAGTGGCCTGCCGCGATATAACTTCAGGAGAGAGTGGATGCAGCGTTGTCACGTCCAGTTTACTTAAATCTTGTTCCATCAAACCTTTCCGCGCCATCTTGATTCTTCCTCTGCTTCAACTAGTTCCTCCTCAAACGAATCGAAAACCTCTTTCCTGCAAAATAGACCGAAAAACTGGATTAAATGTCAATTGACATAAAAAAGAAGAAGAATAAACAGAGTCAATTCGACTGAGAATTTGATAGTTGAAGATCGTAAGAACTAATGATTGACGGAGGTTAAAGGAAGATTGCGTACCGGCAACGCTGTTTGCTTGGGAGCGAGAGCACGCGGCGATGTAGATGGCTAGGGTTTCAGTGTGCGTGCGAGGAGGAGGTATAAAGAGTAAAGCCGAACTTGTTATTTTTATTATTTGGGGTTAATGTAGATGGTTCACTGTTATTTTGGAATGACTGTGCATTTGACATTAAGAAATGATTTTAATTATAAATTGAAAAGTTGACGTATATATTTAATTAATTAAATACATATTAATAAATGTTATAAAGATAAATATTTATTAAATTGAAGAGAAAAAAATATAACTTTAAGATATTTAATTCTGCTATATAAGTTATGAACCTAATTAGATTTAAAAGCTTTATTTTCTAAAACCAACTCTTTATTCAATTAAATAGTGATAAAAATAGAAAAGAATTAATTAAAATTATAAAAACATTATATAAAGTTGCACAGAAAAGCATATACTAATATTAAAAAAATATTATATTTTAATTCAAGAGTAAAGTGAAAATAAAATTATATTTTATTAAAAAACACAATTTTTAAAAAGATTTTTATTTTTTTATTAATGTCAATTAAAAATAAATAACATAAAGGTCCAGCACATATATTCAATCACTTTATTTTAACTAATTTAATATAAACATAAAAAGGATAGTGGCCAAAGGATATTACAATTACAACCTATAGCTGTCAGCTCTGTAGTAACAGCCCAATCCAACATCAAAAGTGGCTACAACTTCCGCGACAGCTGCTTGGGTCGTGGTCGCAACTTGTTTTCTGTATGGTGCTGGGGTGTAATTTTTTTTTATAAAAATCTTATTTATTTTTAATATTAAAAAAGATAAATCATCCGAGGGTGAAGGGCATTGAGGTAATATTATGTTTCTTGGGTGAGGGAATATGTACATTTACAAGCTGAAGTTTCGTTTCCAACATTTTTTTTTATCCGAGGAAATCGTATTTTTTAAGAGTTTGGTCAAATAAAATCTTGATTCTTTTATATTCTTACAATATATTTAAAAAAATATTATCCGGTTAAAATGGTATAAATAAAGTGATCTTGACGTGTTTTGGCTGGTATTTTATTGAAAAATCTGGAATAGATCAAAATTTTAATTAAGATAAAAATAATATCGTTTTATCTCGTTTTTATAATTTGTACGGAATATTTTGGCTATTTTAGTCGAAACGAAACGAAACTAACAACTCTGATTTGGACATTTACAAGCAGCTAGTGAAGTTTCGTTTCCAACATTTCTTTTTTTATCCAAGGAAATCATATTTTTTATAATTTTGATTAAACGAGAAAAATCTCGGTTGATTAGCATGTTTCGACTCGAACACACAGATCTCAAGCCCTAACATGCTAATTAGAAAGATTCAATTTGGAAAGTCGATCGGTTTTACACAAGCTGAAAGATTTTACAGGCATGATTCCGCAAGAAGAAGACTGGTGAATGACTGGAAAGGAGAGCTCGAGGGGATTTTCCAGCGTTGCAGGCTTGCTTTGTAGAAGCTCCCCGTCTCCTCCTGCAATATCACGATTCTGTATAAGCCGTAGATATATGACCAAACAGGCTCGGATAGATCTTGCAAGATTTTAGAAGGGGTTGCAGAAATGATGACCAGAAAAAAACTGTTCGACTTTCAAAGTGAGGTCCTATCCCATTCTTCCATTAGAAGAAAACATATTATATATTATTTCAGTAATTATCCATGCGGCGAGGAAGCAATTCTGAAGTAACATTTAAATGGTATAGGAGTGTATTGTGCTATAAAGGATCCCGTAATCTTCATTTTACTTGTATTTATTGTGTTTGGTGTCGATCCCATGGTTTATCTTCTTGTTGTTTTCTCGTTTATGGTTTCGATTTTGGTCCCCAGGGGATATGGTATAGTGATAAGTAGTTTGAGATCTGCATAACAGATCTCGAGTTACAATCAAGACATGTATTTTTTATAAGAGTCTATGACAATCAGGTTTTACTTGTTCGCTTAGACCACAAGATATGTTTTACTCCAAAGTTTCTATTATGAATCTGCCTTTAGAATGATTTCAAGCAAAAGGAAACAGTAGATACATATATAGTGTGCATGTTAATAAAAGAGATTGCATCAAGAAAGAGAGAAAGAAAAAGTGCAGACACGGTGTTGTAGAATTACACTGAATAACAGGCCAACGTATGCTTATCTTGATTGGATGTTTGACGAGTCTCCATTAACAATGTTCCTGGGCGAAAGAAAGCTCGGCACATAAGGATTGGCTTCGAAGTTTTGAATCCCATAAATTTTAAGAAATCTGAAGCTCCTGTCTTCTGGATTGTAGGAAGCCATAGCCTTGGATTTGTGTGCCATCAAGATTTCCCCATTTCTCAGCAAACTTAGTGGTCGATACAAGTCCCTGTACCATACGATATCTGTGCTTGGATTCTTTAAAATGAATTCCTTAGTCCAGGAATCTTGAACACCATATTGTTTCATCACCCATATATCAAAATGGTCGCCCAGTGGATACTCAAAAAAGTAGAGGCGTCCTGCTAATACCCCTAGCACCATGTCCTCAGCCCTGTTCTTGTCATCAGGGCGGAGATGAGGAGGTGCTGGAACGGGTTGAAACAGCTCCCGCCCGATTTCAAGACAGTATATAAATTCTGATATAGAAGGATCGTTAACGATCCAGTGGAGACACCCATCTACAAAAGCATCATGGCATCTCAAATCCACCGGAGGAGGGAGGGTACCTCCATGAATGCTTGTCCATGTACCCTTTCCAAGTGTGTAAATCTCAGCCTCCATTAATCTCGACGGCTGCTGCACGAACTGAATCACCTTGTACTCGTCAGTCTCAGGACTGTGCCCGAACCAGGAAGAAACATAAGACCTGTGTTTCTTCTTCGTTAGGGGCAGGGTGATGGAATCACCAACAAGGGGATTAAGTATGCTAATGCTAATATCATTTGGTGAATTGAAATGGCGTATACATATCAATCCATTACAGGTGTTCACAATTTCAAAGTTCCCAGTTGGGAAGCCGAAGTCAGGACTGAACTTCACTGCTGCGTCAGGACTGCATATATCCGAGGCTTCTAGATCGAGCAAGCAGAGGCTTCTAGGACCGCGTCGACGTCCATGTCTGCGGGATCGAAGAATGAGAGAGGCAGGTGCTCTGGTGTGGTGCAGTTTGGCAAATTCAGGGTCTAATATAAGATCCTTCCATTTCTTGCACACACACATGCAACTGAAAATGGCTTTGAAGGGCAGCCTGGAGAGTATATCGACGAGGTTTTGAATGGGTAGCGCTGATATGGACCGGAAATCATCTTCTCCGCCTCTAGTTTGGGCATTATCTCTGCAACCTCTGGGTCTGGTGGGGTTGACATGGTTTCTTCTCCTCTTCATTTTTCATGGTATAACTGCAATGGCCCTTTGGCCATTGATTTTGGATACAAGGGCTTGGATTTGAAGAACGAAACTTAATATGCTCTCTTTAGAACATGAGAGGATCCAGGACCCCTTTAGATGATGGCATTGCTTGGTAGTATGGTGGCTAGGTTTCATGTTTATGATGAATTTTTGTTCCTTGTTAGTGCCTAAAAAGGTAGGTTTTCTTTTGGTATTTTGAATTATTTGCTGATTAGTTAAGTGCTCAACAGGCGAGATTTTTCTATAAATCTGGAATTATGATGCCTCGTTTGGATTTTTTTCTATAATTGGGAGTAATCAGGATTGCATATATCGAGCTGGCAAAAAAAAAATACTTTCTATTGGAGGATGCTAAATTAGGATGATGTTTGGTTTATGTATAAATAATATAAACGTTTTTAGTTGAAAAGATAAAAATATAAAAATAAATTGAATAATTTTAGAGTACTTTTTTTTTTTACTTTAAAATGAAAGGTAAGTGACGTACCTCCAAAAATAATATTTATTCATTTTTAAAATATTTATGTTAAAAACTTTCAATTCTAAATTGTTCAATTAAGACATGCAAGGATAAAAAATAGTTATTATTATAGTTTTAAAACTTACTTTAAGAGTCGATTGAAAACAAAATTCAAGTCACAAATCAGATTAATCCAAGTCAATATAAAAATAAAAATAGTTATTATCATAGTCTTAAAACTTGATTTGGGGGTCAATCTAGGGCAAGACCCGGGTCACAAATGAAATTGACTTCTAACCTTGGTCAATGTAAAAACAAAAATAATTATTATTATAGTTTTAAAACATGATTTAGAAATCGATATGGAGTAAAGCCTAGTTCATGTGTTGGAGGGTCAACACAAAATAAAAAATTATTATTATCATAGTTTTAAAACTTTATTAAATGGTCAATTCATGACAATGTCTTGGTCACAAATTAAAAGGGTCAACCAGGGTTAATGGAATGATAAAATTGTTATTATTATAACTTTAAAACTCGACTCAGGATCAACTAGGGTAAGGCCTAGGTGGGCCACGAGGGTTTACACGGGTTGACCAGAGTCAATATATGAATAAAAACAATTATTATTATAATTTTAAAACTCGACTCGGAAGTTGACTCGAGAAAAGGTCCATATCACAAATTGAGAGGGTCAATTAGTTGACCCAATATTTTTTTTAAATAAATAAATTAAAGTCATCTTATTTTGACCATTTAAAAACAAAAGTCAATAAGTTTTTTACTCATGGTTTATTCCGAGTTGACTTGGGTTTTTGATCGGGACAAGTCGAGTTAGTCTTTCCTCTATTTTTTAAAAACTCGGGGCAAATCCAGGTTTCATGTCAACCTGCTAAGTAAGTTCTAATTTTAAAACTAGAGTTATTATAATATAATTAATTTTAACACTCAATATAAACTAAAAAGTATGTGTAATTATTTTTAAAAAATATATAAGTTGAAATAAATATTTTTTGATATTTTATTTTGTGAAAGATCATCGTAATTAAACAAAATATAAAGATAATACACCACTGCTCTTTTACTGCTTTTATGTCTATCTTATTTTTATCTCTTTCTATGGTGAGATACTAACTCGGATTCTTGACTCTTTAGCCATTCAAATGAGTTAGAATCCTAGAACCGGACTCATACAATCATGCCTGCCTGCCTGCCTGCCTGGATGACCACAAATAGGCTCTGCCTTTTTTTAGGGCGAGGTGGCGATGTTTCACAACGGATCAACATTACCACCATCAAAATTAGATGAAGGCATCTAAGCAAACTAAATAATAACAGGATCAGTTCAATACAGATCATAGATGCAATCTATTCCAGCACAATCCTTCAAAAAAATTATGTCCATCAGCCTACCCTACAGCTCTCTTTCCTTTTCCAAGTTTATATATATACACATGTATGTATGTATGTATATGCCTCGAATCCGCAAGCATCATCCTGTACTATTTCCTTTCTTTCAGAATTTCATTCTACAATGTCATTGGAATGGCAAGAAAAGGTGATTATTTTCTCTGCTTTTTAAACATTCTAACCCTCCTGATTTCAATGACCATCGTCGTTCAGATTTCTAAAACATGGGAAATCATCACTTTCTATGACAATGCGAACTGTGCAAGCTTCTTACGAGCACCAGTCTTCATCTTAGGAGCGGCTCTTTTGGTTATCTCGGTCCTAGGATTGATGGCCTTGTTTTGTCGAGCATCGCCCCTTCACGGAGTGTATCTCTGGGCAAAACTTTTGCTTGTAATTGCTCTCTTGGGTTTTACAGTGTTCTCCTCGTTCGTAACAGATAAGGGTCCCAAGGAGACAGATTCAGGTAGAGATCAGATTAGGCTTCAGGATTTTTCAGGCTGGTTGCAAGGTCATGTGGTGAATGAAAACAATTGGGTCAGAATCAAGAAGTGTTTAATCAAGACCGGAGTTTGTGAGGAGTATGCCCAGAAATTGTCTGCCTTGCCTTCCGATGTCTTGTTGGAGATGTTGATTCCTGTTGAGGTATCATAATATCTCCATCTCTGCCAGATTACTGATCGCCAAAGGCTTTATGATCGCATTGTTTGTTAAATTTAATGTGATTTTCAAGTAAGTTTTACATATGCTTTCTCGGAATCTTTTCGTTCTTTTCCCAGTCAGGCTGCTGCATGCCACCAAGTAATTGTGGGTACAAGTTCAAGAATGCGACGATCTGGGATGCTCCGAAATCAGGCCTGGATTCTAAAGGTGACGAGTGCCTTTCATGGAAGAATGGCCAGGGGAATCTATGCTACGATTGTGAAACTTGCAAGGCTGAATATCTTCAAGAAGTGAGGACTGCTTGGAAAGCTTTGAACATTTTCAACACATGCTTGATCATCTACCTCACCCTCATCCTTGCCTTTGGATTTCTTTGCTTGCCAAGCGATCAGATCAGACGATTATGATCCATTTTCCAACTCTGCTAAATTTAGGTAAGTTCTATCAGGAATAGGATATAGATTGGCCGAAACTTGTATAGTTGTCATTTCAATCTGCCTAAGGGTAAAAAAAAAACTCGTATCTGCAAATATGTGATTTCGTTTGCCAATTTCTGAAGGGTTGACATTTTCTGAAACCTAGCTTGCTAGTGGTGCATGTTCTAGTTTATATATATAATTTCCCTGTTATCAAATTAATTAATTAATGCACCCGATCGATTCGATCTCTACGCATGTTACTAGTTGCGCTGAAAACCATCCAGGGTAAAATATCCGGTTGAAGTGCCAGAAAAAAACTGAGCAAGCAGCAAGATATAGAATACTTTGATATCAAGTATCGTATTTAGCATGTTCTTGGACAAATGTATACACAAATTAGATGTTAAGGAATCATCTCACCTAAAAGTTTAAGTTAGGTAATGTCCCAAAATATGATTTATATTATTCTTTAACACACACCCTCATGTGAAATCCTTTTGGGCTTGAAACTTGCACAGGTTCATATTACCTTGTACTTGATTTTTATCAAATAGAATGAAGATGGTGAAGTTCGAACTCATGACCGTTTGGTCAACAAGGCTCTGATACTATATTAAGAAACTATCTCACCTAAAAACTTAAGTTTTTAGATAAAACCTCAGAATATGATTTATATTATTCTCCAATAGCGGATTCTTGGTGTCTCTCTGACAAATCATTGTCGCAACCATTTTCAGCAGTCCATGCAAAGTGTTTAATCGAATTGCCCACGAAGTATTCTTCGTGAAGCAATGTCATGGTGATAGCAGAGCAAGCTCCCCTACCAGCACCAAGAAGGTATCATTTTGATCTCTTCTATACCCTTCATATCATAAAATACTTCTCGATCATTCCATTGGATCTTCCCACACATTTGCATCTCATGTCATGCCTGCTACCGTGAAATTAATAATCGAAACTTTGGGTACATCGTCACATTCTAATTTTGTATCCCTCGTGACCCTATGTTGCAATGTAGTTGATAAATTGTCTGTCCCGCCATGAAAAAACTCGGAGCACAAACTCACCAATTCTTCATTCCGAATACTTCCACTATGTGGAAACTGTAAATCTATCAAGGAGTCAACATAGGACAAGTTTTTTCTTCTCCTTCTCCATCCATTAACTTATTGTGCTTTTTCTCTCGTTGCGCGTCACTTAGAGGAAGGAGGATGTTCTCTAGTTCATAGCGAACCTCCAGAAGTTCTCCCACAACTTTTGAAACAGAATCTTTCCCAAATAAGGAGTGAAATTAAGCAAATTAAACTCTACAAATTTTGTTATGATTGCACGATGCACTGCTGTATTCTGTCTAATAACACTATCTTCATATTTATCACCAAAGCACAGATATATTAGCAGGTAAAACACAGCATGTTGAAAATGATCGACAACAACAATCGCTTTGTGGTCCAGCCTAGCAGTTTCCAGGAGTTTTTTCCTCAGATGTTCAATGCCCATTTTCGACAATCAAAATACAAATGTAAGTGTGAAGGGTGAAAAGTAGACATGAAGTTTTAACGGAGTTGGAGCCATAGATAAGGTGCAGTAGTCTCGGTGTTTGACATGACACAGGTTGTCTTGAGAGCTGGCGGGCAACTTGCAAAGGTTGGATCACTCCGTACAGGTGCCATATGGGCAGCTTCAGGGGTGTTTATGAAAATGGAAGGCTCAGGTCCTAGGTGTAGAGTAATGACAGGGCCATCTTGAGCACATAGTTTGCGAAGAACGGGCTCTAAGGAAGAAAATTTCCTTAAGGACTTCAAAAGCCATAAATAGTTTCCTGGGAAGGGCAAGGTAGGGGGCCCTGGTGGCAAGTTTTTGTTATGATGAAAGAGATGAAGAATGATGGAAGAAAAACGCACAGGCAAAGAAATGCAATCAGTAACAAATAGAGCTCCATTGTTGCAATGAATTAGAGAAAGATTTATAGTTCAACCACGAGAGAGATTTATAGCTATTAATTGGTGGGGGAGGGGGGGGAAGCATAGTATATATATCAAAGGTACAGATTTTTTTATAAATGCAATAAGGAATTCCTGGATAATAAGTAGTTCACTTGCGAATTTTGCCAAAGGTAAAGGAATTGAGAATTCAAACTGAACCCAGTTTCAACTCATTAATGTGATTCTAGAAATGAAAGTGACGCGTGACAAATGAACTTATGAGATCAACTTGGTATGCTTCCAATAGCATGCAACTGAATTGTGAACCGAATCGTGTCATCGCAGTGCAATTATCGATTTTTGCAGAGAAAAAATGGGATTCTAGATTCCTAATATGTCTCAGCATTTCTTGTGGCTTTCACTCCATCTCATCAGTGCTTATAAAGATTTCCCCAATCCTCACCAGATTTTTGTTGTTTTTAACTTGTTATCATCAGAAAATAACATCCATTTCGAACAGTGATAGATGGGTATAAGATATTGCAAGTCGAAAATCAGAACTTGAAGGAGATATCCACGCATTTATCTCACTCTCCTGCCTCGGACTCTGGATACCTTTGGGCCATCTCCTTTTGCATCATCTTTGAGCAAAACAAACCTCGGTTCATGAACAATTGCTCTTCCTTCTATGCCCAGCATAGTGTAACTTTCAGTTTCAAGTTCATACCAAACCAGACTTTTATCCCACGAAAGAAAAATATCTCCATCGTTCAAGACAGCTATTGCTCTGAAAATAAACGGATTCTGAACCCCAACTCTGTTCTCAATGACAAACATTTTAGTGCATGACTCCACAACACCATGCTGACGCATTACCCATATCTCCTTGGACTGTTCACTTTCAATCTTGTCATGACCGCAGAAATAAATAGTCTCTCCTAAAACCCCAAGATTGAGTACTTCATGGCCCTCGAATTCAACAATTTCGGGCAATGCAATCGATCCGAACTGCTCAGTTTCAAATCAAAAGTACATATTTGATCCAAATCATCCCCCATAGACACGAGAAGCCAGTGAAACGCACCATTGACAAATGATTTCATATAACCCCAATGGTAAAACAAACAGGAATCCAAAATATCTGGGGCAGCTTGCCAGGTGTATACACATCGGCTTGCAAATCTTTCTTCTCATCTAGCTTGTAAATTCTAATAGCCTTGAATTCATTGGTTTGGGGGCTAAAACCAAGTCCACCTAACTCCGTCTCCAAATCCCTCCCTACTTCAGCAGGGGGGACAAAGACATACTCCCCCATGACAGGATTCAAAATGTACATTACGAGATCTTCATTATAAGGATTTCTAGACCTATATTCACGTAAATAAAGCAATCCATTGCAAGAATTGACAAACTGATATTTCTTGATGAAGTTGGTAACAGGATTGAAGAAGCAAAATTCTCCTTGAAATTCAAGCCAATGGAGGGTAGTGCAGTCTTTCATGTAGAGAAACAAGGTGGAGGGTTCTTTAAGGGAGAGGTAAGGATTTCCAAAATCAGGGTCTAGGAGAATCTCTCTCCATGACTTGCAAGCATACCTGCAATCATTTAAAAGCATTCCGATTGGGAGTTTGCAAAATATGACCCTGAGGATGTCGTCAGGAAGCCTTGATATGTAGCACTCAGTGGATTCAGGCTTCCGCTTCTTGTTTCTGGATGAAGCATAAAGTGGAGTTCGGTCCCTAAAGTTTTTATTCTTTAAATTTTTCCATGTTATTTTGCGTTGTTAGTTTTAGTCCTAAACTTTTTAAAAATGTTTTTGAAACCACAAACAACACGAAAGAAAAAGGCACAGCCAACCTGCCCATGTCACATGGCTGGCTAAAAGCCAGCAAAAACCATTGGCCGCCTACGCGCGCAGAGTCACATAAACAAAGCGAGAGGACCCACCACACATCGTTCTTTTTATTTTTCCTTAACAGTATATCGTATCGAATCAGAAGAATAGATTGGGAAGAAGAGAGAAAATGACTCGAGGAAAGCAGAAGATCGAAGCCCAGAAGAAAAACGCAGAAAGGAATCAGAAATCCAAGGGTTCCCAGTTTGAAGCCCGAGCTGTTGCTCTCAAGGTTACCTGCCCCATCTGTAAGGTTATCACTACTTTACTCTCTCCTTTTATTTTCTTTCGTGTAATCATACACTTCTAATTTTTCAATCAGATCGGCCTTTTTCATTGTTGAAATGATTATAAATCGTGAAATTAACTCTTGGTAGATTTTGCCCCCCCCCCCCCCTCTTTTCCTGTCGTTCAAGACTGCGAGTGCGTTTTTTTTCAGATAACATGGTATATTATATTTATTGAGTATTAATATAGTGGCGGGGGAGGAGATTGATGATATTGTAAACCTATTATCTGATAGAGAGCTCCCAAGCTGTTGTTGTTTATCAAAAAACACCCAGAAGGTATAGAGATGAACTTGAAGAGATATGATTAGATTAGATTATTTGTCCTGTTGTTTTTGTGTCTTTAGGTTATACAACATTTTTTTTCTTGGTACGGCTTTGATTTCTCTTGTGTATTTAGTTTCTCAATTAGAAGTTGAGAATTTGAGGTCTGCCTGACGGCATTATTATTTAAGACGACCTTTTTCAGTAGCTATTGCTCGTTCATGAGGGTTTACTTTTTCTGGCAGCTTTAAGTTGAAAATCCTCTTACATGCTTGTCTTTGGTTAGTTAATAAACCAGATGGTCCAGACAAGATTTTGAATGTGATTCACGCTCTGGGCTGTGAGATGCACTATTTTACGTAGGATTTGGATGTTTTACATATTTCACATTAAAACTGATGTGGGCTCTTTCAGAAATTGATGCTTGCTTGTAGCACTGCTTAGTGCAGCAAATTATATACACATGTAGCAGAAAACAATGGAAAAGCTGCAATGTTTATGTCATTGTAAAATCTAATTGTGGATCAAAATTATGGCGGTCCATTTAGAGTTACCTTGTGATTATTATGTTTTCAACCTGGAGATGGCGTGGTTTGTATGTTTATCTTTCCTTCAAAACCAACATTTTCCCTTTCAAACTAAATACGTTGTGGTTTTACTCTTACTGTAATCTTTTTTAACTATTAACTTGAGTTTTTAAAGTAAAAACAC
The DNA here is from genome assembly GCA_025169955.1 of Salix arbutifolia. NCBI lineage: Eukaryota > Viridiplantae > Streptophyta > Magnoliopsida > Malpighiales > Salicaceae > Salix > Salix arbutifolia. Next base: position 8,257,973 of record CM045902.1, read on the forward strand.
AGTGCCATTACACTCTCATCATACTCTTTAGTAAAATCTTATGTCATAGTTTCTCATTTTCATTTATTTTCATATTACTTCATTATAAACAGTCACTTCATGAGCCATGATCCAAATGCCACCTTTATACCCTGTTCCTATTCCAAGTCTGTATTGGCCAACGTTTGTGAAATTGGGTGCTATATACAGTATACAGCTCTCACTTTTTTTAGCACTAGTTGAACTACCATGTGTTTTGGTGAGATTTACCAAAACAAGAAAGAGTAGAATCTGTTGAACAACTTATTGCCACTAATTTCTTAAGATTACAATGATCAATGATCTCCCAATGCTTTTCTTTTAGATATTTTTGCATGTTTCTATAACTATGTATAAAGGCGTGAGCTGCATAAAAACTTTTGATTAACTATATTACCCTTAAATACTTTTGAAAGTCTATTATACCTTTAAGTCATTTAAATGCCTTTATACACATTTAATATATATATATATTTCCTATATTACTTTTTGAATGTGTTTTCTATTTATTTATTTTTTCTAATATGGGTTTCCTATATAATTTTTTCCCTGTTTATCTAATTATAGCATGTTTCCTATATTCCTTTTCCTTTCTGAATTTAGTATCTGATCTCTTGTTTCTATATAACACATTCGATATACCTTTCCTTCTGAACCTTTTTCTCTTTTTGGGGACCACAGCAACTTTTCTTTTTATAGCACCACAAAGTTTTTTTCCCGAACACTTTTTTAGTAGTACCTTAGATTTTAAGCAGACATCAAAACATCTTAGAATCCTTTCTCAATCCATGTTAGGAAAACCCTTTTATTCTTACTTCACTAAATTTATAGATTATGGCTTCCAGTTATTATATTCAATTTAATAAACAATAAAAAGAAGAATACATTGCTCAGCAGCCCCTCTATAATTTGAAAAAAGGGCTTCTTTCATTTCCCTAATATTTTTAGCTATTAGAAATAAAAAACTTTGATTTTTGATTTTTATTTTTTTGTATTTTAAGCTTTGGATGTTATATTTTTTAAAATATCTTGAATATAATTCACGAATATAAAGCAACTAATATAGTAATGTCTAGCAATAATTTAATAATCCACTTGCAACAGACTTGCCTAAAAACTGGTCTTTTAAAAGAAAGCATAAATTCACTTCCAAGAGTGCAAAACTGTAATAAAAAATTGAGATAAGCAATAGTTAAATATTTTAGAGGATTTAATTGCTTGTTTAGAATGCAACCAAGTCAAGAATTGAGGCTTTAAAAATTATGATACTTGAGGAACTTAAGTGTGTTTTGGATTGAGTTTCGAAAGCACTGGTTTTAAGTGGCTAGAAGTTGCGAGCAATGGTTTTTAGAATGACCTATTTGGGATCATGAGCCTGCATCTTGACTTGAAAAACTGAACCACAATCCTTAACATGGACTTGCTAAATTATGAAGCGAGTGTTTAGAATTGATGTAGCTTTTGCTTTTGAACACGTTTCCAAAGTGTGTTTCATTTTGATGTGCTAATGCTAGAAATTAAAAAAAAAATCTGAAAAAAAAATTATTTTTATGCATTTTCAAGCAAAAAACACTTTTGAAAAGCACCTTGCACCACAATATAAAACACACAAGAAGTGTGTTCTTGTCTAGAAAATGTCTGCATATATCTCATTTTGGTATATATAAAATCTCTTTTTATTCAATGAACTACATGTTGGTGGGGCCATGATGCCTCCCTTTATGAAGAAGACTGGCCGTTTACTCTTAACTATAATTTAAGGAGAACAGCCAGCAGATAATGGCAGGTGCATGCTATTGGTCATATCTTCGACAGAGAAGATAAGAAATTAGACAAGATTTGATCTCGCATGTGTAGTTTCAGGAGTCCATTTTCAGTGATCAACCTGAGATTGTGTTTTGGTCATTTTTGAGGGATGGTATAATTGCCCCATTGCAGCTCTTCATGAGAACATTCTTTTGCACGTCAGTCCTTTTCAATTTCTTAATTACGAGCAATTTGTAAGGTTTTTGCTAATCCTTTTATGGTAGCTATTATTGATCTTTGTGCTTTTGTTTCACATACTTAAACACACTTTGCATTTTGACTTTCAGGTTCAGCTAGCGAATAGTAATCAACTAGGTGATCATTATGCTTCCAAACATCCAAAAGAGAACCCTCCTGCCGAATCGAGCTGATTTATCTTGGTCACTTGTAAAATATCAAATTCGTTCCAAACTGCCAAAGCAGTATGTCAATGAATGTGTGTGACCATTTTCTCATCCGAACTCTAGAAATTGATGATGTTGTTTTCTGTTTTTCATGTGCGAGCCTGAAGTTTATATGGCTTTGGTGTTGATTTTCTCGTTATCGATGTTTGTAACGACCATCAAGAACTGTTTCTTTCAGAATCAGCAAGTTTGGATACATGATTGAAGAACGGAAAATCTTGAAACTTAGAGGTGTGGTTTGAAAGTCTAGCCAAGAGCTTTGTGGGAGAAATCGTAATGGAATCTGGGCTAATGGATACTTGCTATGGTTCTGTCATTATAACTGAGAATGACTTTGTACTATCCAATCCCAGATCAAGGTTTTGCTTTAATAAAAACCAAAACTTTTAAGTTGTGACTTGTGACTTGTGCTTCTTCTTTATTTCGAGTCATTTTACCAAAAATAACTTGTGATAAAATGGCTTTAGCTTTGAAGTATGTCTAGTACAAATGACTCAAAATAATTATTTTGACTTTTGATTAAAATAAAATTTTGTTAAATGTTATTTCTATCTAAACATACTTATGATTTTTTTTTAAATTAAAAGTAAAGAAATATCTTGATTTAATTTGTAAAAGTCATATCAAATATACCTTAACCTTTACTTCAATCTAAATAACATTAGAACATCAAGTTCCTTAGAAAAAGCAGAGTCTTAAACTAAAATAATCAAAATGAAATTTATTGAAGCTCTCTACTAAATTTGGAAGTGGTTGCTTGGGAAGGGGGATTGCCCAATTATTTATTGTGAGTAAAAAAAAAAAAAAATTCAAATAACCTTTGAAGTTTGTGATCGCACCCTTGGGAAAAAAGAAGGTTCATTCCATTCTTCATTTCTCTCTCCCTTGTGCAAATTGCAATCAAGCCCTTATTTTTGGCATTTTGAGTTTTTTTTTTTTTGTAATCCATATTTATTTTATATGTAAACTAGCCAATTACCAACGCTACATTGCAAGTGAGATTTAAGTATGAAAAAAATGTATTGGTATTAAATATATTTTCTCGCACCATAAAAAAAATCAAATTGAGAATTAGAAAGTTGTTGAGTGTGTTCAATCAATGGAAGTTGAAAAATATATATGCATATAATGATGTTTAAACTTGTGACACAAGATGTTCTTTAATTTTTTATTTTATATAATTATATATCAATTAAAATATATTTTCATAAAAAAAATATAACAATTTATATTCTGTAGAAAAAAATGTAATTGTTAGTATAAATTATCTATTTTTACTATTGTGTTTTTTAATATATATATATTTCTTTATCTATGTTGTTTATTGCATAGAAATTGTAAGAAAGTAAAATCAATATAAAAATATAACGATTTGAAACAAGTCTAAAAGGGTATCTCTTGGATCAAACAAATTTCTCTTATTGATTTTTTTATCAAAATCTTTGTTTTTTAAACTAAAAAGTTTGATAATATTAAAAGTAAGCTTTAATAAATAAATAAATAAAAACAATAAATAAGGAGTTGGTAATTTTGATATGAATGTATAAAAAAAATAAAGAATAATAGTGAGAAAATTATATAATAAAATTTTAAAAATAGATCTTTCATACGCATTTAGAAAAGTTTGCATATTAGCTTCATATATACTTATTAAGAAGACAGTTGCTAATATTATCATGGAAGGTACTAATTTTATTTAAAAATAATGGCATAATCAGATAATTATTTGACTTTTATTTAAATAATTTTATTCAAAAAAAGCTTAAATTAAAAAAGAAAAAAACAATGAGAAAATAAATTATTGTCAAATAGCAAACCTAACCCAAATCAACTTAGGCTATGTTTGTTTCCCGGAATTCACTTTCCGGAAAACCATTTTCCAAACTTTCCTGTGTTTGTTTGTCTTCAAGAAAGTTGGTCAACGGAAAACACTTTCCGGTCAACGGAAAACACTTTCCAGTCAAAGAAAAATTTGGCTTGATTTTCAGGAAAGTGTTTTCCGGAAAATTTGGGCGGAAAACACTTTCCGGAAGTTGTGAAAAATTTAGAAATGTCATTATTTGCTGATTATATCAAATTTGATCCTCAAACTTTTGATTGCTATATATAATTTGTTTTTGAATATTTATTTTTCAATTTTATCTCTTAAAATTTAATTTTTATATTAATTTTGGTCCTTATTTTTATAATTGCTATTTGCTTTTTTCTTATCATTTTTTTATTGAAATTTTTTATCTATCAAATTTGGTCCTCATTTTTTTTATTGTTACTTATTTTATTTGAAATAATTTATGAAATGTTAATTATTATTATTTTAATTTATTCACCTTTCATTTTTTAAAATTTTTTTAGATTTGATCTCTATTATTTTGATTATTATTTATTTTATTTGAGATAATTTATGAAATTATATTTTTTTCAATTTCATTCTCATTGAACTTTTTAATTTGTAAGATTTGTTCCTCATTATTTTAATAAACTTGAAAAAAAAATTAATTTATTAATAAATTATTTTCCAGTTCATTTTCCATAACACAAACAAACACTGGAAAGTGTTTTCCAGTTCATTTTCCATAACACTGTCAAACATCGAAATTCACTTTTCAGGAATTCACTTTCCCCGGAATTCACTTTCCAAAAAGAAACCACTTTCCAGCAAACAAACGGGGCCTTAATATAAGAAGATTAAACTGGGAAATAAAAAGCATCATTTGACAAAGAATTAAAAAAAACTTGAGATGATTCACTGGTCATGTGAAATAATTTTTCCACCCAAATCTTTTAATATATAAAAAAAAAAACGAAGAAACGCTGATTCATGTTAGATACCTGGTGCAGTATGTATCAACAGATCGGCTTCCTAGATCCATTTTACCATTCTTTTTTCCCAAAAGAAGTTTTGGTGCATTATTTAGTCAAGACTTTACAATATGCTGGCTGAATATCTCTGCATGCATCTCTTATACAGGTAACTACGAGATTCTCCTCACCTCATACCCATGGGAGACTGTAAGAGGTGATTGCTTTGAAACAGGCCTGTCTTCAGACCACAGCTCCAGATTTACTGTCCCTGTTCCCCAGTGGATGTAACACTTGTAAACCTCATTAATGTTAAAACGATTGACTAAAGCCAAGCCCTGACATTGATCCACCAGCATCCATTCGCCTGAAAGAAACGCAATGAATGATATCAGGATTTACAAACAATATTAGGCTCAATATATGCGCTATACACTCTCTCAATAAACTATGTTACTTTGTTGGACCCACAGTTCTTGCAAGAATTAATGAAATGTTTAATGACTGGAGCAGTGCTGAGGTTATTGTAATTACACTTACTACTACTTTATACTGTTTCTTTATACTTGCATTAACTAAATTTTTTGCATTGTGATTATGATTTTTTTTTAATTATGAAGGATGATCACATTGATTTCAGCAAACCTCGGGGATTGTTACTTGTTAATGAAATTTTCCCTAGATCTTCCCATCTCTATTGTTAATTTTGGGATTAACAGCAGGGACTTGAGAGTCAACTTCAGGACCTCTGCTTTGCAAGCAAAAGTCCTTTGACAACTTTGCTTGATCTCATGGTTTGTTTCCTTTCTTTATTCATTCCATTTACATTCTACATTTTCTGCTACAAAAATTATATAAAAAAATCCGTATAACTACCATAAAATAGAGTGACAAGGAGCTTACCATTAGGCAGAAGATTCTCTTGATAGAACTGATCCCCAGATTCAGGCCAAATTTCATGCTTTGATCCATCAATGGAGGTGAATGAGACAAAAGTCTCAGTGGGGTGAAGGAGAGAAAACATCGGGTGTACTCTCAAGCAAACCAGTCTACAACACAAACAACAATAGTTTGGTATTCATAGCTTTATGTACATGTTGGTGCATTCTTGTATAATGATTAAAAGAAAAGAATGCAAGCTTACAGCCCTAGCACACATTAAGCATACAGGAGGACCAAACAGGAAGAAAGAATATTCAAATGAGTAAACATGAGGAAAATTGAGTACATTTTAAGGTCATGTAAAAAGACTGCAATCCTGTTGAGAAACAATGAAGTAGAAAATTGTTTCTGGGAAATTAACGTTTTTGAAGATTATCTCATGTGAAAAGACTGATTTTGTATAGAAACAACGTAAAATGCAATTTCAGAAGCAATTCCAGAATGCATCTGCTGGTAAAAAAATCCTAAACAGCTTGTTAAATGCATGTTGTCATGCTTCGTAATTCATTTTCTCATCAATTTGTAAGGCACAACAAAAATGATTGATGGTAGCTGTGATGGAAAAACAGAAACAATATCTCCATGCGATGGATTGACAATGTCAATATGGGCTGGTGCAAAGAAAGCCTTAAGAGCATGGATCCTCTTGATGGTAGCTGAAAGGAATTAAAATTATCATAGACAAGGAATGTTTCTGGACCTAACCTTGAAAATCCACCAGAACCAGCACCAACGCTGCGGGCTATAATGCCAGAGTCAATCTGGAGAATCTTTGGATTATCATTGCGTAGAGATATCTGCCGTCGAAGAACCAACCCTCCACCAATATCACCTTCTAAAATAAGAGATTCCTCCTTTCCTGCATGCTCAAGATCCCGCCTACGAGCAACGATTACAAGCATAAACATGGGTATCTAGCAGATACATGAAAAAGCTAGGGACTCAGTTCTTTTCAAGTATAAGCAAACAGAACAAATGCATTTAGGAGAGCAGAGGTCTCCAAAAAGTGCCTCAGTAAGGTCAAACTATCCATATTGAAAATAGGGAAACTCCATAAATCCGATCCACACAACAAGAATAGAAATTTATCTTTTTATTTTTATTTTATTTTTTTGAGATAGTTGATTGTATGACAATTGATATTCTGAAAACAAAACAAATTCTCAAGGAAGTTAAGAATTGTTATTGATTTATCAGTTACATGAGTTAATAGATCACTCATTTTCTCTACCCTGCAAGTACTTGACTATTCAGTCACAAGGAAGAATTAGGCTTTGTATCAGAAAGGAATTGTATTGGTGGAATCATTTATGCTTCCAGAGATAAATAAACTACAACGAAATTAGTCAAACAAATCAGCAACTTACTCAATGACACTATATTCTTCAGAACATCCCGCGGACCGGTAGTCGGTACCACTATACTCTTCATATCCATCAATCTCAACCCTGCTATGAAGCCACTGTGTTCCTTCATTGCCAATAAAAGGAAAGTGAACTTTTTGGATCATATAAGGTGAACCTCTACTCTCAAGAGCTTCAAATTACCTTGGCCAGGTTAAAAAAAAAAAAGTTTTGCTGGATTGTAAGCATTACCCGAAGGAAGGTGCTCCATGGAAATAATTCTGCCCCCAATCCAGGGAACTACTTTAGCAATCCAATCACCGTTTTTCAATTCAACAGGGTCCTTTGAAAGCTCCACCACTCCCTTGGGCCCAGAAACCTCTTCCAACTCCGGAATATGCTTAGCACATTCTGCATTTAAGAAGAGGACAAAAATTGATTTAAAAATAAAAAAATAAAACCTAAAAATTAGCATCTGGAAAGAACTATGTGATGCATTCAGAAGAGTGGAATGACAAGCTTATCCACCTAAAATATATACATTATATATTCTTAAAAAGACTGCAAGGAAGAAAAGAAATGATTTCCATAATCCGCATCTCAACCACCATAAAGGAAAAAAATTCACGAGCTCTAGCAATTACACATAAAGGTAGAATTAGAAAATCACAAGCAGCCTCCTCAACTACAATAAGCCGATTAGTGTCTATCCTTTTGAAAACCATTAAACACACAGAAAGCCCTAACCTTGTGGGGCATCATGGCCATCCAAATATGATTACCAAAGGAACACAACCAGAGTTGTGAGAATGAATGAGACATACTAAAACGAAGATGTGCAAGTGAATTTTCAAGAAGAAAGGAGATTAGTCTATTCTGGCCCACATATTGGATGCATATGCCCTGAGAAACACTAACGAAGAAAATGATGAGTTTTCAACCAACAAGAATTATGGGCCTATATGTTTAAAAAATAGTTTATAACTGACGTTTAATTTTAAAAAAAAGGTGAAAATAGAGGATATTGACAACTGAAAAGAACTACCAATACCTAACAGGGTCCTGTATTGTTTCTCACTGGTGGACACCAGTGAAGAAACTTCAACTTCTGTGGGCATATTGATTTTCACGACATCTCCATCTATGCCCCATGAGTCAAGCTGCGCAAAGATAAAAAGATTGATGAATATTTTAAATATATGTTTCACCAGTGGTAGTTTACAGTGAAAACCAATTATGCCCTAACAATGTTCATTGACAGCAGAAGACATACCATTGCACCTCCACCAAGCAATAACTGTACATGCAGACGGCGTCTGGGCCTCTTCCATGATCCTTCCATTTGGGAAACACTGACAGTAACAGCTGAAGATTGAAGTTTGGCGACGTAGCGTGTCAACAGATATCCACCTCTGGTGAATTCATACCCGTCACCTTCATCTTCAAACAGTAATCCTTCAGCATGCCCTGCAAATGCAGAAATGTAATGCAACCAGGTCAAGCCAATCCATCAACATATATTATCCCAACAATACACGTGCACACATGTAAAGAACCAGAAGGTACCTTTTATCAACCCATGTTTTGTTTAACAAAACAGTAGAGACAGGCTTAAAAAATGTCTCATCAGTTAAAGAAAAAACAACTGATTAAGATTGTATGGAAAGACTCCACCATGAATGTCAATCAGTATAATGTGGGTTGTGGGAACACTGAGGGGAAAAGGATATTTTCCCCTAACTTACCCATTTCCCAACTGACATGCTAACTGTGATTCATACCTTTTTTCCTGGTTGTTTTATAACCTCATTTTCTAAAAGCTTCAACTATCAGAGTATCCAAATTCACTATGCTTAACACACTATAACTCCACGGCTTCCCATGGTCTAATTTGCTTGTGAATAGAATTAGGAGTTTATGAGATCCAAAAGATCAAACTTACTATCATAAGGCATATTAAACTTAACTTCACATCTTTGAGCAACAATTCAACACCTGACCTTTATAAAAACTAACAAGCGTGAGAAATACCATTTTGATCTAAAGCTACAAGGAGTGTCAAGTCATCTGACAGATTAGCTTCACCAACATGCTGATGTGGGGGAGCCAAAGGAATTATTGATCCTCCTTGCAAATATAATGCTGGTAAATCCTGTTACAGAAAAAGGTAAGTTAGAAGATATAATTAAATGAAATGGAGCAAGAAGAGAATAGTAGATACCGGGTGTGAATCATCAAAATCAAATCTCAACCAGATTCCCTTGGGTAGCACTGGTTGCAATCTATCCATTCCCTGATCAGCAATGGTGCTAAAGAAAATAAAAGAGGATTAGTACAAATTGCATAGGGATGCCCAAGAAAACGCTATCTACAAAGAGCTTCACCAATTATTACCAAAGAGACAAACACAACCAAAAAGAATTACGACAAGTGAAGATGATGACATTGTAATTGCTCCTCAATGCATACAGAACTCTTATACCGCATAGGCATATTCTACTTTCTTACAATAATGTAGGCATCAAGCAAGCAAATATACAGTATTATATAAATATTCCTACCAACACTGCCCCTCAAAATGGTGCATAACAGCACAGGTGTCTCTCAAGCACATCTAGCAAGAAATAGAGATTTTATCACCACGAAAGTTAATAAGGACATTGGCCAACTGATTTTCAAATGGTGTATAATGCAAATAAGTTACTCCCTTAATGAACCTTCCCACTGATAAAATGGCTGTCAATAAAACTGTTGCCTCTTATGGCCTTATTAATCTACAATTTGAATTAAAACCTACGACCCAGCTCACATGGTGTGAAAGGAAATCAAGCAAGTCAAACACATTTAGCTAGTATGAATCTTTAAATAAAGAGAATGAGAACCTTGAATAGACAAGAAGAGGACCCAGCAGGAAGGAATTTTCAGTGGTCCTTAAGCCAGGATCTTTTGGATCTGCATGGGCAATTTACATGGAAACACTAAGTAACCATAATGAATGTGAAAACATTCTGAAGTTCCTTAAATGAAGTAAGATTATTCAACTGCAAAACGACATACCGGCAAAGAAAGTTGGAGTTGCCACCAGGGTACCTGTTGTGTGCGCCAAATAAAACAGAGTGTATATATGTAGTAGAAGTCGATAGCGCCTCTTTAATGCTAGACGGCACACTTCTTCACACTAATGGAACTAGATTTAGTGAGCAATAAAAATTGATGGTAGAACATAAAAAGTAGCTGCATTAACCAGCAACATGGAAAAATTATGAAGGTGGCAACAAAGCTGTGAAAACATATGATCTTAACAAGAGGTAAGTCTATTCTGGAAAAAATGTAGAAGGTAAGTTTTTAGCAGTTACAGCAGATGACAAGCAAATGTCAATTGCTCCAGACTGTGCTATATCAAAATGAAACATCCAAGTTCATATAACAAGTAAGAAATAAGTGAGAGGTATCAAATTGCTAGCATGTGAGACCAACCTCTTCCCCAAAAGACCATGGCTCATGATCATTTGTTTTTTTTTCAGAATGCCCACGGCAGAAAGGAAACATAGCACCCACACCCATCCACCTTCCAAAAAGTTTGGGTGTTGCATTTCCAGCAAATCCACCAATATCAGGTCCAGAGAGTGGCTGACCACTGAGTCCCTATCCATGGTGTAAAATTTAAATTAGAGAAAATGACCATATTGAAAGAAGAGAAAACTTTTAATTTCATTTCCTGACAGGGAACACTTTCCCTTTCTGACCACAGTTTCTCTCTCCAAGGAAACAGAACCAAACACTAAATTTTATAACATTTAGTGCAATGGGCAAATCCATGTGGTTACCATTTACACATGGCCTTTAAGAAAAGCTATAAGGAAATGACTCTTCAGCCTTGGAAGGGCAAAAAATATCAAAGCATTACAAAAATGATGATGTGAGGATCTGGGGAGACATCTGAGATAGATAAATGCATACCTTATAACATACTAAAAGGCAAAAACGAAGTCAATTTGCCTACTTGTTGGGTAAAAAATAGGCTTACCAATTGAAGTACCATGGAGAGAGACATGTGTAAGTGCTCCCAGTTTGAAAGGTTATCTCCCGTCCATGTTGCTGCATGCCTTTGACTACCAATAAATCCAGCTCTGGTGAGTACAAAAGGGCGCTTATTTTCATTAGCTAACTTCATGCCTTCATATGTTGATCTTGCCATAAGCATGCCATATACCTATAAGTAAGGAACCGACAAGAATGGATAGAATTTCAAAGATTATTTGCATCACAGTGATGAATGCAAACAAACCATCAGAATAGCAAGCAAATCATAAATTAGACAAAATTGTTCTTCCAGAGGTTTGCTGGCAAGAATGCATAATACTGAAGAAAATAATAGTACTGGCATCCCATTCTTAGATTTCATTATCTTGCCACAGGAAAAAAAACAAGATTATAGTTTAGGGGAAATACATTGTGATAGTGCGTGTGATTCTGACAACCTCCAATGTCTTCATCTCCAAGATGAAAATTGCTCTCTGGCATCGTCTTTGTAACAGTCTGAAAAGCAAAGTAATGAGACTAAGAAACGACAGCCAGAAATGGAAGGCTTGAGAAAGAAGCAGAGAATTACTTTGAAAACAGCTGGCTCATTCATATCATTCCATATGCCATCAACACCATTAGATGTAAAATCTCTAACTAAAGCAGCCCACCAAGCACGAACTTTTGATTGTGTGAAATCAGGAAAAACACAGGGGCCGGGCCATACCTCCCCTGGACATGGCAATAAAACCATAACCTGTCATTGATATGCTAAAATGTAAGAAAATTAAGGGTAATTACTAAAGCATGCAATGCTACATTCGTACCAACAAATGGCTCTCCATCTGCTTTCTTGATCCATACATCATTTTTAGAACCACTCTCATAGACAAAATATCCTTCTTCTTTCTTGATACCAGGGTCAAGCATCCAAATCGCTTTAAAACCATCATCATGGAGATCTTTTACCAAAGATTGTGGATCTCGAAAACGTTCCTGAAAATATTGGTTATAGTATTATATTACAATTCAGTAAATATTTCATTTATCTGCCCCTCTTGGAAACTAAATTGAACTTGTCAATAAAGGATCATTCAAGCAAAACACATGCCTGGTCAAATGTGAAACAGCGAAAACCATCCATGTAGTCAATATCCATCCATATAACGTCACATGGTATGCCCTTCTCTCGGAAAGTTCTAGCAATCTGCAAATTTACAAGGCTCAGCAGCCAAAAGCAGATATACAATGTCAAATAATATTAATGAAGTAAATAATTTTAAATAATTGAGGGCCTCTAATATTTTTTTTTGGTATAACCAAGGGTATCCTGAGCGCTGGCCCAAACTAATCCCTTTCGCACCGGGTGGCAAGTGCTCCCCAAACAACTGAGGGCCTCTAATATGAGGTGAACAAAACTTCGAGAAGATAACATTGAAAACTGTCTTTCCACAGCTAAGAAGAAGAGATCAGAACAGGAGGCTAGCTTGAAATAGTCAACATTTTACATGCATGAATCCTAAAAAAGTGCACCTCACGAACTCTCTCATCAGAATCATAGCTCCACCGGCATTGTTGATAGCCTAATGACCACTTTGGAGGCATAAAAACAGTTCCTGAGAAAAATGACAGCATAAATAACTAGCAGACCAGATTTTTTCAAAAATAGTAAAGCAAAATTCTAGTGTCTACTCTGGCTGTTACTGAATGTTTTCCAACCCACAAAGTAGCAAAAATAGTCTTAGATGTTCCAAATTTAAAGATAAAAAAAAAAAAAAAGGAAAGAAGAAAGCCATTCATTGTGAACTGAAACCCTTGTCAGTAATGCCAAATTGTACAAATTTTCTTTTTGGCAAAATTTCATGCCCCCGTCATCTTAGGAGTCAGCCCCTAGCAAGATCTCAACTGTTTCAATGCAGTTCAGCCGCCATCATTAAACAGCCCACTCCATCATTTTGACCCTTTATATTCCCTCCTCTTGCCACACATGTTTCTGTTCGTTTTAGCCAATTCAAGAATCAATTTTCCACTACCCTTCACTATTATTTGCCAAGGAAGAGGATATACAATCATTCCCATTTCTCTACTTTAATTTATCCACAAGCCTCTCTACATAATTGCAACAAAAGCCATTGTCACATAAGAAACCTCAGATCAAAACATCAGAAACACCAAAACAATTACAAAACCCGTAAAGCAAAAGATCTAGTCACCAAAAAACCACTCTAACTCCATCTGTAACAGTAAAGTAAAAGTTCATCTTTTACAATATACTTTTCATTCCATGAACATACCCAATAAGTAAATGGACCAAATGCAATAACACATGAAATGAGCGGGCAGTTAACAAGACATCCACAAAAAAAGCAATTAAGTCAGGGCAGAGAACAGATTCAAGAGGCCAATTAAATCTAAAATGGTTAGGATATTACCAATGGCATGAGACAAAGATTTCAGAACATCTGTGGGGGAAGCAAAAAGACCAAATGTAACAACAGGGTACGATGATGGAGCAATGAACTGAATTATTGATTCCTTCCTCAGATCAATCTGCTTATTGATGGTAACGGTGAAAGTTAAATTAGGGAAACATACAAGGGCTGGAACAATAACAAAAGGTTTCATTACTGGCACATCACCTCACATTGTAGCGTGGTGTCTGCAAGAACCCCTAATGCCTCTCCATCCGGGAGAACAGCCAGCACCCAAGGATGTGACTGGTACAATGATGTAGTTCCAGGACCATAACCCCATGCATCCGTGTTCCATGTGAAAACCTACATTAAAAAATCTTCTACGTAAAGAGCCACATACAAAAAAAAAAGTCAACCATGGCTGTTGCATCAAACAAAAACACTTACTCTTTTTCCGGTCCTCTCAAGCTGTCCACTAACTTCTCCAGTTCCATAAAAGGAGGTACCATCAGGAAACTATACCCATAGATAAATTATAAATTGTCAAACTTGGAATAACTCAAAATATGAACATCAAAGATATCAAATTTACATTTAGATAGGTACAAATACGGGGAATCTGTAACTACCCACCTTGAATTTAACAATCTGCTTCCCAGAAACACATTCATATGTAGGGGTATATGAAGGGACACTGTGACTCATGATTGGCGTGTCCCTATCTTTGCTACAGATGAATGAAAGGCTGGGATATGAAGCAACTCTAGCTTCTGCAGAACAATCAAATCGAAAAACCCCATCCTCCAGGATAGGCTGAAAAATCATATCCCTCGAGACAACATCAGCAGCGACTACCTTAGCTTGATCATGATCAGCCATTTTTGAAATCAATCCCCTGCAACTTAACTTTTTATCAAGCCTCCTCTTTCTGCATGCCAAAGTTTGATCAGAAATTCAATCAATCAAACAATGAAAGAAACACAATTAAAAAAAAATGGACAAATGAAACACTTCTTTAGTAATTAAAGTAAATGGAGGAAGCTATATGATCACCATAGATATCAAAATAATGATTCCTATATTAATAGAATTAACAGGTCAAAAAGATTCCAGAAAGCGGGTACGCTTCCGCATGCATGCATCAAAGATAAAGCCGAACTAACATGAACTTGTTCTTTCAAAACTTCAACTAGCTGACTCACAAATTAATATTTCCTAAGTAAACTCAATCAAGAAGCAGAAGTAAAAAAGCGATGGTCGAGTGATAGATGAGAAAGAAGAACCTGGAAGCAAATGAAACGGCTGATGTGCTGGTAGTTGTTGAAGTGGGGAAAAGAGAGAGAGGAGGAGGGAGTTTATGATGCCTAATTGTCGGTGCTAGTCCACGTTGTTGTCCTCTACTGCCCACCCGTACCGGTTCCATTAGAAATTCCACAATTCAGTCGTCATATTATATTACGCTTGTGTGCTGCTAGTGGAAATGGCCGGTTGCGTATAGAATAGTAATTCATTGAAAGAACAAAACAAAAATATAAAATAGAAAGACTTTTTTGTTTTTAAAAAAAATCCCTCCACGCTGCTCTGAGGATTTTTTAATCATTGAAGCAAGACAACAGACGGAGGTGGTTTGTTTTGGTACATTGTCACGGGATAATTTCTCTCTCCGCGAATAATCCCGTGTGGCAGCCAGTTCCCAACTAGACTTAGTCTTTCCTCACTTTTTACTGTGTTTGATTACACAACTAAGTGTTTCACTCACCCCAAGAAATTCCCACACTTTTCTCGCAGACAATTTATCAAATACAAATAATACACTACACACCAAGAATATAAGAATAACTATCAACCTTTATTTATCTCGTAAACAAAGATTACACAATATTTATCTCATAAACAAAGATTACACAATATAAGTGTGCTATGCAACGGGTGGGAGCACGTGGGGCTCACACCTGGCCTCCCTTTTTTCCTTTTCTTTTTGTTATAGTATGCTGCGGTAGAAATTATTTTTTATTTAATTAATACTATTTTTACACATATTTTTAATATTAATATATAAAGATAATTCAAAAAATCATAAAAAAATTAATCTAAAATAAAAAACTGCAACGCTCAACAAACAATCAGCTTCTGAAAACTACTGTTGATAGACACCGCAGGATACAAAAAATTGAAAAAATGTTAAGTTTTCAATATGGAGGGACGACTCAGGGGCACAAACAATCAGCCCTGTTTCACGCAGATCAAAGTTCAGGAGGCTTCTTCTTCAACGCGTTCTTCTTTGTGAGTATCCAGTTACACACTGAGTCACTGTGACCTCTTCTACTGCACTGTTATACCAACTAGACTTGCAATTGTTTTTATTCTACACATAATTCATTGGGGCCAATATCAGTTTACAGTCCAGTCGCCATTACCATTCCAAATGCAACCTGCATTTAGATAACCAATTAGGCAATTAAACTGGCAACTTAACTTCTCTAATTTCCCTTTTCCATTGAAAATGGCCAATGAAATGTTGCTTCTGATCTTTAAATTGGGGAAGGTCTCTCCATCTGACTGATTTTAATCCTGTTGCAGAATGTAATGTAACCACATCAAACCAAATGATCAATTACAGGACAACGTAAGGCAATAGTTGTGTCAGGACCGACCCCACAGTCAAATATCGGAAAAATTTGAACATGCTCCTTGTATCTCTTCTGCATGAGCACTCATCCTGCAGGCAGATCTGAGCTCGAAATTGTTAAGAAGGCTAGTATGATAATAGGTTTATCTGTCATTCATTATTTGATTGTTTTTTTCCATGTAAACTTGATTGTCTAACAGAAGATACAGCTACTGCTACCTTCAAGCACCCTTTCAGTGATCAAATGAGTTAGTAAAGCAGCAAGAGGAAAGAAAAAAAGGGAAGTCCGTCAATGCTTTCTCGTTCTAGTAAGGTGCAACCCCACTAATCTTATTTTCTATTCCCAATTATTTGCAAAACCCCTAACATCTTGTCTAAATTCTCCTACAATAACAAAAGGTAAAGATAATTCAAAAAGATTAGAACTCGAAATCTCAAAACTTATGCAACTTATGATCTTCAAAGTTTAAATTTTAAGGGCATTTTAGAATAGCAAGAGTTTGTGAAAAAACAATTTTATTCACATTTGACGAAAATTTCATTCCAAGTTCACATTAATCATGCTCCGACATGAACCATCAGCATTTGCATTAGAATCAGTGAAAATAGTGAGACAAGATTGAAAAACGATTTACATCTGAAGTATCTTCTGGAGCAACAATAGCAATTCAAAGTTAAAAGCATTTTAGAATAGCAAGAGTTTGTCAAAAAGCAATTTTATTCACATGTGATGAAGTTTGTATTCCAAGTTCACATTAATCATGCTTCAATGTGAACCATCAGCATTTGCATTACAATTAGCGAAACATGATTGAAAAACAATTTATTATCTTAAGTATCTTCTGAAGCAACAATAATAGCAATTCAAATACCATAAGACCCATAAATTCTTCATAGTATCTGAAATTCTGAAAAGATAAACATCTATAACTATAAGCATCGAGACAAAGTATCCCAACAAACCTATTGATGTAACTGGGATGCCTGCAATACTCACCAAGAGAATCAATAGCCAATGTAGCTGGGATCTCCAACATATTCTGCAATTTGCTCGAGTTTTACATCAAGCAACTCATGGCTACCATAATCCTGCACAACCCCAACCTCTCTGTCCAAGTCCCTTTGAACCAAATTCCCATAAACTCCCTTATGCTTCCCATTGAGAACAAGAACTGGACCCCCAAGAAGTGGTAAAGCAACCTCGAGAAGATCCTGATCTACACTTTGCACCAACTCCCTGCTTTCATCCATACTTACATCACACTTGGAAGGCCCAACCACATCCACCACCTCTCCTTTCTTCAAATACAATTTACCCCCTTTCAAGTCCTTACTAATGATCCTAACCCGAATATGACTCCTAAGCCACTGAACTCCTCTCTCTTTAACAAAGCCACCATTACCAATTTTCAGACTTTCTCTACTCTCCTTAACAGGCCGTTGTTCCCTATCCCCATCATTCGGTTTCTTCTCTTCTCTGATCTTTAGCTCCTTCAATTCCTTCAAACACTTCTCCTCTTCTCCCGACCCCAATTCTGCAACATCAGAAACCCGAACTTTCACACTCTCCCCACTCTTTTCTACCCTCAAAACAATCGAATCCGAACCCAGCCTCTTCACAATCGTACCTTTCAAACCCAGATTTTCCTTTTTACCAAAAATCAATCTAACTTCTTTGCCCACAGAAAACCCATCTTTATTCCTCTCCGATTCGTTCTCTTCAACACTGTCACCAACACTGCCGCTGTTACTATTTTTTGAATCAAGTGAAGCAGGAAAAAAGCCCAAACCTTCTTTGTCAGTTCTTTTAGTGTACTGCTTGATTTTAGCATCTTCTTTAGCATTCTTACCAACACCTCTCCCTTCATGCCAACCATAACCCTTAAGCAACGCTTTGGCAAAATCCTCAACTGGCATTTCTTCAAACTCCTCAAACCCTCGATCCTCTGGCAACCTCTTCAAATCATACCTCAATTTCTCCAACATCACATCCTCAACTCTAGCTTCTTTGGTCAGAGAAGTGGCGGTGGGCTGACGAAGATTGAGACCGAAAGACATGGAGTCGGGGGGATCAGAGGAGAGGGTTTGGAGTTCGAAACGGAGGTCGGTGGAGGGGTCAGGGTGGAGAAGGAGATCGATGGTTTTCATTTTTTTGTGGGGTTGGTATTCGTTTTCTATAGGTTGGATAATAGGGGTTCGAGTGCCTTGTAGGGTTTTCGTGGGATCGAATTCGGTGACATATTGTTTGGTGTTGTTATCGTCTGATTGACCGACTGGTTTTTTTGCCTTCGAGCTCGAATTTGATGGGATTGAGAAGGAGAGCTTCATGTTATTTGTCATCTGTCCGAGGCAGTCTGTGTTTCGATTTTCTGCTGCTCATGATCAATGATAATACGAGGAGGGAGGGAGGATTTGACTGAAAAGTTTTCAAACTCTTTTTCCAACACCTGGGCTGGACTCTCTAGGCTAACATGAGCCAGTTGCAAGGGCGGGCGGGCGCCGCTATCGTGGATTACTTCTCGGCAATGTTGTTAAGAACTTAAAATCAACCGAGCTAAATAAACCATGGTGATGGCTCATAACCTCGACGATAGATCCGGTCGTGTTTTAGAGTAAACTATTAAGGTGGTATTTGATTATGTAATATTTGTTTTCTAAATATTTTTTATTTATAAAATTGTCATTTATAGCTTTATATGTATTTTTTGTCCATCAGTTGCCAATCTCATATACTCTTATTGAATTTATATTTATCTGGAATTTTAACCCAAGATAGATAAATAAAGAAACTACTCATAAAATTTTAGTTTAATTCAACAGTTAGATTAAAAGTTATGTTATAAAACTGAATAATTTATGGGAGGATTTATCAAAAATCTGAATTTTTTTTATTCAATCATTGCATAAATTATATCAATTGTTTTTACTAAATCCTTGGAACCATTTACTTATCCTCAAGTATATTTATTTTACCTTTTTACTAATTATTTTATTTATAAGCTTGTCACCGGTTCAAAATAACATTATTGATTTCTATCCAAGTTTCAATCAACACAAACGTGCAATTTTTCTCAACTTTTACTATTCATGACCATTATAATTCCACGGAATTATTTATCATTCTTCAAAACACATTTATTTTAAATTTTCATAATTTTTGTATTCATCAAAACTTGTTATCAATTTCGCTGATTATTAATTTTTTAACTTCAATAACATCTATAAATTTATTTACGAGGGTCATTCACTCCATTACATATCTCATTTATATTTATTTCCGTCATTTCTCTCTCTTTTAATCCTCAGTTTCCTTTACTTGTCAAGGGTTTATTATCTTCAGTCATACTTTTATACGAGGGTTTACAATTCAAGCTACCATATCAAACTTGTAGATCTCATAATCAAGGTCAAGTCAACCCAAGTTATCCCATCAAACATTTAACTCAAGACATACAACCCGAGTTATAAGATCGGATAACCAAATATTGAAAAAAATAATTTAACAAGAGGAACCAAGAAAAATTAAAACAATCAAATAAAAACAACTCATGTTTCGATAGATCGGATAACCTTTAATGAACATATTATCTCTCGAATTCCTGTAAGGAATAAAAAAAGAACAACGTAGTTTATGTGAAAAGTTTCGATTATAACAGCATAACATTCCAGACTCCCAGGTGAGCACACTTACAGAACATTTTAGTGCAATACAGAACGCAGCAAGGTGATGATGATGAAAGGTATTAGCTTTCAGAGCTGTAGGATGCTTCGCCTGCTGACATGTTCTCTCTCTGATAACGCTTCATCTCCTCATATGCCCATTCAAGACCGGTGCAGTAATGGAGTGGCGGGTTAAATCTGCTGTCATTCATATCATCTGGCAAGAATGCACCGTTCTCTATCAGAAATTTGACTGCTTCTTTCTTCTTTTCCTTTGCAGCACGGTGAAGTGGTGTCCCTGTGAAATGTGAAAAAACATGTATCAGCAACCACAGTTACAGCATATAAATTGAGGAGAAATACTGGAGAGCAGAGTTGGTGTTAGGTGCTTGAAAACTCTCTTCCATGAGTTGAAGATACTTACAACCACAGACTCCCAAGGTTCTAGCATCAATATTAGCACCGCGCTCGAGCAGTTCATCCATAATCTCAAGGTGACCACCCTGAGCAGCAAGGTGGAGGGCGGTCAGGCCTTTTGATTTTGGGCCCCATGCAGGCACATTAACATCCATTCCTTCATTGAGTAAATTTTTCACCTGTAACAAAAAATCCTCAATCAACAAACAATACCCACAATCTAATTCTTTGCACAGCTTCCTCCAGTACAAAATCAGCGCCTCTCTTGATATTTACACAGAAGCTTGTGTAAGTGCGAACACAATGACAAAGCAAATAAAGTTAAAATGAAAGGAATAAGATGACATAAAGAAAACAAGAAACTGGCTCTCGAGGAACCCCATTCTTCTATCTAATTTTCCACCCCTAGAATGGAAGAGATATAAAACAGATTACTGTACCAACAGCTACAGGAAAGCGTGCAAATGCAGATTAAGGAAGATCTAATGTAGGCATAGGCATAAAGGGAGATTAGGGACCTTTTTTTTAGCCAATTACTTCAAATGTAAAGGAGACTTCTATGGCAAAAGATCTCATCTTGGCGTTCAGGGTGATGGCTAATTTAAGTTGTTCAGTGCCAAAATAGCTACCAAGAATCAGAACAGAACCTTCCAATAATTGTTCAAAATAACTAGCGGGGGTTAACTAACTAATTCAAGAGTCCAAACACTATCCTCGTTGAGCCACGAGTTTTTGATCTCCAATCCACTCAGTAACTAAAGACAAGGTTGCAACTTCGAAAGAAAGAACACTCTTTTGCACCTTATAAAGAAATTCCCGTCATATTGTTCTGGCAAACAACAGCTCGTAAAAAGACTCAAGCAGATCTTTAAAGGGCATCCATTAACAAACAATATATAAACTATACAACTCCTCATCAATATAAAGCGTAAGCACCAGGGTCGCAACAAGTAGCAAACTTAGAAAAGCTCCAGAGCATTATAAAAAAATAAAAAAATAAAAAGCAAAAAAAGAAAGGAAGATACGATGATTACCTGTCTGAGATCACCTTTTCTAGCACCAATATGAAGCGAAGTCCAACCTCTATCATCTCTGTCAGCACCCCTACCTGACCTAAAAGACCGTCTCCTCGACAAGTTACGCCTCAACGAAGCAGCAACACAATCTTCCTGTGGCATATTTTTTTAATTTCAACAGAAATAGGCCACGCACACAGAGAGACCAAAATCAAACACAATCCGATAATTAGCGTGCGCCTGTTCTTTTTCAACCAAGTCCTCAAAAGATCTAATTAGCTTTCTTAAAATAAAATAAAAATCAGCACGAAGAAGGGCAAACGACAGAATTACATGCTCAGTATTCAAAGATAAGAAAATCGATTTAGCGAGAAGTAGAGTAATGACCAACACAATAAGGAGAGAAAGGATTGAGGCCAGGACCGAAAACACGAAGATTTTCACAGATGAGAAAGGCGAGAGGTGAAGAGTTTATAATCATAGTAAGAAACTGGATTTTTGAAAACCCTAACTGATATTTAAGAGGCGCTTAGTTTATAAATGAATCCAGATATGATATGATATGATATGATATGAAGATTACTAAAGGGGATTGATTTTTTGTTTATTTGACGCCGAAACCAAACCCTAATTAATTTTCGATACCCAGAGAAAGAGAGAGTTCTGTTTGTTTTTTGGGGTGAGGAAAGAAGGTTATGCCTACGACACCCACAATCACAAATCGCGTGTTTTTTATTTCCGTATTATTAACTGGTGCCTACCTCCAAAACACTGCGTATTGGTATAAATTAAAATAGTAAACGACAAAAGAGATGTGTAGGTTCCACCGAGACTTGAACTCGGGTTACTGGATTCAGAGTCCAATGTCCTAACCGCTAGACCATGGAACCATCTTGTCAACTCGGTAGATTCATTAATATTTGTATACATTGTTTTCCAGCAGACCCACCTCTAAAAAAAGCACTCCTATATCGATTTAAAAAAAAAAAACAATTTTCTAACCCAACTAATGATTTGTTTTTTAAGAAATAAAAAGAACTGTAAAAAAAAAATATGTGTTTTGATTTTTTATTTTATTTTGTACGTGAAAAATTCTATTGTATATAAATTAAAAAATTATGAAAAACTAAGTTTCATTAATGTGTTTTAATATGGATCAAGATTTAATGTATTGTGGATTACTATGGTGTATTAACAGGTTTTCCCTTTGCAATGACAAGGAGAGCACTAAAATTTGAAAGGGTGAAATGGTTTTTTCAAAAGTTTTAGTTAGGGTATGAGCTTTTTTTTTTGCATGGTATAATTACTTAATTACCCTTCAATTTTATTTTTTCTTAAACTTGCATTTACAAGTGTTTTTGTCATTTTATTATGAATTCTTAATAATCAAATTGATTTAGAGTCACCTCGACCTTTTCATATATATAAAATAAATTTCAAAGAAAAAATAGTTGGTGGGTAAAATACATTGCACGCCCCAACAAATGGGAGGAGCTTGTGCATTTTGGTAGCATGAGCTCTTCTATCAATCAATCATTAATACACCGAGATCTTTTGGGTAGAGACACACATGTTAGTGGTGGACTGATGGTGTAACTCCATTTATTTTTATTTTCTCCTTCCTTTGTTCTCTCTTATCTTTTTGACAAAATACAAAAATTTACTTTTAATTCATTTTCATATACAATTTAGTCTTTTAATGGTAGTATCAAACAAAATACAAAATCTTGACAATGTACAACCATATCAATTTTTCTCTTTTATAAAGAGTAAATATATGGGCTTCGCCCTTCCTCTCTCGATGCCTTTTCTTTTCTTGAACTCAAAATATGTGATTCATTTGAGTCTATAATTCTATGAAAGTCTATCAAATATGAAAGTTGTTAAATAGTAAAAAAAAACAACAAAAGAAAAGAGTGAAACAAAAAGGTCAACCATTTAATAATGAGAATCAATAAGCAACACCATATAATTGATTGCATGTGTCAATTGAACCTATTTCTAGAGCAAAAATCAATAAGGATAAAAAAAAGATATTTAATGGGTTAATTCATGATATTTACACCAAACAAGTTTTGATAATTCCTTCAATGTTGACATTAAGTATAAAGTTGAGTTCAAAGGAGGATCAAGGTTTGATCAATATGATCCAAGCAAGATTTGAGTTGTTTATCATGTACTGGAGCTTGATTATACAACTTTATGGTAATGATCATAAGACCAAGATTAATCTCATAAAAAATAAGAAAAAAACAATACAAAACTCAATTCTCAACTAACCTAGTATTGAAGGACAAAATTAAAAATAATTAATTTTTTTAAAAAAATAATATCAATTCAGGTCAACTTTCCAACATGCCCCAAGAAAAAAAACAAGTTTCACCTCATAAAAATAAAAAAGCCATAAGGATTTGCAAAGCCTAGTTGAAAGAAGGATATGATATAAACAAATGCAAAAAAAAAAAAAGGTTGAAATTGAGAGAAAAATAAATACTAGCCACTTTGCTATTTTGGATGAGTTAGCACGAGAATTAGAGAGGAGAGAGAAAACAAGAAAGAGAATAAAAAAAAACCTGAGTTGACTCGTTGATCTAACTCTGTCACATATCACCCTATAGGGATGAACACACCAAAACTCTTCAAAGGCACCATGGAGGATTGAATTTGATGGTTAGAGGAAGCTACACGTGCAATTCAAGTGTGAAAGCTTCTTTATGAGATTTGTTTTTTGAGCAACCAAGTTAAAAATACATAGATTTTTCTATATTTGTGCAATCAACTCATGATGGCAGGGGGGAACAAAAATAAAAACAAAACCTTAAATGACCAAAAACAATATATCAAAAGACCAAAGAATTATAAAAGAAAAATGGAAATCAATGTAAATTATAGTTGTAATCCACGACAAATAGTTGATACCATGATTTTAAAGGAGATTTATTGTTTTAATTTAATACACATCAAGCGTACAAATATCATCCTACCATAGAGGTGATACTTCGTAAACTTAAGAGAGAGTTCAATTTGCCAATCTGGCTCCACTAGGTATGCTTGATTAACAGCCTAATTTGCTACTCGACCGAGTTATATTTAAAAACAATGATTTTTTTATTGTTTTGATTTGTTGATATTAAAAATAAAATTTAAAAAATAAAAATATTTAAAAAACTAATTATTACCACAATACTAAATATTACCTAACAAAACAAGATGGAATGTTAACCTGATCTGTCCCAAGCAGGTTATACAATCCAAGTCCTGACCAGTTGTAAAATGCGGGAGCCAGATATGAAACCAACCGAACTCGACCAGTTGTAAAATTTGGGGCCGCTGGGTCGTAACCTATGTTGGGGTGTACCTCGTATTTGGTGTGAAATAGATGGCTTGATTTATTTTATTTAATTTAATTTAATGGCTTCCCCTCATCCATGCAGTAAAAATGAACGGACAAAGGGCAAGCACACAACACTGCAATGAAACATGAGATAAGGTTGAGTCATCAATGGATGAAAATAAATCTTGTATATAATGCCCCAATCATTTTCAGTTCTATCTTCTCCACGGAAGAAAAATATTTACAGGTATGACCTGTTCCTTAAAGCATTTTTCTCCAAGAGACAGCCATGAAAAAAATACATGATGTATAGATTTCTCCATTGATACAAACCAAGAGAATCTCCCGCCGTCCGCCGATGTCCACCTTTACAGAAAGAGCTCCTCTGGTATTTATTATACCAAAACAAAAGGTACTCTGTACGTTTACTGGCCATTGCTGTTTCTTCTCCCCCCTCATCTCAATACAGTTTTCCTACAGCTATTCTTCACCCACAATGCAAACTTCTTTTCTTGACAATCCTAATCAAACGATACAATTTAAAAGCAAGCTAAAGATCAGTCTGAGAAACGTTTTCGATCTGCTAGTTTTATATTTTATTTTCACGAATGAGTTTGTTCAAAAGGGTTGTCAGGAGGGCATCTCTACGCTCAGCCCTGCTCTCTTCTCTTACCCTCCTCTGTTCTTCTCTATCCCTCCACGCCTGCTCAATCATTAATCTCTCCCTCTCAAGCTTCTCCATTGACTGTCGCCATTCCTGCTCAAACAACTGCCGCTCATGAGAACGCCTTTCCATCATCTCTCTCCACTGCATCTCCATCTTCTGTTGCTGCTGCAAGAACTCCCTGAGCATTTCTTGAATACCACCACCAGTACTACTGCTTGCTCTTGGAGACTTCTCCACCTTAATTTTTTCAACCTTCCTCTTCCTAGAATTGCTTTTGGCTGGCTTCTCCTCCTCGCTATCATCATCATCCTCATCTTCTTCTTCTGAGAATTCATCCGAGGATCTATCTCCACTAGTTTTTTTCACCTTTTTCCTTGACTGAGTAGAACCTGCCTCAGATTCAAGAAGCAATCGCTGCATGTTCTTAGCTCTTTCAGTGAACACTGCATGCAGTTCCTCAAAGAACGGGCATTGTCGGCCAGTCTCAGGATCAGACGTCTCCTTTCCCTGATTAATTGCAATCAACAGTATTGATTAAGAAAGAGTACATGGTCCATGGGAAGGATGAACACATCAATTTAGTATATATCAATCACTTTTTGGGTGTAAAGCTCAAAAGACCTAAGAGACTACAATAATGGAACCATTTCAAATATATAGTAGAGGGTATTCACTAATATTCTAGTATTTAGACCAAAAGATGCAGCAAAGGAGTTTTATCAGGTAGAATAGCCCTACTGCTGGTTTTGGTTAGCATGTGTGCACATATAAACATCTTTGGCTAACCAAGTCAGTGGTTGGATGGTCCTACCTAATAAGAAGTTACTATGGAGAGTTTTACTAACGAGCACCAGGAGCACTTGTTGGGGTGCATTTGTTATACTGTTTGGTAATCAATACATGCAATTCTAATCATTGTTGAGCCATTCCATATCAAAATTTAGTATTAAATTATAGTTTTCAAAGCACAATAAACACAGCTTAACTAATTCCACATGGGCACACATTAGCATTGCCTGTAATTTTATAAGAGAAAGTTCAGTTGTATTGGAAGAATAGGTAAGTAGGTCGTGGTGAATACAACCTATAACTGGCCTGCTGTAAACTAAACCAAAACTCACCACTGAGAATATAAGCATTATCTGAAAGAAGCTTAAAAAGCAGAAAAATCCTTCCAATATTTGAAGTTGAGTTTTGAAGACGTTGATGTACAAAGGCATAACATGGCTGTAAAATATCTCATGGGGGGAAAGGTAATTGAAAGCAACGTAATGCAATGGAAGGAGATTGTGATAGTTTCTTCTCTCCATTACATCACATCACATTCTGCCAAACATTACCAAAGGCTATCAGGTGTTCCATGGTGAAAATCAGCTTGACAAGGACACAAAGGTCTGCTGCAGCTAATTTGCTGTTCGCATAACTCTCTCTAACTGTTGTTAGACTTATTTTACAGATGGTTCAGAAAAAAAACAAAATTTAGGGATACCAGCATGTTCGTGATTTGTAACTTAAATTGGTATTGGTTCAACATTTAATGTTTTCTCAGAGACTGATTTTTTTTCCTAGATTAACGTGAACGAAGCTGTTTCCTTGATTAAGGTAAATGGGAACCAGGTTAACGAGTGTGAAACTATTAAGGTAAATTGCTGTAACATACTAAGCATGCTAGATGCCCCTTGCCACAGCCACTTTTAATTGCTTCAAAGCATGCAACTGGTAAGTTGTAAGAAGCTGATGCACAAAGGTCACGTCCCATGTAACTAATTAGTGGTCTAGAATCCCTTAATTACAAGAAGCCCTGTGTTTTTTTTTGTGTTGTTGGACAATTGAAACTGTGTTTGTTAGCTAGAGAATCCAATAACAACCTATCCCCTTATCTCCATAACCTTCTGCATAGATGAGTAAAAGAGCACAAGTTGGTTCCAAATCAGATAAGTAAAGGAATTTGTAGGAAGAATTGTTGAAAATCTAGCATGAGGGAATGGGATAGGCTAAGGGGATGCTGGCAACTCTAGAAACAAAGTTTCAATGTAACACATTCAAACTAACACAATATAAATTAAAGACCATGCTTCAACCTTTTATAGAAAAGATCGCTACAAAATATATAATTTACAGACAGCAAGGTTGTATGCTATAGTAAGCAACGACAATTAACAGCTAAAACACAACTAGTTTCATTCCCCGTTGCGTTACTTCATAGTAATTAATTTATTTCTCCATTACTTTAAGAGTAATATATAAATCTGACATTGAAAAACATTTCAAGCATTTGTTTTTTTTTCTCAAGCAACATGCCCGAGTATTTTTAAATCTAGAAAAAATCGCCTCAAAACAGCAAGTACTTGGATAACCGTTCAAATAGCAGAATCATTAGACAGTCTATCATCCAAGGCTAACCGCTCCATACAAGATCTAGCTTCCA
This sequence comes from Salix arbutifolia, assembly GCA_025169955.1. Lineage (NCBI taxonomy): Eukaryota > Viridiplantae > Streptophyta > Magnoliopsida > Malpighiales > Salicaceae > Salix > Salix arbutifolia. Next base: position 8,285,873 of record CM045902.1, read on the forward strand.
AAAAGACCGTCTTTTACACTAACTCAATTGTGTCAACAACTACACTCAATCTGGAAAAGGATCGAATTCACTTCCCCAAGCTTGCCCTACTCCTAAAGCCAGTTTTTAACTTGATCTTCCTTCTCCGTTACCTTCATTCCCTTTTTGTCCCACCACTAGCATTATCCATGTCCTAAGTTCATTCCCTCTTTTATGAATCATTTCTATGCATTACACGCTAAACTTTACACGCTAAACTTTACACAATCATTTCAATTTAACTCAACTGATTAACTAATCAGGACATAATTATGGGTCACAAGTATCTATTATCAAGCTAATTACACTCATTTTACAACCCTATTAAACCTAGCAAATCCTAGATTTACCGAGCAATAACCCCCCACCCCACACACAAAAAACAAATAGGAAGAAAGATGAAAAGGACACTACTTTCTTATTTCTTATTACATCCAAAGACACATGAAAACAATACCTTGTAACGATTGACGAGGTTTTTCCACTTGCACTTACACTGTTCGGGTGTCCTTCGGTAACCTTTCTCTCTCATTTTAGCACTCACAATCTCCCATAACGTCTTGTTCCTCTTCGTCACAGTAAAATCCTTCTCCAACTCTGCTCTAATCCCAATAAACTCCTTCGTTTCTTGCAGTCCCCACTGTGGTTGTTGTTGTGGTGGACCCCTCGGCGAGATCTCCGCCGATGGACTTAGCATCGCCGCCGATGGCATCATATTCATCCGCCCTAGCCCAGTGTCTCCTTCCCCTCCACCGCTAAACATCATATTTACGGCGTCGTGTTTGCGTTTTATAGCGCCTTTGTTATATAATCTGAATCTCCTATGACTTCTTTTATATATTAAAATAAAAACGGAAAGCGTGTTTTTTTGTTGTTTTGCGCTTTCGGTTCTATCGCAATGGTTTTGCTTCTTGGACAAGACAGGTATCTCATGTTGAAAGCAAAGTCGTACTTATGCGTGGAGGAAAGGGTTCAACTTCAAATAAAATAAAATAAAATAAAAAAAGAAGATGACGACAGATTTTGCGTTTGATTTTTACTTTCTTTTGTTTAATAACATTTAAATACATTTTGGTTAAAAACAAATATTAATATTTTCTAGTAGTCCATAGTAAAACATTTCCTAAACATCTAGGATTTTTATGGTTTCTCAAAGCATTGCTCGTTATCTCACACATTATTATAGACCAATTGTGTAAAAAAATATTTTTTAAATTTAGTACTTTATATTTTTCCCCAACAATTTTATTTTAATTAAAAACCAAATGATTTTTTAATTTTGTAGTCATTGATTGAAAGAGAATAGAAAGGGTTTGCTTAATCCAAGTGATAAAGAGAGAAGCATGTTATTGATACCAGTTTAGGCCACCAAAATAAATGAAAATTGTGTTAAATTATTCCATCTGATGATAAAAGTTCAGATTATGTATTTTTATTTACCTTTAAACTTCATTTAAAAAATAAATTTGAGCTCGAGTTGATTTTTGATTTTCGGTTGATCTTGCTTTTTTAAAGTGGTTATTTGTTTTTTTATGTAATTGATAGGTGTATTACATTTTCTAAAATGTTTTGTGAGAGTTTTAAATCAAACATGGGTTAAAAATGGTTTTCTATGTTAGAAACTTTTAAACCCTAATTTTTCGATAATTATAGTGGTCAAAATTTGGGCAAGATGGGATGATGTATCATATGATATTTCTTTTTCAAAGGCACAGTCGAGCGGGCTTGCATGACAAGCCTACACGTGGGCTCAACCTAAATTGTTAACTCAAGTTGTCTTAGATTAATTTCTATCTTTTTTTTAATTCAATATTAAATTCATTAGGAATTTATTTTTATAAAAAAAATTATGGAGTTATTTTAATTTTATGATATAGGTCCAACTTACATGGGTTAACCTAATTAACTATGGTTTTTTAGGTCATTTCTTGTAATTTATTTTTGTTTCGGTTTTATCTTCTACATTTAGTTTAGTTGATTGAGAGTTGAGATTTATAGTTCATTTCAGTTTGCTTTTTGAAAGGTTATTTTGGTCCTTTAGCCCAAGTCACGAGTTTGACGAGTTAACTTGGGTTATCTTGAATTATTATTTTTATATTCTTTATTTATATTTTATTAATTCTATTGTTTAATATTAAATTGATTGAGATCCAACTTTATAATTTCTTTTTATTTTTTTAGTGGACTATATCTGTCTCATAACCCCAGCTTGACAGATAAACTTGAGTTTTTTTTAATTGATTTTTTTAATATCATCCTTCGATATTAGGTTAATTAAAAATTGAGTTTTCAAAATATTTATAGATTTGTTTTCTATTATATTATCATGGTCTCATTACATGAGTCATGAATTTTACATGTTAACTGAGGTTGACCTAAGTAGATTCAATATATTATTGTCTCAATATATTTATTAAAAAAAATATTGTCTTGAAATTGTTTCAGGTAAAACCATGTTTTTTTCTTCAATTGTTTAGGTTTTCTTTGGATTTTCCAAGTGAACAGAATCACATCAAGTCAATCTTTATACAATTTATTTTCTTCTTCTTGAAAACATGTTACCTAAATATATATTTTTTTATATTTTTAAGAAATTGATATGAGTAAATGAAATAATTACTAGTTAGATCTCTCTGTAACCTTCATTATAGTTAAACTTGTCGCAGGAGATGAAATGGGAATGGGTAGGGTTTCAAGAGAATCGGGTGGGGGGGTTAAATATAATTAAAATATAATTATATTGTATAATTATACAATTATTTTAAATTTATTTTTTAGTTTAAATATAATTAAAAAATAATAATTTTATTGTAAGAGAGTTTTTTAAAAGTAATTATTTAATTATATAACTTACTCATATTAATTAATTAATTGCATAAAATTACATACAAAATAATTGCACTATATTTAAATAATATAAAAAAATGACTCTCTAAAATAGCTTTTTCTATTGGAGCACATATCAACAAAAAAACCATATACACACTATTCAGGGAGTTATTTTAAGAATTTAGCTCTCCAAAATGAAGACCCAAATAAAATCAAAGGGTGTTTGAGAAAAGTGATATATGTTATTTTTTAAAATATTTTTTTATTTAAAAATACATCAAAATAAATATACATTATTATTATTATTATTATTTAAATTTTATTTTTGATATCATCACGTTAAAACAATAAAAAAAATATACATAAAAATAAATTTGCGCAAAAAAGATAAATTTGGTGGAACGGTAGTTGTGCCACTACGCTAAATTGAACTTTAATCATCAAAGTAATAAAGAGATGATCTCTTTTCAAGAAAACTATCCATGTTTATACTTTACCGTCTTCATCTCTACTAGTTTACCAAGTTGTGTTACGTTGGGTTAGATTATTTTTTTTAAATATTAAAAAGATATTCAAATTGTAAAGAGTTTTTTTAATATTATTATAAAATTTAGTTCAACGAGACAATCTTAAAACCTCTCAACTTAATGCCTGTTTGGGAGTGTGGTTGTGGTTGTTTTTAAAAGTGCTTTTCATTTAGAAATACATCAAAATGAAGTTTTTTTTATTTTTTTAAAATCATCTTGACTCAGCACATCAAAATAATTTAAAAACACCAAAAAAATTTCATTTAAAATAAAAAACAAAAATAAAAAAAATTTTAAATTTTGAGCAACCGGCGGTATAACCGCATAAACAAACAGGCTCTTAATCTCTCGCATAATGATTTTAATTTCTTTTCAAGATGAGACACACACACGTAGCATCGCAATAACGAAATGAACACTTGTAAAATTTAGTATCAATAAAAAAGGATATATTTTTTTTAAAAGAAATAAATAAATAAAGCAAAGGAAAAACAAAGTTGCTCCACAATTCATATGAACAATGCAGGAGGGAGATTTTACTCCAAATCCCTTACTGTTTCTAGTAATTAGTGATGGTTAAGCCCCCCTCCAATCCTTTCCCTGGAAACGTTTTCTCATATGCTATAACGGGAGCATGCCTTTTGTTAAAGGGCACCACCACACCATAAGAAAGTGTGCCAAAACGAAAACCCACCAATCCCCACGCCAGTGCCTAAATGAAAAGCCTTCCACCTAGTTATATATATATTTTTTAAAATTATTTTCAATCTAATATGATGATTTTAAAAATAATTTTTAAAAAATATAAAAATATTAATTTAATGTATTTTTATATTAAAAATATTTTAAAAAATAACATTAATCGTACTCTCAATCAGATAAGTACAGATAAATAAGATTTTTTTATAAAATTAATAAAACTAGAAGAATTCATAATTGTATCATGGATTTGAGAGTGAAGTTGAAAGACTGTATCAATCTAATATATCATAATTTTAATATTTTTTAAAGTATGTTATCTTTTTTTTTAAAAAAAAATCAATCATATTCTTAATAATCATATATGAATTACATTTAAACTTGTTAAGTCAATCAGATCACATTTAAATAATTGCTGCATGGTTTAATTTAAAGTCTACAATATTAATAACAATATAAAAAAAATACAAGATTTAACAACAATATCAAAAAATTATTTACAGTTGTAATAGTTTTTTATATAAAAAATTGATTTGGCACGAACAATAAAAATACATTTATTAAATTATTTAAAAACTGATTTACGAAGCCTACGTGGGTACATCATACAGTGGCCAATAAAGGAATGAAAAGAAAGAATCTCTATGGGGAATGGAGAAGCCCTCACATCTTAACCTGTTTTGCATGGCAGAATCTTTTCACACGGGACGATGGGGCTGGCCTGTCATGTCTTCATCTTGCTTTTATCTTTTCTTCTGCAGAGATGAAGAGAAAGCTGATTGCACTGGTCAGAATCAGTGAGTGACAGGTAGAAAAAAAGTTCAGAAAATAATGAAAATCACCTCGCTATGGCCAAAATTGCACTGTTTTTTTCTGTTTTCCTGCGTCTTATCTCTCTATATTTTCTGGGATTTTCTAGAACAACTGGATGCGTGAGTGGGGGGGCCTCATTTCGAACTCTGAAACAAAATCTGCGCGAGAGTCTATACAGAAAGATGAACCCATAAATTATTCTGGATGATCATTCCATTTCGTAAATAGATTTTTATTTTGAAACAAAACAGAAGGGTAAACTGTAGATACGCCAAAGCTTGTCCAGAGAAGAGAAGAGATAAAGAGAGAGAATCATATAAAAATGAATGCTGGTGGCGGTGGCGGTGGTGGTGGTGGTGGTGGGGTAGAGAAGAAAAGATGGCAACAGCAGTCTGTCCTGAGCCATATATAATGGAAAAGCTAGCACCGTCTGAGTCTTCATTGCGGCAACATCCCCCATAAATGCCACCACGAGGTTGGTGGTTATACGGCGCCGGATCTTATGACATATTTATGACCATTGTTTAGGGTTGTAGGGTAAGGGCAAGTAGGAACCCTATCTCTTTGTGAACTGTGAACCGTTCATGAAGGCAACCTAGCGTTTGATGTCAGTGCTCATCCCAGGTGTCATAGACTCATAGGCATTGGCGACAGTTTTAGTTCGGCTGCCTGTCTCTTGTCTAGTAGACAAAACATTTTTTTTGGATTAAAATAAATTGTAAAAATATTTGAACCCATGTCAAATAAATTGGAAAACCTAATATTTTTATAAAAAAATATAATATTTTTTCAACAATAATTTAAATATCATACTAAGCTCTTTTAGGCTGTGTTTGTTTCTCGGAATTCACTTTCCGGGAAATTACTTTCCAAATTTTCCTGTGTTTGTTTGCCTTCCGGAAAGTTGGTCAACGGAAAACACTTTCCGGTAAAAGAAAAATTTGACTTGGTTTTCAGGAAAGTGTTTTCCGGAAAATTTGGGCGGAAAACACTTTCCGGAACTTGTGAAAAATTTAGAAATGTCATTATTTGCTGATTATATCAAATTTGATCCTCAAACTTTTGATTGCTATATATAATTTGTTTTTGAATATTTATTTTTCAATTCCATCTCTTAAAATTTAATTTTTATATTAATTTTGGTCCTTATTTTTATAATTGCTATTTGCTTTTTTCTTATCATTTTTTTATTGAAATTTTTTATCTATCAAATTTGGTCCTCATTTTTTTTATTGTTACTTATTTTATTTGAAATAATTTATGAAATGTTAATTATTATTATTTTAATTTATTCACCTTTCATTTTTTAAAAAAATTTTAGATTTGATTTCTATTATTTTGATTATTATTTATTTTATTTGAGATAATTTATGAAATTATATTTTTTTTCAATTTCATTCTCATTGAACTTTTTAATTTGTAAGATTTGTTCCTCATTATTTTAATAAACTTGAAAAAAAAATTAATTTATTAATAAATTATTTTTCAGTTCATTTTCCATAACACAAACAAACACTGAAAAATATTTTCCAGTTCATTTTCCATAACACTGTCAAACATCGAAATTCACTTTTCAGGAATTCACTTTTTAAAAGGAAACCACTTCCCATCAAACAAACGGGGCCTCCTTTAATTGTTTTTCTAAAAAAACATAGAAAAGGGTAGGTGCTAAAATATAGGCATGCATGCTTTGCCCGATGTGAAAAGGGGCTAGCGCACATGAGCTACACACCTTGCATTGATTTTTTTCTTCCTTCTCTAAAGTGGACGACACTTTATTCGTATTTTTGTTTTAGGTTCTCCCATGTTTTAAAAATATTTTTTTAAAAATTAATTTTTATTTTTATATTTAAATTAATTTTTTTTGATATTTTTAAATCATTTTTATGTATTGATGTCAAAAATAATTTTAAAAAGTAAAAATAATATTATTTTGATGCATCTCTTAATAAAAAATATTTTAAAAAATAACCGCAACCATAGTCAAATATACATTTATTTCAAAAACATGTGTTTAAAAGATAATAAATTAAAAAAACTCCTAAATCAATTTATAAAAAATACCAAACCAAACCAAAGAGTAAAACAGCTTGATTGACTTTTTCCTGCAAAAAGAAAGCTCAAAAACACACAAGGGGCAATCCTATATTGTTTTCTAGCGAATCTCTCTCATCTTGCATAGCAGGGAATTACATGTAAGGAAAATAAAATTCTGGAATAAAATATAAAAAAATTCAAAGTAAAGGGACCAAAAAGTAAAGTGAAGAAAAATTCTACATGCCAATTTTTTTAAAAAGGCTCAAATAATTAGTATAAGAAAATCTTGCATGCCTGATATTTGTTAAGTTTGATCCCTAATAATTTTTCTAAGCAACCATTTTAATAAGATGTTTTTTTTCAATATATTAAAAAACAATTTTTTTTTATTTAAAAAATGATGCTCAAATTAGAAAACAAAGAAAAGGGAGGGTAACTTAGGGTCTGTTTGGGACAGCTGTTGCTGTAGCTTTTCAAAGTGCTTTTCGTGTCGAAATATATCAAAATAATATTTTTTTTATTTTTCAAAAATCATTTTTGACATCAGCACATCAAAATGATCTAAAAACATCAAAACATATTTATTTAAAATAAAAAAAAATTAAATTTTTAAAAAACAGCGTTTCAAAAATTATCCCAAACAGCTTCTTAAGATGTGCACTCCACGTTGAAGATGCCTTTTCTTTCAGGTTTGTACAGTCCACGTTGAAGATGCCTTTTCTTCGAGGTTTTTGTAAATTTTATTAGATATAGATAATTTTTGACAAAAATAAAGATGTCAATACTCTACATTATACATTCAGATCGTATTCATGACGTATAATTGTGGTCATGCCAGATTATATTCTGACTTATTTACGTATAGCCTCTCGCCAACATAAATTTGATACATCGTTATACATAGATAGAAGAAAATCTATGAAAAAATCATGATAAATTATAAAAAGCTCCGAGTCCCACACGAACTGAAGGGATAAAAATACAAAAGAAACTAGTAAAAGTTAATAAAAAGCTGTCTCCTTACAGAAAGGTTGTAGCAGCCACAGGTGATATCAACAGTTCCCAAAACCCAACCAAAGAAAGCAAAGCTTCTCTGAAAGTAAATGGCAGGCCAAGAAGGAGATGCGTCGAAGCCGAAACAAGATCAAGAAGAAGAGCCTGAGGCCAAACTACGAGAAGACAATCTCCTCTCTTCTTATTTAGGCCTGAGTTTCTCTTTTTTTTTAGCAATCCTGCCTCCAAACTCCATTTCTTTAGTACCAAAACTCCAGACCCAGATCAGAGACCTCTCAATACGCCTTTTGCAAGCAGAAGAACAGCTTAGACAAATGAAGTCAAGAAGAAAAGAGGACTCCAAAGCAAATGCAAGAGTTGTAGAGATCTTTGCTAGCCACAGGAATTCTTGGCAAGCTGAAGAGAAGAGGTTGCTTCAACAGATCGACTTTGCAAGTGAAGAAGTGGCTTCATTAAGAGCTAAAGTTGAAGACTTTGAGAGAGAGAGGGAAGAGTGGCAAGGAAAGATTCAAGATTTGGAGAGAGAGGTCGGTGAGAGAGAGGAAATGATTGGGTTTATGTCACGAAATGCTGTTGCTGCTGGTGGTGGTAGTGAGTTTCTGGGTGGCGAGGAGGAATCTGGTAGGTGTGGGAGTGGGGAATGTTATGGCGGGGAGGAGGAGCAGGAGGAGGAGGAGGAGAATGGCAATTTTGTTTATGGTCAACAGTATTATGAGCATTTACTGCATCAGCAGCAGCAGCAGCAAGGAAGTGATGGAGGTTTCAGTTCTGATTTATTGGCTTCTGCTTCTAAGTTTTGGAGCGAGACAGCTAGCACTCTCTGGCAGGTTTTGCTCTTCTTTTGATCTTTTCTGTGCCTTTACTTCAAACTCATTTGAACTTTGGGGATGGAAGTTTATATTATCTTTCTGGGTGTGTATGGACTTGGTTTTTAAAATGGAGGAAAAGTTAACAGAATTGCAGGATCTTAAGATGAGTTTATGTTGAATGTTTTGGTATTTTGGATCTCGCTTGTCAATTGTCAGTCACAGACATCTTCCTTTGACATGGAAATTCATCCCTGCATTTTCTTTAAAGAGAAGGAAGAGAAAAAGTTGATTTAATCTCCTTTTTCACAAGTCAATCCAGAAAGTTATTTTCTTAGCCTCATGCATGATTAATTTACAACAGCTTCTGTTTAGTGAATAAAACAATCCTTCATTTGTCTGAATCTTTGTCCATCCATATTTTGCATTTTGTCCCTTTTTTTTTCATCTAGGAGATAAATTGATGCGTATTTTAGTTTTTGGTGCCCACTTAAAAAGTGGCTTTGGATATTTGTTAGTTTTGGCTCCTACTTGACAAGTAGATGTGCTAGTTGTGTACTCTCACCCGATAAAGTTCATTGTTTCACTGGACCACCCATACTTATCCAAGGCATGACAACTAGACACTGTCTTCTGAAGTTTGTTTTTATACATAATGACATTGTTGATGTGGCATTAGATTTCAACTTAACACAAGTGACCATGCATGATAAAACCACGAAAACCACTAAGAAGGATTTAATGATTTTGATGGTGTTATGATCCTGGTAAAATACAAGTCTGTTATGCTTTCTCTACATCAGCAAATAAATTCTTATATAGACAAAATCGGTGGCTATTAGTATCTAAGATAGTTAGATAAATCTATCGGTTAGCTGGGACTTGTCTCTTCTCACAGTGGATATGGATCTCTTGGCTATGGTGGAGTTACTCTTCAGTTGATGATGATCCCAGTATATTTTCGGGAACATTGCCTATGGTTAAAGCTAGTTTTTTTTGTCAGCTAGTTCTCTTTCTTTTTTTTCGTTTCCTTGACAATTAGTTTTTACCCGGGGCTGGTGAAACATGGCATCTGCTTCTGTCATGCTTGCTTTTCCATGTGGGTGTAGACTATTGTCCTATATTTTGAGGCGACTTGTCTCCTGAAAGATGAAGCGTTAGTGAAACACAAGGGCCCATCTGGTCCTCTAAACTCCATAGCCACTAATCATGTGCCCGTTCAGTTTGGCCTTCCTAGACTTCATCAAAAAATCATAAAGTTGAAATTTTAGAGTTTTAAAACACAAAAATGATATGGTTTTGTGATATTTGTACCTATAAAATCTAATTTATGGCAAGTTGAAATTCTACCTGATTTGCACAGCAAATGCCTTTTAACGTTTTGGCAAACTTGGCACCAATATAATCAGGTAGTTAAGAGACCATTGGCTGCTTCTTGGCCCTTTACCTTGTATCCACCGTAACTGTTGCTGGGGCGTTTGATTCTCTGAGCTTCCAGAAACTAATGAAAAAAAGCAATATACTGCAGAATTCATTTTTGAAGAAATTCAATTTTAAATGGTTATTTCCATGGTTTTTTAATTTTAAATATTTTTTTTTTGCAGGATGTGCAGTATGATTCCCATGAATCACTCTATCACATGAAACATTTTGTAGCAAGGTAAATCTAACATTCTCTCTCCCTCTCTCTCTCTCTATATATTGTTACAGTGATATAACTAATGAAAGGGTAACTTACATTTCCTGATCTGAAGAGAGTCCCCGTGGAAGGTAGATAGTGATTCAACAGGTGTGTCCTCTAAGTTAAAATTACTCGAAGAGGAGCTTCTGAATTTGGAAAAAGTTGGAAAAACTGATATATCAAAGGTTCCATCACTAATGAGGAAGCAGGCAGGGAGATATCAAGCTCTAGCAGGAAAGATTGACGATCTTTGCAGAAGAATGGTAATGCACATGTGATATATCCTCTATTGTTTAGGATGTGCTGTCATATAGTTTTTTATAAGTTGACTTCTTTTTTATTTTTCATCCTTAAGTAGTTTTAGGACCATCTTCCTAAAGTTGAACATGATTCTGTTCCTAGAATATGCGAAAAAACTGCTTGGTTACATTGTCCTTGAGTATTTAGCATTTGATATTGGTAGATCATGCTTGTCATTGGATATGGGTTTGCTCATAATTTTGTTTACCTAGGATGAAACTGAAATGACGAGCTGTTTGCCCCATTGAGCTATCTAATTAAACCTTTTTTAATTGCAAGTTGCATGGTCACAAGGAAATTATTTATTCTTATTTGAGAACAAAAATTGAAAGGAAAGTCCTCAGTTCCGCATTGTGAACTGTATTAGGAAATCCATTAAATCTCTTCTGAATGATTGCTGTTATGGTGTATGGTGCGCACATGTAAACTGCTTTAAAGTGAATCCACCATGCGTTAATGAGTTAAATGTTCGCTCCACTTCCTCCCTGCCCCAGCATTTCTTTTTTCCACACAAGCTTTCAGTTGGATAAGTTTTAATTTATGGAGGTGCCTCCAGAGAAGAAACTTGTAACAAATCTCTCGTGCTTCCTTAAATGCACTGTTCAAGGTAGTTTTAGATGGTGCATTTGTGTTGGTTTCGTTTGTGAAAATTCATTTGGGGTCAAAACTAAACCCTAGTCTGTCTGTTGATCTTAACTCTTTTCTCCCACAAACACATTCACACAGTGAGTGTAATTCCGTGTCCTATGCTTCTCCAGTAATATTTACTGTGAGTTCTTTTCTATCTCAGGCTTGTTGCTTAAATGTTTCCCTGCTTTTACAGCAAGCTAGTGATCCCTGCGAACCTACACTCGGTCCAGAGTTCCGAACACGGAGGCAGACAGAGTTTTTGCTTGAAGCATTTCGGCTCAAGGAACGGGCATCTAAAACCGCACAGAAGCTGGTGGCATTGCAAAATGAGATTGGCAAGAGCTACTCCAGGGACGAGGTTGGGAACCAGGGTAAGCTCACCATGAGACGCTCCTTCGAGGCCATAAGGAACAATTTAAAAGAAGTTCAGAGAAACTTGGAAATATGGTTGGCCAGAATTATTGGAGATCTTAAAGGGATTCTGGCCAGAGATGGTGCCTCTTGTCAACGTGAATATTATATTTCTAGGTATCCTTTTGTTCAATAGAATTTTCTGACTGCTAGTCTCAAGAACTGATCTAACTGAAGTATATAAGCCCTTCTGGTAAATATGCTGATCGAAGGTTTCATAATCGCAGCCAGCAGCAGCATGGAAATATGGTCGTTCCACTATGTTTTTGGCAGAGCATTCATATACCAATCTATCTAGATGTAGCCATCACTTGTCAAAACAAATTGTTCATGCTTCGATTTGTCATCGCTAGTTGAGTAGTAAATATGTTGATCCTGGAATTCAAGGACTGTTATTAAAAGTCGATCTGTTGTCCTTTCTACCTTTACGAATATGGTTTAGAATTGAAACAATAAAAGTATTTTTGAAAAAAAATTAAAAAAAAATATTTTTATTTTTAAGTTTAAATTAATAAAATTTGATGTTTTTAAATCATTTTGATGTGATGATGTCAAAAATAATTTTAAAAAAATAAAAAAAATATAATTTTAATGTATTTTTAAAAAAAAAATATTTTAAAAAACAATCACAACTATTCTCGAGCAAGTACATAATCTATTCAGAATAGATACTATTTGTCTAGTATGTTTCCTTCAAGGCGAAATTCAACGCCCTTTCAAGTAAAGATTTGGCGTGAAATGGTCCATTCATTGCGAAGGAAAGAAAGTAGCTGTTCGTGGACACTACAAAGGACCCCAGCAATGGTCGATTTACAGCTCGGTCAAAACAGGCCAACAGCTAATCTCAGCGCTGACTCCTGTAATTAACTGTAGATTCTTTTGTTTTTACCTATTTGAAACAATGTCGTTTTGTCATTTTACTGTTGTTTCAAGAACAAGATTTGTACATTTTCCGTCCATTGCTTTCAATGATAGCGACATATGGAGGAAGTATAAATGCTATTTAATTCTGGAGTAGATCAAGTTTGGGTGGGAAGCACCCCATCACACCGTTTGATTCATATCCATCGGATCCATGTCCATGCATTCATGACTCGCAAATGCAAATCCAGCAGTTTTGTTGAACTTACAGTAGCTACAATCTGCAAACAATAATATGCTTAATCTTGTTTCTCAAAAGAAGTAGGGGTTAAAGCTGCAATCCACAATTCATGCAAGAACCGGAGGTAGGAGTGCGTGCTGCCATCCATGCAAGAACCTCGGATTCTCGCAAAATTGGTTCAATTAGCAAAAGTGAATCGAATCATCGTATATATCAACCATCAGTTTGTAGATATATCTTCTGGTTAAACCCTGCATTCTTTTTTCTTTCTTTTTCTTTCGGTAGATTGATATTTGATTTCTAGTGGGAATCCAGTACGGATCAGATGATGTTAAGGCATTCACTATAAAAACCATCCAGACAATATTTCATTTTTCCAAACCAGTTTTAAGGAAAGTACAACTCAAAGGAGCAGAATTCAGAGTGAAATTTCCAATACAACAAATTATTAACCTGCGTTTTAACTATTTCAAACACGAGGAACATAACTAAAAGGTTAAGACACTAGGCAGAAGCAGCAGCTTCTTCCAGCAACTGCTTAACCTTGGTGATATAGTCGTTCATTGCTTCCTCCTTGGATTTTCCTGCCCAAATATATATATATCCGAGAGTTAAGAAATGAATCAGAATGAGAGTGACTATTGTTAAGAAAAACAGGCAAGAAACCAGCATAAATTCTTAATCAATAGATTCAATACCTTCAACAACCTTCCATGCATCCCACTTTGCCCTGTCCCTCATGTTGAAAATCCCAGGGCGGCCTGCAAATTGCCACAGATAGAAAGGGATGATCAAACGGACAGATGACAGAGAAAATGTTGATTTCAATGAAAATACGCTTTATGTTTAGGAAAAGCATCAGGGAAATACTATCTGAGGGGAGCAAAATACTCACTGGTGTTCACTGGTCCAGCAGTTGCTTGCTTGTAGAGCCCATAGAGAATAAGTTTGTTCTCATTTGTTGTATTTTCTGGCAAAGTCTTGGCCTTCTCAGCATACTCCTCAAATTCCTCCTGCGCGAAACCAACCCAATTTGCGAGACATCAAATAAACAACTTAAACGTCAAGCACGCCACGATTGGCTTCAGCAAAGTTCTTTGCATTTCACATCTAACTGCACGAAAATTTTCATAAATCTCTTGTCTTGGAAAACTGGGAAGGAAAAAATGGATCGTATAAACAGATCAGAGATCAATATATCAGGTCGTCTGAAATTGTTTTTCCTAAATCTATATTAATCCATGACTAGACAGTCACTGCACGCATAACTAAGATTGGCTGCAAAATATTAAAATTTGACTAAAGCAATAGAGAACGATGACATTACTGAAATGGTCGAAACAAAGATCTCTAACTACAAGTACAGGATCTGAAAACCAAAGAGTCGAGGTTTATATTAAACAGAGTAGCCAAGAATTTCATGCAGATACACTGATACACTAAATACGCTAATAAGCATGGAAATTAAGACTGCCACTTGAAAAAAAAAGATAAAAAATCTACATTATCTAATTGTAATGCACAGGCCAATCCTATACCATCGATCTATCAATCAAAGCCCATGATAGATCTAATCAAGAAAGATTGATTACTGTGAGCAAGAGATCAGTTTACAGGATCATGATTATCATACCTGCAAACCCATTTCGTTGCCTGGAGTGGAATCGCTCTGCTTCTGTAATTCGAAGGAGGTTCTGAGAATTTGAAACTCCGGAGTCACCCCCAGGAATCGAAGTTCCAAAAGCAGACGAAATCCCTATGGAACCGGACCTCCTCGCTGCCGCTCAATTCATTACCAGGAAGAGGCAAATTCGCTTTTTTAGGAAGGGTGGGTTGAAAAGGTGAAGAAGGAAGAATGTATCCGAACGAATGCATCGGCAGAATATTACCCCCTTTTTTGAAATCCCCTCGTCACGTACTAGTGAGCCGGAAAGCTTAGGGGCTCCTCTCGTTCCTCTTCCACCATTTGACAACCCTATCTCAGAATGTTCGGATGATTCTCTGGAACCCCCTTAACTAATAGATGCTTTCTTGTTTTTTTTTGTGTGTGTGTGTCAGTCAGACAACGAAAAAGAAGAAGAAGAGACGTGGATTATACAAGTGTAAGAGAGTTTCAGAGTTGAAACACTTGCTGATTGAGGAGGATATTTCAGATTAACTTTGTTCCGACACGTGGCTTGTTTAAGTTGGTTGAACTGAATGTTAGGGGCCGGGGGCGTTACATCCTAGATGTCCTACTGTATCAAGATAAAAAAAACAATAACTGGGAGTGACATCTGTAAACATACATTTTTTCTATTTTATAAATATAAAATTTATTCGAATAATTTTGAGAATTTTATTTCTTTAACTACACATGCATGTTTTTGTATGTTTTACATAAATTGATTTTATCCAAAAATAATAATTAATTACAATCTCGAAGCATCCTAAACCATGCTTCTTTAATTTATGCTATATAGCCAGAAAGTTGTTTTCCGCTAGTTTTCTAAAAATTATTATCACATTAATTAGCAAACAAAAATAAAATAGAATGAGCATTTTCTGTATAAATAAAGTTAGCGTAACATAAAGACTATCAAATCCAAAAAACAAAAACAAAAACTATTATTATTTCTTGTCCAGGTCTCCAAGTTGAAGAGGACAATGACCTTCTTGATGGCCCGTAAGCCCATTTAGTTGAAGAGGACCAGAACCTTTTTGATGGCCCATAAGCCCTCTTAAATTTTTAATTTGCTGATGCTTCTCCCCATCCGACCAGCTTCCTCAAACTCAAAGCTTCATTCCTCTCTGCCTCAAGCCAACCTCTTAAATTCAGGTAAGCAGACCTCTGCTCAATTTCTTTGCCCATCATATCGAAGCCCTGAAATGGAACTCTGCGTACTCTTTTAATTCCATTTACGAAGAAGAAAAAGAAGAAGCAAACGCAATAAAAAATGCTCTCTTTACTGTTCTTAAAGAAAACATACAGTACCAATCACCATCTCTTCCAAATCTCCAAAAGACTATCTGTTGCTTTTAGCTCAACAGCATCATCAACTCAATCCATAGAAGTTGAAAAGATTGCAAGGATAATCAATGACCATCCATTTCCGTATCAACCTCTACACCCAACTCTCACCCACCATATTCCACCAACTCTCCTTACCACGGCTTTTGTTGAAAACGTTCTTGGCCGCCTCTTTGCTGCTCATTCTAATGGCCTCAAAGCGTTGGAATTCTTCAAATATTCGCTCAATAATCAAACCCATTTTGTCCCAAGTCCTGATTCCTTCGAAAAGACGCTTCACATACTTGCCCGGATGAGATATTTCGATAAAGCTTGGGAATTAATGGTTGAGATTGGAAAGACGCATCCTTTTTTGCTTACCCTTAAGTCTATGAGCATAATGTTATGTAGAATTGCTAAATTTCGATCTTATGAGGAAACTCTTGACGCGTTTGAGAAAATGGAGAAGAGGGTTTTTGTTGGGAGGAAATTTGGCGTTGAAGAGTTTAATGTGTTACTTCGGGCATTTTGCACTGTGAGGAAATTGAAAGAGGCGAAATCTGTGTTTGTAAAGATGCATGAGAGGTTCCCTCCTAATCTTAAGACCATGAATATTTTGCTGTTGGGATTCAAGGAATCTCGGGATATCACTGCAATGGAGTTGTTTTATCATGAGATGGTTAAGAGGGGGTTTAAGCCTAGTTGCTCAAGTTATGGTATTAGGATTGATGCTTATTGTAAAAAGGGTTATTTTGCTGATGCTTTGAGGATCTTTGAAGAAATGGAGAAGGCTAATTACTTGCCGACATTGGAAACAGTCACTACTTTGATTCATGGAGCAGGGGTTGCTCGAAACGCAATGAAAGCCAGGGAGTTGTTTGATAAAATTCCTAAGAGGAATTTGCAGGCTGATACTGGGGCATATAATGCACTGATTAGCTCACTATTTAAGTGTAGGGATCTGAAGTCTGCCATTCAATTGATGGATGAGATGGAAAAGAACAATATTCATTACGATGATATGACCTATCATACAATGTTCTTTGGCTTGATGAAATCAGGTAGTATTGAGGGGGTTTGTGAGTTTTTTCACAAGATGATTGATAGAAATTTTGTTCCCAAGACACGAACTGTGGTTATGCTGATGAAATTCTTCTGTGTGAATAGCCAGATTGATCTGGGTTTGAGTTTTTGGGGATATCTGGTGGAGAAGGGGTATTGTCCTCATCATCATGCATTGGATCTTTTGGTAACAGGATTGTGTTCTAGGGGGAGGTCGCATGAAGCTTTGAAGTGCTCCAAGCAATCATTGGAGAGAGGAATCCATGTCAGCGAAGCAGTGTATCGAATGTTGGAGAGATTCTTACTACAATCTAACATGACAGACAAGCTAAGGGAGCTCAATCAGATGATAGAGAAGTTACAATCTGTTTTGCCCCCATCGAGTGGGAATTATATTCACAGTCCTTCCTCCGCTATGGAGGAAGATGTTGTCGATTAAGAACATACTAATAAAATTTTATTTGAATTGGAAGAAATGCTCAATTGTCTGATGTGATTTTGGTGATTTTATACCCATTAAAGGGAGTGAGCAACATCATGGATTCCTCATTATAATTTAGGATTTCCTACTTTACAGTGAATGAATCTTGTGATAGTGTTCTATGATGGTTATGGAAATTTGCAAATGAGGGCAATGTTGAGGTACCAACTGTAGGATCACGGGGAGAAAATGAAATTTACCCAATAAATTAAGACCTTGATATCTTGTCAGGTGCTCACAACCACGCAAGGAGAAGCAAGATTCAACATTTTGAAAGATTTTTATATGTTTTTTTTACTTCCTTTGTAAACACACTGAGTTAACTATAAATCAATCCTTATACTTTATTGAAATTACTTAATCGCATTTTCAAGATTTTGTTAGCTTTAGAGTACGTCGACTGTGGAGTTTTTGATTGCATACTCTTTTAAGCAAGTGGTTAAAATATAGCTTGGGTTTCTTTCAAGTTGGAAATTTTTTGTGGGTTTTTGCTGTGCTTGGCAATGACTTGAAAGGGAAATCCCCTACTTTCAATTTTCATACCAACACAGTCAATCTTGGTAGAAATGTTAGCTAATTGCACATTAGTGAGACAATAGATATGAGTGGAACAATCTTTTGTTCTGTCGAATTATCTTCGGACAGGACTCACTGAGTACATGAGTTTTTCTGTCTTTCGTATATCTAAAGCAGGCTAGATTTCTATTGAGTTTTCTTTTGTTTTCTATTAAAGTTTCTATATGAATATCATCACAAGGAAAAAATAGCTACGAAGCACTTGTCAACTACAGAATAGTGGAATTATAGTTGAAGGACTGGCTGGAGAGAAGTCCAATGTTTGCTCTATATCCATTTGCTGGCTTGTTCGCATTACTGCCATATTTGAGTTTGCAAAGGCTCTTTGAAGTTAACGATTCAAGCTTTTTGTACAGATAAAGACGCTTGCTAATGTCTTATTGTCATGAAATGAAATAAGAAAATAATCATATCAGGCATCATATCTACAGTTTTCAACCTTACATTGGCTTTTCATTCCCTTTTTTTCTTTCATGCTAATTTCTGATCAGGACTTCAAAAGATACTGAAATTGCAGGATTTAGAATTTTGCTTCCTTGACACAGTACCCTCGTTTCATAGATTGCATTTAGCTGCATGGTCTGGGCAGGCAGAGGCAGTGACTCATCTCTGCAAGCACAAGGCTGACGTTGGTGCTGCCGCCATGGATGACATGGGAGCAATTCACTTTGCGTCCCAAAAGGGTCCTTTAGAAGTCTTCTGAACTCTACTTTCATCTGGGGTTCCATCAAAGCTTCCACCAGAAAGGGTCTTACTCCGCTTCACTATGGTGTTAATTCAACGGTCCCATCTCGAGCTAGTCAAATACTTGGTAAGAAAAGGAGTGCCTTACTGTCAAGACAAAAGCAGGAATGGCCCCTCTTGATCTTGAAACCAGTGAAGAAACCCACTTGTTTGTGGAAGAAAGTGGAAAAACATCGAAGAAAGGAACCCTGAATGGAAAAGAGAAAGCTGAAGTATCTGAACCAAAGACATCATTGGAGGATAAATCAGAGTATTCTGGTGGTGAAGCTACTGCTGGGGAGCATGAAGAACAAGTGAACGAAAGTGTTAAAATGAAGGGTGAAGCAGATGATATTTACATCTTTTTCATGCATCGAAAGTCAAAACAAAGTTACTAATCGCTAGGCATTTTGCATGATTCCTGGCACTCATGTATCTTTCCATCATATTTCGTCTTCGATAAAAGCAACAGATCATGTCTACTTTTGACGTCATAATGTAAATCAAATTGCAGAACTTATTTGATGGGTGCAAACTGTAAGTAAAACTGTCGAACTCTTACCATCTTCCGCTTCATTTAATTTCATTTGAAAGCACACCGAGCACGACTATGGCCAGTAACGCTAAACAGAGCATAGCAAATATGCAAGTATCCTCTGTTCTTCGCATTTAGCCAATGTCCCATAATCATGCAAAATGCCTAGCGATAACTAGTTTAGATAGAACTGAACTTTCCAATTCATCAATGCGGGATTCTAGACTCGGCCTGAGAAATTAATCACAAAGTAATAGTAATAGATCAGAGCCAAGCATTTTTTTTTGGGATTTACTTGAAAATGTCCATCATACAAATGTATGTATAATCACAGGACATGTATATAATTTTAGCCATACTCACTGGACAAACTATTCCTGGACTTCAGTATTAGCAAACCAACAGGGAAAAAGAGAAAAAAACAGAGCATAAACAAGAATCCAAACTTAAATTACCTATATCAGTAGGACTATTAGAGAACATTCTTGTGTCAATGTCTGCTTAGAAAAACGATATGTTAACTGGCTGAAAAATAAAATTTGGATAATCTTTTTTTCAAAATTCAACTTATTTTTCACGTAAAAATACCACAAGAATCTTATTTACAATTCTAAAAGCCTAGGAAAGCACAGAGGTCTCTTCCTTCTTAGCCCCCCTCAGTCTCCTCACCTAAAAACCAAAACTTAAGCCATGGATCTGCTCTCGTTCGCTTCCTCCACAGCAGCCTCACAATTTTCCTCTAAAAAACCCGCTCTCGCTCACCGCCACCTCCCCACTTCACCTTTCTCCTTCAGTTTCAAACCCATAACACCATCTTCTCCAAAACTTTCACCTCTCAGAACCCCCCTTAAATCCTCCAAAACCCTAACTCCAATTCCCCAACTTGCTGCTCCTCAAACACCGGCCACCTCCATGAGAGGGGCTGAGACGGACGCTATGGGTCTGTTGTTGAGGGAGAGGATTGTGTTTCTAGGGAACAGTATAGATGATTTTGTGGCCGATGCTATTATTAGCCAGTTGTTGCTTCTCGATGCTCAGGATCCTACTAAAGATATCCGTCTCTTCATCAATTGTCCTGGTGGTTCTCTTAGGTAGTCTTAAATCATACGCGTTTTCCACTTTCTTGTTTTGAGCTTGAAGTTTGAATCCTTTTTCACTTGCATGTATATTTTTACAAGGAAAGATACGTGCTTTCTAGTTTTAATGGTTTCTATTGAAAATGAAACAACCAATATGCTATTTTGTTTATTAAAGCAGTATTAGCTGGTTCAAGAGATTGAACTGAGGTGGGATAAGGGAAATGTATTAGGTATTAATCTTACTCAACAGGGATGAAAATGGTCTAGAAATTATGTGGAATGATTATTTGCTTTAATCGCATTTTGTATGGTAATATATATTTTTGAACCCAGTTTATATAATTAAATAGTCTTTAGTTATTCTTCGAGGCTTAACATTTGCAAGAGAACTGATTATAGATTTATGGTTAGATTCGGGGCTGGGCTAGTCCTGTTTCCTATATTGGCTTCCCATTTCATGATGCCATGCGTCCTCCGACAATTATAGAGTATCAACTTCATCTTGTGGGGACAAGATAAATAAAAGGGAACTAAAGCATTCAAATCTTTTGGAAGTATGTGTTTGTAGATCTACTCGATTGATCTGCAGGAAAGGAAATGTAATTTGCTCGCTGTGCCCTTGCTGATTTGCTTTTAATGTTATTATGCACAGTGCTACAATGGCTATCTATGATGTGGTGCAGCTTGTGAGGGCTGATGTTTCTACCGTGGCTCTTGGCATTGCAGCATCAACTGCTTCTATAATTCTTGGTGGTGGAACGAAAGGCAAGCGTCTTGCAATGCCCAACACACGGGTAATGATTCATCAACCTCTTGGAGGAGCTAGTGGGCAAGCAATAGATGTGGAAATTCAAGCACGAGAAATTATGCACAACAAGAATAATATAATTAGAATTGTTGCAGGTTTCACTGGTCGCACGATTGAGCAAGTGCAAAAAGATATTGATAGAGACCGATATATGTCTCCAATTGAAGCAGTTGAGTATGGCATAATTGATGGAGTTATTGATAGAGATAGCATCATTCCTTTGGCTCCAGTGCCAGAAAGAGTGACACCAACCCTGAATTACGAGGACATGCGTAAAGATCCAATGAAATTCTTGAATCCAGATGTCCCTGATGATGAGATATACTAGCCCAGAGCATTCTTTACAGGTGTCTTACTCTCTCTGTGTTCCTTGGAATGTACACTTCCATGAAGATTTAAGAATTACATGTTATAACTTGGGGGTTGTCGTTTTGCCAAACTGGGATTTCTTGAGAACAGATGTAGGGAATGGTTACTTGTATGTCTTCTTAAATCATTTTCTCATTTTAGATAAAACAAATGCCTTCTTAAACTATAAATGACTGGTTTGTTGCTTCCGGAGATATGTTCATAATCAATCTAAAGATTAGTTTTAGAATAGCATACCTAATTCATTTTTGTTATGAACTGGAGAGTAAAGGGCTCAGTGAAAGTCAGAAATGGATCGACAGAATCATCTTTTGTAAAATAGAGGTTAGTTAGTCTTCTTCCAGATTGTGATTTGCAACCTTCATTATATACTTCGCAGGTATTTTGCTTGCTAAACCATTGCTTTACTTCATAAATAATGCGGAATCATTGTTATGAATAAAGTCATGGATTGTTTAATCGTAGCGATAATGGGTGACTTTGTTTCCCTCACTCTTGATTTTGAAGTAAAGGCACCGTAATGTCTTACAGAACTTACAGTCAACTTGGAATGCTAAATGGAATGATGATACGCTTTTCACTTGAATAGAAAGATTGACGTCACTCTTCCTTTTCTTTTCCTGACTGATTCATCTGAAATTTGTAGCCCAATTTTGAAGCTCAGTCAAATGCACTAGATATTCACAAGTGATACAAATTGAAGATGATAATCAAACAATTCTCTTTTTATGGAGAATATATCAAGGTAACAACAAGATTTGGAAACAGGTTTTAGGTTGTAGTATCAATCTACTGAATTTGCCAGGGTCCAGGCTGGTCAGCAAAACCAGAAAACTGTTTCAAATCCTGCAGATGACCCTTCAAATGCAAGGACAATTCATCAACTCCATGCCCTGATGGATGCCTGGTTAAGAAAAATCCAAGAAGGGAAAATCCGATCAATATTTTTGAAGTTTCCTTGATCACTCACATAATACCCTACATCATAGCACACTGCGCTTTTGTCCGAAAGTTGTGTTCTCAGGATGGACAGTGGTATGTATAGAGGATTGAAAATGTTACCAAAATCTTACATTATTATACACGAGAATTTCCAAGACAAAGGGGCCCTAAACAATTCAAATGACCCTATTCCCTCCCCCGACCAGGAAAAGAAAAGAAAAAATCGCAAGACTCCTAGGAGTATATTTCAGCAATAGTCCTTGGAGAGCGTTTCACCTGCCACCATGACAAATCGGCTGGATGATTTGGTGAGGTGGATCTGGTAGTTGATTTGGTCAGCTAGACGATGCGTTCTAATTTCGTGAAATGAGTTGATTAATGCAGCATCGCTTGGCATTGCCGCACTCCTTGTGCCTAGTCTCTTCGCATTTCCTTGCTAGAATATCCACCACAGGGAAAACAGTTCATTGACTGGAAGAAGACTCAATTAGGTTGTTCCATAATTTTATTCTTGAAAAACTAAAAGCATCCCCAGTACTTCCTTTTGACTCAACAAAGCCTTCTTCCGGCTAGGGAAAGAATTATTCTATTATTTCCCTATATCTTTCCTCCATTGATTCTATGCTTTTCTTTCCTTCAACCAAGGGTCTGGTTAACTTGCAAATTTAAGAACATTTTTATACATATAAAAACCAGAACAAAGAGCAATAATCAGCAAACAAGGCCCCAAGACCAGTCATGGAAGGAATGGTGGGAGTTAAAATTCCTCCTGGAGAAGATCAACCAGAAATTACAAGGTCAATGAGGGATCTTCCACCAGCTCACTTCACATTTAAGATCGAAAACTTTTCCCTGCTTTCAAATTCGAAGGTAGACAACATCGAATCTGGTGACTTTGAAGTTGGCAGCTACAAATGGTAGGTGGGCTCAACTCTGGTTGCACGCATATATAGTTTGCCTCGAATGGTTTCTTCTTCTTCTTCTTCTTCTCCCTCTGTGTCTACTATGTTGCCTTTCATTGCATGATTACAAATCTTTACGTGCAGGAGATTATGCCTCCATCCTAATGGAAACAAGAAAAGCAATGGGGATGGACACATATCGCTATATTTAGCATTTTCCAAGGCGAACGCCCCCCCTATTGGCTGGGAAGTTAACGTGGACTTCAAGCTGTTTGTTTATAACCAAACCCAGGACAAGTACTTGACCATCCAAGGTAGGCTAGCACACCACTTGTCAATTCATCAACTTGTCGTGTGAGACAGGGCTTATCCATTGTTGTTAATTGGTTTGGTAATTGAACATTTGCTGATCAGATGCTAATGGGAGGGTAAGACGCTTTCATGGAATGAAAACAAAATTGGGTTTTGACCAATTACTTCCGCTGACTCTTTTCAATGACGAGTCAAAGGGATATCTAATCGATGACTGTTGCATATTTGGAGCTGAGATTTTTGTTATAAAACATACCAGCAAAGGTGAATGCTTGTCCCTGATGAAGCAACCTGACAACGGCCGCTTCACCTGGAGAATTCCAAACTTTTCAGCACTACATCAAAGTTTTTGCAAGTCCGAGGAGTTTTCTGCTGGAGGGCACAAATGGTACGTAAAATTAAAAGAAATGTTGTGTTAATCAAGCGGCCGGCCCGGGTTAGTGATTGTATCAATGTGTTTTCAATTACATTTGTTTACGTAGGGCTGTGGTGGTTTATCCCAAAGGGAATTCATCAAAAAAAGGCAAAAACTTGTCCATCTACTTATTCATGGAGGATCGTGAAGCTTTTTCATCTGGACGAACAATGTATACAGAATTCACGCTGCGCGTGAGGGACCAACTTTTCGGACAACACGTCGAGAAAAAAGGTCAACCGAGAATTTTCTATAAATTGATATTCTTATCCAGCTTGTTTACTGAACTCGGCGGCATGCTTGATTGTTTAAAAAGAAAGAAAGAAAGAAAAGGTGGGACTATTTTTAT
The DNA here is from genome assembly GCA_025169955.1 of Salix arbutifolia. NCBI lineage: Eukaryota > Viridiplantae > Streptophyta > Magnoliopsida > Malpighiales > Salicaceae > Salix > Salix arbutifolia. The sequence goes on from CM045902.1 coordinate 8,310,282, forward strand.
TTTTACTAATCAATCAATGGTTTAATTGATCATATGCTGCAGCTAATTGCCATTTTTCTAATTCAATCAAGAATTGGGGTCACTTGGACTTCATGTCTCTCGATGAGCTCTATCCTCCTGCAAAGGGATTTCTAGTTAATAATACTGTGGAAGTTGAGGCAGAAATTCATTTCTTGATGGTGGTCAAGGAACTCTCCGGGGGCGGTCCTATCACAGGTGTCAAGACCTGATTTGCTGTGTATTCTCAGATACTATCTGGAAGCCAAGAATTCGGTGGCAGAAAGAGGCTCTGCTCTTGTCTGTGAGAGAATTAATTGTGTGTTTTCTTTGAGCTAATGTTGTTCACAGTTTAATACGTATTTCTAAGCAACTTTTGTAGTCTTATCATCACTCAATTTCGTGACATGAACAATAATATTTATGTTTAATGTGATCATGCCTCGTGTTAAGGAACCATCTCACCTAAAAACTTAAGTTTATAAGTGAGGCCCCAGAATATGTTATATTATTCTCTAATACATACCCTCAAGTGAAAGTCATTTGGGCTTGAAACTTGCATACAGACCCATACTACCTTGTGCTTGATTTTTATCGAATAGAATGGGGGTGGTGAGATTCGAACTCGTGACCGTTGGGTCAACAAGGTTCTGATACCATGTTAAGGAACCATCTCACCTAAAAGCTTAAGCTTATAGGTGAGGCCCCAGAATATGTTATATTATTCTCTAACACCTCGTTCCATTAAAATTCATCAACCTGCAATAACATCCATGCTGTATGTAAAAAAAACTTTAATATGCTTGTAAGCATAACCAAATCTAGTCGAAAATTCGAGAATAATATAAATTATGTGATGATTTTTTAATATGGTATCAGAGCCTTGTTGACCAACGATCACGAGTTTAAATTTTACAATTTCTATTCTATTTGATAAAAATCAAGTACAAGATAATATAAATCTATACAAGTTTCAAGTTTAAAAAAATTTCAATCTGCTGGATTTGTATTTGGTTTGTGTTTCGAGTCATCTTCAAGGTCAAGAATTCTAGGGTTTTTTTGCGGAGCAATGAGTTTCATTAGTAAAAGAAACTTTCACACAAAGTATAGAACTCAGCATGTCAAATATATTATGTGAAGACGTGATTTTCATTATGAAATAGCATATATAGATTACAAAGTAGTGTATAAGCTTTTATTATATATTATTCTTTAAGCTAGTATCAAAATTTATTGTTGATTTGTATTTTCTAAACGTAATCCATATCTTTAAATCTTGATTGATCACTCTAACAATATTGAAATTCATACATTAAAAAATAAAATAAAATAAAACAACCTAGCGAAGGATTGCTTGTGGTTTAGGTTAGACATGCCACTCAAAAATATGAATTATTGAGTAAGCATAACCTATCTGCCCCGAGTCTTAGCTCAATTTGTAGTTTTATAGCGATTATTTTTAAAAATATTTTAAAAAAAATTGAAATCAATATATCAAATTAATCTAAAACACAAAAAACAAATAATCTGAAGCAAAAAATTAATTATTTTTTTTAAAATCACTTTTGAAACACAAAAACAAATACGTTCTTAGTGTGTCTTTGAGATTTTAAGGTGTGGTGATGTTGACTTGATTTGACCTGGTTTACTTTACAAGTATAAAAACAACCTAAATAATTTGAAGTTCAATTCTTAAGTAGTTTAATGTTGAAGAATGAGACTAAAAAACAAATAATTTTTTTTAAAAATAAATAAATAAAAATAACTCGAGTCAATATGTCAAATTCGTGACTTAGATCATGAGACCAAGATAACCTCATAGAATGAAAATAAACAAAACAATTTAATTTAAACCGTATTAACTTACCAAATCTGCGGCTGTGATTATAAATTGAGATAGCATCATAAAAAACAAATCAAATCAAGACCTAGATCCCAATCAATCTTGTGGGATCTAATGTTAAATGATAAAATTTACAATAAATTTAATTAAAAAATAACATAAAAATGAATAGAAGTTAACCTATTTAGTATTATTCATGGAGTGGGGTAACCTCATAAAATTCAAACATAAATAAATCATAAATCCTAATTTTTAATGAAACATAACACTAAATGATGAAATTAGAGAGAGAAAAAGTCAAATTAAAAAAAAATGAATTGGCTGAATTAACTTGTCAAGCCATGGATCTCTGACAGTGTCTCGTCTTTTACCCGGGCATGGTTTCACAGTTCTCAGCCCATGACAAGAAGTCGATCCTCTGAACTAAGGTATTAGCATTACGGTGCACGCATTCACAACAATCACATCCTTGATAAGTTTTAGTTAGTGATGTTTTAGTGTGCTGCTGGCTGCAAATTCTTCACTTAGATGATTATCTTACATGGGCAGAAGTCAGTGGAATGCATTCTTTAAGTCATAGAAATAAATTTTACCACAAAGAAAAATCGTTTCTTTGCTTCGTTGTCCAACTTGTTTTGCAGGAGAAGGTACGCTGCTATGCAATGTGCTCGGACAAATACAGGTATGGAAGCTATGCAGGATGTTTCTGGGCATGGTGTCAACAATTTGAAACATGAGTTTGGAAATCCAAATGGTTTCACTTCATCCTCATCTACTTTTAACACCCCACAAATTGAAAATGAAACCGTTGAGGATAGTTTTGATGCACTATATCATGCTCAAGAAGTTATAATCAACTCCACTTCCGATCAAGGAAAAGGGAATGGCATTCAAGAGATTCCTCCAGGAAGTTTTCAAGATATATCATCTGGTCAAGTTAAGGATCCTGGGGTTTTGCAGACACTTCAGGGACCCATGGATCTTGACTTCGAAGGTTTTGTAAATGCAATTAACCCAATTCGTCTGGGCACAGTTTCTCGAGAACCTTCTCAAAGTGAATCTTCTGCTGCTGCGCCAGTAGCTTCATCTGGTTTTGATGCTTGTGATGGTCCCAGAAACTCAAGTCAAACTCTAAGCTTTTGTGAGAGCTCAAGGAAACAGGTTGGAAATGGTAAAAGTTCAGAAAATGGTTCCAGAGCCAAAGGTGTGCAGTTTAAAGAATGGTGTCTTTTATATCTTGAGACTTAATTGATTTAGTTTCTAAATTTGTTCGTGCATCTTATATTTCAAACAGATTTTAGAGAACGGATAATTGACAACTTGAAGGATGATCGAAAGGTATTCTATGGAAAATAAAGTGTTCTAATTATAGATTGATCAGTCTAATGGTTATTCAGACTGGCTCTGTTATTCAGACTTTCATAATCATTTTGATATGACCTGCATCAGGAATGGACTGATCAGTCAGCTAATGGTTAGCAGTTGTGCTGTCAGATACTTATGATATCATGATTAACATTATTTAGTGTTTAATAATATAAACACTCACGCATTACAGCTAAACAACTGAGAAAACCAAATGGCTAATTATCCTTTCGTTGAAGTATTTCGCATAAGGATAAATGGAAGATCCAAACTGCTCCAAATTGCACCACTAGACCTCAAGAGCTCTACGAGGATAACAAAAGCAACTCCGAAATTAGTCTTACAGGTTTTAGAGGATAGTTATTTCCTGGTAGGTTTGATTTACATTGAATTATTTGGTGGTGTTAGAATGGCAGAGGCAAAGGGACCGAATATGACACCAGCAATCCCAGCAGCCAATCCTTAAGCGATGTGAAAATCTCGAGAAGGAAGTACGATCACTCGAGCTGAACTTTTCTTTCATGAACAGGTAATGACAGGTACAACTAAATTGCTTCCAATTGAGCTGTCAAGAAATGCGTTGAGATTTTTCATTTCTTCTATCATGTTTATTTTGATGGACTTTTGGCTTCCAAGTTGTGGGTTTTCTCTGCGTTATGATCTAGAAAGTGTTTGTCTAGTAATTAATCACTGTGAAATACCATTACAGGAAGGATTCTGAGCAGACTAAGAAGTTGTTTGTTTCCTCTTTTCACCAGTCGTGCCGAGAAATTCAAACTTTTTATTTTTATTTTAAATGAATATGTTTTGGTGTTTTTAGATCATTTTGATGTGCTGATGTCAAAAATGATTTTTTTTTTAAAAAAAAAACATCATTTTGATGTATTTCAACACAAAAAACACTTTGAAAAGCTACCACAATAGCTCTCCCAAACAAGACCTGAGCAGATAGAGGATTTTCAGAAACAGAATGAAGAGTTGACTGATGAAAAAGAACGCCTCTTAGAAGAAATTGAGAGGATCCTAGCAGAAACAGGAAAGATGTAAAAGTTCACAAACTGGTGTAACGCGTAAGCAGCAAATCTTTTGCAAAAGCTGCAGTAATTCTGGAAGGGCCAATCTAGTAATCTAAGAAAACCCTACCCGAGATGCAAACCTAGCCTCAATATTCCAGTGTAGGTGACTTGTTTGTTCATCATATGTGCATGAAACCCTTAAGATTTTACCACGATCAACATATTGAGGATTGAGGAGGTTTGTTCTTACATCTTTCCCAGGCATAAAAAAGTACTAGTAGATATAGACTGTCCTGCTCGTATCCTTCACAGGGAGCAGAAAAGACAGTTATTCTCTCTTCTATTAACAATGAGCTTCAAAACAAGATTTTACAATATAATACATCAATGAGATTATTTTTCATTTTTTTGTATAATACGATGCCTGTACATGAAAGACTCTTTCTCAGCTACATACATAAGCTGCTCAGCGTTTACTCTCAAAACACATTTGGCAACCACAGGATTCATGTACCTTTGGGCCAGGAATGTGTCAAATTGCAGGAGGGAGAGCAAAAAGGAATTCGCACTTGCAAAAAGAGTGCTGCTAGTAATTATAAACTCTGCGAATCTCAGGCAGACCAAGCCTTTTCCCATACTGGATTGTCAACCATCCCATAAAAGAGAAGTACGCCACAAGAAAACAAGTGCGCTTGAAGAAGACTATATTGGTGTGAGAAAACATCCTGGCTACAGAGGTTAGATGAAACCATGATTTTATGTGCTGCAGGATTCTTATAAAGCTGATGGTGATTATAGAAGTTGAAAAACCAGCAATAACTCCAGCTATTGTTTCCCACCTCCAATAGCCAGCTTTTCGTTTCTTCTGGACCAGCGAGGAGTGCAACATCTCTTTAGATCTGAACATATAAAAGCCAGCGATTTTACATTCATACTGGCAATGCCACACAACAATTGCAAACAGATACCGGGCATTTACATAATCTGCAGCTAACCATTTCAAAAATGTAGGAACAGTATAGGTTAAATTTAAAGGACTATACTTTCTACCAGAACATGTGGAGAAATGAAAATTTTATTCAACTTATTCAATGATAGATGAGTCACTCTGATGGGTGAAGACCATAAAAAAAGAGGCTTATCCATGTTAGCAAATGGCCATTAATATTTAGCAGAAATACATGACTTTCATTAACTCATATCTATCAAGACAGTCAAATCAAACTTTTTTACACACTCAAGATGATCCCTTGGCCATCCATCATCTAGTTTGGTTATGTAAATTCGCCATCTATATTGAAGACACAAATGCCATAGAAATGCACAGAATATATGTAAAGGAAATTTGATTTGAATGTTATTTTTCTATTAAAAGAAATACTCACAGGATGAAATAACGTTTAATCATCTCAACTTGAGATGGATCTTTTGCTTGACAACTGAAAATATCATCACGATATAAGCTCACTTTCAAAATGCCAGATGTATACCAGCAGTCATAGGTTTTATTAACCTGAAGAGAATGAGTAGAAAAGAATAAGATACTAGACTTGAGGAAATTTGACTTAAAATGTAATAACATTGAGTGAGACTGGAAGCTTTGCGATCCCTACCTTGAATTTATCTTTGGTTAACCATGCAGCACCAAAATTAGGCCGGCAATTTAGAGGTAGGGCCTCAATTGGAGCCTCTGCTAATGCAAATTGTGTTTGACCCAAAGAGTAATCTTTGTATTCCACCTGCAAATGGAAAGTCGATAAAAAAAATATTAAAAAGACCCATTCTTGACACCAATGCCTCACACCATTGCACTTTTAAACTAGTCAGATAAACGCTTAAGTGTATGCAAAACTTGGTAATATTTGTAATGAGAATTTGAGGAGTGCAAGCGTGAAACTTGCAGAATTGGTACTTTGAAATCCTAACTCAATCCGATCTAAAAGCACAGGTTGGATTCATGTGGAACTACAGCCTCTGAGAGGTTTCCGAAGTGGGGAAAATGAGGAGCTCCAAACATATTATTAGAGGATCTGCTCATATAAATGTAATATATTTCCATTTTCTTTCATAGTCATATGCTAAATGTTGAAATTGTTCTATTGACTATGGGCACTGTAAAACTAATATCAAATATTGCCAACTGTATAGCTGCATCAAAGCAAATACAAAAACAAATTGTGCAGGTATATGACACAAAAATCAAAAGCAAATTTTCTAATCTGCTAGAATTTCTTGATCAAAGACAATTATCAAAGGTTGAAAAACAGGCAATGGAGACAAATTAGCAGAATATTTGTTGCCCTCTTGTGTATCTAATCTGTCTCGGAGTACCACCTGCATGGTGTTTTCAGAGATTTAGCAGGATTATGAATGTGTGTGTTTAAGAGAGAGAAAGTGGGAAGAGTTGATCATGGGTCATTTAGAGTAAGTCTTCAATTGGATCATCAACTGAGCTAAGTAAAATGGGGAAGTGAAGTCCAGTGCCAATTTATCCAGAAAATGTAGTGATGGCACATAGAAGACAGCTTTCGCATTGGCATAAAATAACAGTCATATATAACAATGATGACATTAAAATAACAGAGGCAACTTTCTATTGGTTGCTTGTTTCTTCGAAGAATGTAGGGCACATTGACCATAATCCAGGTAAAATAGGAAATAATAAGGAACCAGTGCTGCATCATGTAAAGATTGTTAAGGTGGGGCATGCAAGCAACAAGCCTTCTGTTGTCCACTGATTATATTCCTATTGTAATGAGTAACAAGGCAATTTTCTTCAAATACAGCTTCCACAGACCCAACAAATGTGGTGTTTCTTCTTCTTTAAACAAAAAGATAGGAACTTTAATAGTACATAACAAAGTTAAGAGATTTATTAAATAACAAAAGATTGAAAGGACCCACTGATATAACGAATATATTATATCATAGTGAGAGATCCCATGTTTCATCCTTTGATATCACCGATATAGGGAGTTGATGTGTCCAAATTTTACACCTCCTTTTCTCCATTTGGATCATAGATCCTTGGAGATTCGAGATAAAACAAAAGATTGAGAGGACCCACTGACATAGAGATGATTTTATATCATAATGAGAGGTCCGTCGTTCCATCCTTTGATATCACCTCTATATGGATCAATGTATCCAGATATTACACCTGTTCTCCCTTTGGATCACAGATGCTTCTAATCAAATACAAAAGAACTATACAAAATCTTCCTTGTTGATTGAAAGGATAGAAGATTAAAATACTCGAGATAGAATAGGGTCTGGACTCCTTATCAATTAAATATTAATCTTAAACAAACTAGAAAATCAATGTTTTTTATCAGTATACAAACTTTGTGGAGACTGAATGTAGAAGATACTCCTAAGGAGTAAGGATATCCTTCAACTGGAACTTCTGCATAATGAACAAGACCAGCAAAGACCATGACATTCCATACAAACACCAGCCCTTGTATATCTATTAGCCCGACAATAAATTTCAAGCTTAAATGTTCCAAGTAATGCCATCCACATCATGGCACAAGACCTTGCTCTCAGAAACTTCACGTGTTTTGTGAATGAATTATTGGAATCACCATTGTTTTTAGCTTGCATAATCTCAACTTCTAAGTTACCTGTCTAACTAATTTCAAGTTCAAATGGCATTTCAAGTATTCAAGGAGCACATTATCCCGTTGTTTTCCACTTCCACGACGCATTATTCTAGCAAAACAACTGACCTCAGTTATCACAAGAAATCATTCTAGCAGCAGATACTCCTAATCCCTTGCACAATAGAAATCATGTATACTTGCTAAAAAGAACAGGATAAAATCACCTCGAACACTGAAGCCCAATAGTAATCATAGCGACAGCGAAATTTGCTTCTGTTATATGGATAAAACACATGCTTGGCTTTATAGTTCAAAAACCCAGGCTCACACACCTTAGATGATCTAAGATCCACACCTGAAAAACAAAACAGCCCACTTCACACAATTCAAAAACAAACCAAAACAAGTGAATAAATCAACAAAAAATCGTCATATCAAAAACCCATAAAAAAAAACAGATATTAGTTCAAGTTTAGAATCACATCGGTAAAAGAGAGAGGGACGTACTGCTGGAGAGTATCTTGCACTGAGAGGGAAGAGAGAGGGGAGTCGTAATTGACAAATGACCCATGAAAAATGCTAAAAAGCTTAATAATATTGACAAGGAAAGGAAGGCGAAGATTGGGAAAAGAAGAGCTAAAGTTAATCGAAAAACTAGATATATGAAACCCTTTTTCCCTGGGGTTTCTATTTCTATTTCTATTTCCTTTTCCATTTCATCATCACTGACATCCATCACCACCCCTATACTATAATATAATATATTATTACAATACACGCAGATTACTGGGATTTGGATAAAACAGCCGGTCACCGGAATTATTAATCCGGTGATCGGAGATTCAGTTTGAGAGGATTTTCTTTTATTTGTGTGGAGGAAGAAAAGAGAGGTATTTTTTTGTTTATTTGAGAGGGAAAGTATTGTGTGTGGGCCGCAGTCAAAAGCAATCAGTCTTCTCAATCGAAACGGGCCGAGTTCGAGACAGAATAAGGGAATGCATAAATCCAAGTTACCTAATCACATATTATAACTGACTCGATTGACCGGTTGATGCGGTTGCAACATATTAATTATTTATTTTTTAAATAAAAATAATGCAATTTTTTATAAAAATAAATAAATAAATAAAATTAATTTGGAATAATTTCAAGATGGAATTCTTGAACCGAATTTAAAAACTATAATTATGATGGTTTCTATATTTAGCAATACATTTTTTTATTTTCACTGAAAAGGTGATGTCATAATTACATGAATTAATTTTTTATTTTTCAATTGAATGTTCAAATTTTCAATTCTTTCTATAAAGTATTTTAAATTTCTAACTTTAAAACATTGTTAGCAATCAAGAAGATCTCGTGAGATACAAATAATAGCTTGGCACTTTCGAAAACATAAAAGAAAGCTAACATGTAGGTTTACCTTGACAAAATCGACTCGATGATTGGTAATGTTTTTTAAAATTATATTATGTGGGGAAATTATATATAATATCTTTTAATTAAAAATACACTTGTTTATTGAGTTTTAAGATATTACAATTTAATTTATATCATGAATCAATAAATATCTTTCAATAAATTAGAAAAAAGATCCCAAATGATTTATTTGTTATAAAAACGAGTATAAATAATTATAATAGAATCACATATTCAATTAAGCATGCGCAAAAATATACACAATAATCTAAATTCATTACATAGGATATTACAGATCTTTCTGGATACAATATTATAAATTAGATCTCACATATATCATTGGCTTCAAAAACCTTTATACAGAGCACATAAATTATTTAACATGAGTATTGCAATCAAGAAAAACTTCACCAAACAATTTGTCATTATAAAATAGTCAAAATTTAATTAATAAGGTTTATGACCAACCTTTACATAGATAGTTGTACTTTTTTCTAGACAAAACCCTTATAAAATTTAAACAAATTATGAAAAACTATATTCAAATGAGATGAATGAGTGTGGTAAGACAAAAACACTCGTACTTTTAAAAATACAAGGATGAACCCTTAAAATAAATTTAATTAGGGTAGTCTTTAATCACCTCAAAAGAATTTAAAAAGGTCTTGATCTCCTTGTTTTTCCTGAATTCCTAAATAAATTCAAAGACTAAAAACAAATTACTTGTTTTTTCCCAGATAAAACCCTTATAAAATTTAAACAAATTATGAAAAACTACATTCAAATGAAATGAATGAGTGTGAGCGTGGTAAAACAAAAACACTCATACTTTTAAAAATATAAGGATGAACCCTTAAAATAAAGTTAATTAGGGTAGTCTTTAATTATCTAAAAAAATTTTAAAAAGGTCTTGATCTCCCTGTCTTTCCTAAATCCTAAACAACATCACACTTAAAGTTAAAAGTCATATCTTATATGCCCTGATATACATGAACAAAATCACATTAGAGGTTGAAAGTAATCTCGTGTATACACAAATCTAGACTAACTTTAATAGGGTGGTCACCTCACATCCAAGTAAAGGGACTTCATGTCCATTTTACACCTATATACATATAAAAAAGCTTTAAATACAAATCAATACTATACTGAAAATAAATTAAAAACTATAAATTAATAATAGGGAAATATTAGTATACAATATAGAAGAAAATACAAATTAATCTTAAAATAGGACATAACGTATAAAGTCTCAATAATAGTTAAGACCAACATACACTATTTTTCAAGATTTGAAAGGAAAAAATCTCTTCCGTAATATCATTCAAATTACTTAGATATATATTATTGTCAAAGACATCTTTATACTTCGATGTTTATCCAAAAATAAAAGAAGCACAAGTTTTCTCCATATTTAATCACCGTTATATATTCTTTACCTATGATCGTTACTTAATTATTCTTAAGATTATTTATCTTTATTTTTTATATATGAAAAATATTGATGTCTTTATGATAAATTGTCATGTCTTTGTATACTTGAAAAATTAAAATAAATTAATAATAAAATTAATGAAAAAAATAGTTTGAGAGTAAAATTAATATTATTCTAATAAATTATCCAAGGATATACTTTAGGAAAGCTCTTATAAAATAATTAAAAAATACGGTGAACTGGGCTGCATTTGATAAATCAAAAGAGTCCATTGAAGATAGGCAGTAACCGAGCCCAAGGCCCAAAGGTTCCTAGGTTTTTATCAGAAGCTTATATAATATAAACGATGCTAACCCTAAATATTTCCACAGCTCTCATTTGTAATTGACTGCCGCTCACTCTCTCTACCAGGTATCTCTTCTCCTCTCCTCTATATCTTCGATTCTTGTGTTTTTTCGCAAGCTATCCAGAACTTGGGTAATTGCTTCCTTGTATTCTGTTTCCTTTGCGAAGGGCGTTGTTGGATTCAATCACTTTTCAGCATTTCCTACTGACCTGTTTATGCTTTTGTTTCTTTCTGTTAACGCTTCTACATGTTTGGGCCCTGGGAAAGTGAGTAATGAGCTATAAAGTAAATATGATTTACTTCTTTTATTTGTGGAATTGTGCTCACTTTGTTTCAAACAAGTTGATGTTTTTTGCCTTACTTTTCGCAATAATTATTGAGTGACTTTCTTTCTTGGTTTTTTCTCCCTCTTTTATAGTGTCTGTGCCCTCCATCCTGATGCTGCGATGTGTAGCTTAATTTGTCTCGAATCGCTAGTATATTCACAGCATTTAAATTATCTTTTTTTGAATTATTCTAATGCTCTGGAATGATTGCGTCACTGCATTCTAACGACCTGGACAAGTCTGTAGAATTGTGGGTTGAGTTATTTTCTGCCCTCTTTGCTTTCTTGTCACCTGCCATTGAATGCTTTTTTTTCTCCAAGTTGCTTATTTTAATTTATGAATGACTTTGAAGACCTTTAATGGTTGACCTAAGTGACTGAATATTTTTATTTTATATTTCGGAAGGGGTGTGCTCAGTGTTTCTGTATATACAAATAGAAATTTCCGTGATTGTGTTATTATTAAGTTTTGCTTTTTTAATGTTGTCAGCTCCATTCCTTTTGCATCAGAATAACAGTGTAGTGTCTAACTCTTCAATTCACATGCTGTTTCAGGTAAGACATGGTTAAGCATAACAATGTGGTGCCCAATGGTCACTTCAAGAAGCACTGGCAAAACTATGTAAAGACATGGTTTAACCAACCAGCTCGAAAGACCCGCAGACGCATTGGTGAGAAGCTTCTAGCTAACCTTTTGTGTTAATATTTGTAATAAAACTTATACCTGATCCTATATACCGCACATGTGACCTTTGTGTACTTTTAGTAACAATATTTGTATTATCTATGTAACAATTTTCAGCTCGTCAGAAGAAGGCTGTCAAAATCTTTCCTCGGCCTACAGCTGGACCTCTGCGACCTGTTGTGCATGGCCAGACTTTGAAATACAATATGAAAGTGAGAGCTGGTAGGGGTTTTTCTCTTGAAGAACTCAAGGTCAGATGGCTTTCTTTTTCCTGTTTTTGTTTGACTACCTTTTATGTTTCATCATTTTCTAGTGTCCAAAATATCTAATTGGTTATCTTTGCTATTAATTGTATATTCCTGGTTATGGCGTCTCAATTTACTCTTATGCCCAATTTCAGATTCTAACTTGCAGTGCTTTGTATTACCAATAACTGGAGACTAATATGTATATATATCTAGTATTCACGGCACATTGCTTTGTGAGCAGGGATATGTAAATTTATTTTAGGTCTTGAAAGAGTCTTTTAAACACTTTTCTCTTCCTATCTAATATTGGATTTTTGTGGTTCTATAGTAACTACAATTATTTTTATTAGTTTTGTATGATGAATAACCCATTTCTTTTTCCTTCATCAGGCTGCTGGTATTCCAAAGAAACTGGCTCCTACAATAGGAATTGCAGTTGATCACCGTCGCAGGAATCGCTCCTTGGAGGGTCTCCAAACTAATGTTCAGAGGCTGAAGACATACAAGGCCAAATTGGTTGTCTTTCCAAGACGCACCCGCAAGCCCAAGGTACTTTCGGTTGTATGGCAGACCAGTATTATGATTGCCTGCCTTCCAACATGGAATTTCATTTTTATACATGTCTTTTGCAGGCTGGTGATTCTACTCCTGAGGAACTGGCAACTGCTACCCAAGTGCAAGGACATTTTATGCCTATTGCACGTGAGAAGCCATCTGTGGAGCTTGTGAAGGTCACTGAAGAAATGAAGTCATTCAGGGCTTATGACAAGCTCCGTTTGGAGCGTACAAATGCACGTCATGTTGGTGCCAGGTTGAAGAGGGCTGCAGAAGCTGAAAAGGATGAGAAGAAGTAGAAGCTTGACACTTTCAAGTGGGTTTTTTTGAGTGGAATGTGGAATTTTTTTTGTTTCATCTTGAACTGGGTTCTATCATGTTTCCGACTTTTAGTCACTGCCATAACTTTTTAAAATGTCAATTGAGTTTTAGAAGTGTCAAGGATTCGTAGTTTGTGGACATGCTTTAATATATTCAATATGCCCAAGTTCTTATAGCATGGTTTACCATCAATTAGCCTGGCTGGTTTTCTCTGTGCTCTAAATCGACAGATGTCTCCATTCATGCTGGACCGGAATTTATGAGTTTCATGGTCTCAACCATCAAATGCCTATGTAAGTGTTTGATGATGATTCATTTTATTTTTACCCGCATTTTACAACTTTGCTTTGTTGCTTGTGCTCTTTAACCCGTTTGGAATTTAGTATTTGTATAATAATTTTCTAAAAAGAAATGTAAAAATTACAAAAAGAATGGTGTAAAATGTAGTTAAATCTGGAAACCATTTTATTTTAATAATAATAACAATAATAATAATTGATTTTAGATTGAAAAGCATCTCAAAACTTCTGAATGAATAGAAGCAAAATTAGACGTTAAATACTCTTCAAAAACATATATTAAAATGAATCAATAATGTTTTCCAGCCCACTTAAATATTTTAGAAATTCACTGTATGTGCTATGTTTTAGGCAGGACATTTTTTTTAAAATAAAAAATATTAATAATACAGAATTGATCGATTTCATAAGTCTAGATACAATCTTAATGTACGGTAAAAAATCAACTTAAGTTTAAATATGCTTCAAGATGATAAAGTTTTTTTTAAAAATAATATTGAGATAACGATAAATTGGATTAACTTTAGTTATATTGCGACCTTGGTCATGGATCTCATTAGGTTTAATAACTTTATTTTTTATACAAACTATTTATTTGTACTTAATTATGTGATAAAAATAGATGCTTATAAAAATTAAACATCAACCTAAAAATAAACACTTAATCTGAGACAATAATAATCTTATAGAAATAAAAAATAAATAAATCATGCATTCTATTTCTCAATAAATCCAATATTAAAAAATAAAATCAAAGAGAAATAAATTAGAAATATTTAAATAACCAAAAACAAAAACAAAAAAAACATTTGATCAATGAGTAAACTTATCAAACCTGTCAATAAGGTAACCCAGATTAGCAGAATATATTAATGCTATTTAGGATGAACAATTGCTTTTACTAAGAATTATAAGGTTTAAAAATTCATGGTTTATTGGGTAGAGTGACCTAATTAAAACTAGATTTGAATCACCAAAGATACATTTCAACATGTTAGGTCATGATATCCAGGAGTTCTGTAAAATTTCCAAAGAGCTACACTTAACAAGGTAAGGTTTTGTCAACCTTGAGAGAGTTGATAAAGAGACCAAACTCGAGCCACATATCACACATGCATGGTTAAAAGCAATGAATGATAGTTTAACTCGTCACATTTTGAGCACGTTGAAATCTATTTCATTGGATTTTTATCTGGTTTTATTATTGAAATTTACTTGATCCTATTTTTTATTTTATTTTATTTTATTTTAGTGAATTGTAGCCCAATAATCAATAATGTTTTGATAGGATTTGCTAGTATGCTATTTAGCTTTTTTTTTATTTTTTTTTATGAGATTGGCATTTTTAAGAAGTGATTAACAAAATTGCACTTTTGCAATAAACATCCTCTTTTGACTTCTGCTTTTATTCTCTTTCTCGTGAATTCATTGTTGTCTTGCATTACTAAGTCTGGTAGCTGAGTGCCGGGACGGTGACTGGATTAGGATGGGAATAACAGGTCGTTTCTACACATCACCGCTAAGATTGTCGGGCATGAGATAGAGCAGGCCAATACAGGAACCACATTCTGAAATGCATTGCAAAACACCAGGGGCAGGTCTGAAACGACGAGGCCTCCCCTCGAAGCAATCACCAAACTAGCCTAAATATGGCCTCGACCAAGCTCAGGCCACAGTAATTCTTACTCATTCATGAGCCGACCAAGCAACCTAGCCCTACCATTCCTCCCCATCGTGAGCCTCATCCAAAAGCAGGGAGGTAAGTGCTTTCCGCACTGTTAAGATTTACGAAGAGTTCATAATCAAACCAGAAAAGGGTGCATCAGCTGATTAAAAAATTTAGCGACCTAGTTTACACAACCAAAATTCGTGTCAATGTTGGAAATCAAATACCCTCGGACAGAGAATTTAAAAGAAACGAAACTCCCATCTCGCTGTCTCAAAATTTCACGTTTTAATATTCAGAGAGCAATTGTCAATTATTATAATGGCATTGTTTCTTCGTAGATATCTGCTCAAAGATTTACACTAAAACCAGGGCTACATCCCAAAATCAGTTCCAAAAACAAAAGAAGAACTAATGTCAGTAGAAAAGGGTTTTGAAATACCAGTATAAAATGCCCCAACCGCAAAGCAAGCTTCTGCGCACATGCAGGGAATGCATATATAAAAAACAAGAAGCAAATTTCACATGCGCTCGCGCATTTGCATGCAGAAATTGCACAAGAGCTGGGGAAATTAAAAGTTGATGAATTCTGATATATTATTTCAGGAAGGAAATAGTTCTTGGCATATAAGAATCATCTGATTACAATTGAGCTGCAGCTCATATTACATAAAAAGCATAGGAAATAAAGAGTCCATATGTGACATGCTATAGGTTTAACTGATTGTTTTAGTCTCCAAATCATGGCATGGCAAATACTGCTGCCGTATTTTTATTCCATTCCACTCACAGTTTGTATTGTTAGAAACAAACATTGGTAGATGATTTGCTTCCACTGGTCTTGATTAAAAACGGGTCCCATGACATCTCTTTACCACAATGACGGCCAGCATTGCCACTGACTTGGCTTGGGCCGTATCTGTCAATGGAAGCTGCGATAGCTGTTTTTACTGTCAACCTTTCCTTTCTAGGCACAGTTTTCAACCGGCGCCTCTCAGCTCTAGAACCGATAATCTGCCCTAGGATAGAAGCTCCAATCGTCAGTGCCATGGCGGTTTTTGGCATCAAGACAGACTTCCTTAGCATGGCTATGAAGGGCACAGCTGCATGCACAGCCGCAAACCACTGAAGAGAGAACTTCTCTGTGTGCTCCCTCCACATGCCCAACGGTACATTCACAGCCATGCCCAGCAGAGCAATGACAAGCATCTTTGCAGGGAGTGGCTGAGGTCTCAAGTTTTTAACGAGGGCAGTCCGGGCCAGGGCAGCTCTTGCTGCAACTATAGCAGGCGGACACCTAAACTTCATGCTAGCTGGTGGCTGAAGAGTTGATGCTACTAGCGGGAGTACACGACTCACAGCTCTATATGACTTAGCGATGGGGCAGTTGCCTGTTTCCAGCCATTCACTTCCCATTGCTTCATGTTTTGATGTGTTTCCTTTCTGGAAATCAAATGACAAAACACATTGTGAATAAAACTGTGGTTATGGTCCTTTGCAAGATAAGGATTCAAGAGTCAAAAAGAACAATTTCTGTCCACACCAGCAAGAGGTTGTCCATTTCTATTTTATGTACCAATTTTCACAAACAAACCATTGTTGAAAATTTTTGCCTCAATATATTTGTTTCAAGATGGCATGATTGAATCATTCACATGAATTAAATATGTTTGCTATACCACAGAAACAAGAAACATATTTTTCTCTTACATTCAAAATGATTCTCTACATCCAAATCAATTATATTCAGGTAAGAGTGTGCATCTACCTGAGAAGATGGTTCTTTCTTGCTAGCTGATTCTGATTTCTTTTTCTGATTCTTCCACTTATCATTGAAGGAACCAAAGCCAAATGGTCCGCCAGGACCAAATGCGGACAGACTGATGGTGGCAGCTTTTGCAGCTAAGGGATTGAATTGAGGTGCAGGCTCAGGTTCCAAAGTGTATCCATGAAAGCCAGACTGATTTGAGAGTGGGACAACCCCATCTTTTCCATGAAAGAGCTTAAATGCCACACCAAAATTCGGACCATCTTCAAAAATTGGACCTTTAGCTCCTTGTACCTTGAGAAACACAGAAATGAGGTCAAATTGAAGGTACTTAACCAGCTTTTGCAACAAACAAACAAATAAACCAACTGCACAGATCTTCAGGAAAGATGGTGCTCGTTTCAAAGGTCAACAACTTACAGGATTAAGGATATTCACAGGAGAGAACGAAAAGCTGGTTGGCTTGTTGATGTTCCTCAAAAATGGGCATCTCTGAATGTCCTTGTCATCAAATAGGCATTCAGATGTGTCCTCATTTATTCCCTTAAGCAAAAAATCCATAGCTTCCTTTTCGTGAAAATTTTTAGAAAAAAACCCACTTGTGAACTTAACGGAAAAGGCGAAAAATAAATGAAATTTCCAATCACTGTCAAAATAAATAAATAAAAAGAAAAAATCCCTAGTACTCAATGAAATCAGACATAAAAAATGGTATTCTACCCATCCATGGCAGCAAATAAACAAAATAATTAGTGTAAAATGAACAACATCCGCTCTACCATGACAGGCAAAAAAATAAATAATAAAAAAATGGAAAATTACAAATATCGCACACCCAATTGTAACAAAAAAAGATTAACACTATATTTATGTGAAATATTGCAAAGCTTCTACCTTCATTAAATTACATGGAATTAAATTAACCTATCACTACTTTGATCATTAACCTCGCGAACAATAAAACCATAACGTAGCTAAAACTAACAATAGCTCAATCCTTTCTTTCTTAATAAACGTTTCATGGATTCCCATCACAAACAAACTTAAAACTCAAAACCACCAGTCATAAAGAGCATCACTTGACACACAAATCAATCAGAATTTCCCAAAAGATAAATAAACAAACTAATCACCATGATCAACCATGTAGTCTCAAAAACCAAACCTCTCCACCTCTCATTTATTAAACACATCGCAATCTCAAATTCTGATTACAATAAAAACAATAACTTGGAGCACAACGAATTAATGCCGAAAAATATAATCGGCAATGACAAAATTCTTTGACATGAGGCATAATACCCCGAAAAATAATTGAATAAAGAAGCGAATCTAAGGTAAAAGTTTTGTGGGATTTTGATGAAAAAAGGAGAAAATTGTACCTGAAGAAGTTTATGCGTCTCGCGAAACCAGAAAATCGGAAATGACGTGTGGTTAACACGGACACCTACACAACGAAACGATTCGGGGGGTTTTGCAGGTATTTTAGGCTATGGCTAGGAAGTAAATGAACCGGTTCAGCAGGCAATTGTCACGTGGGTTACTCTTGTTCTGGACATGTGGTTGGAAATTAGAGTTCTGTTTGGGTGATAGGAAATGGAAAAGGTAATTTCAAGGAATTTTTTTTGAAAGGCTTATCTATACGAAAGAAATTATCAAGTAAAGGAGACTACAATTTCATAATAATATCACATACATGCATAATTCAACCTAAATACGAAAGAACTATTTATAGACTAAAATAAGAAATTATTCTAACCTATATATTATATATTCTTAACATATATATATATATATATATCCCATTGGATATCTTGTATCATTTTTATTATTTTTAAAATACATAAAAATAAGAATAGATTTTCATTGTTTTCAAAATAAATATAATCCATTATAAATTTTTAAAACACAATTATGAATATTAATTGGTTTAGAGAATAGATGTGGTTGTGGTTATGCTTACAATAAATTTAACAACGATTAATTTTTTTTATATAGATATTAATTTGATTTAGTTGTTAGTTCTAGCCGTGATTGTATTTATACCTAAGATAAGAAAATATTGTTAATATGTACAATTGAAAATGAGTATATTAAGACGAATTAGAAAAACATTATATCTATATATTTGATATGTAAAATTATTATTATTATTATTATTATTATTATTTTATTATTTAGTTTCATGGATAAAGAAATTGTTTTGACAATTAAGATACCATGAAGCTAGTTTTCATATATTAAAACTATTTTTTTCAGGCGAGACTTCCATATCTAGATTGAGGTGAAATAGATAAAAAAGAAAAGAAAAGAAAAGAAGAAGAGTAATTTCCATCTTTGTTATTCTATACAAAAGCAAGGAGAGAACACGAACTCTCTTTTCTATTTTTATTAGAACTACTTTCCATGTCCTATCTTCCAAACACAGCCTTATTGTGTCAAGTAAACGCGCGCACTGCCTTTTCAGTAATGATGATATGGTGCCGAGGGTGGCATTTGTCTTACAGTTTTCCTCCACTGGTGAAAAAGAGACACGTGGCTGCTATTTTTGTCTCTTTCAACCACATTCGTTTCATTTTGCTGCATCGAATAAATAAAATAATGATTAAAAATGTGGTGAGAAAAAAACAGTATATAAAATACCTCAGCCTATAATTCTCTTTTCCATGGCGAGTATACGACAAGAACGGAAGGGAAAAGCCATCAAAGTTGGCAATTTGTGGTGGAAAAAATGAATGGTTCTACTACCCTCTTGAGTTGATTAATATTATTTTAATTACTCACTGTACTAAAAAGAGAGAAAATATTATATATAGAGAGAGAGAGTAAATTTTTAAATAAAAATTGGTAGGTACTATATATTATAAAAAAGTTAAAATAATATTAACCATTCTTCAAATAGAAGCTTACGAGCGATATGATCGCGCGATGCGCTGAGTTTTTTTTATCTATATAGAAAATTGATTGATTTTATATGTGTTTTATTTTTTTATTTTAATATTTAATTAGTAAAATTATAATTGATAAAATCTATTAGAAACGGATGTTTTTCCCCCATAAAAAAGTGATTGAGTGTTACTATTGCCAAAACTCTTTTGATAAAATCTATTAAAAATAATTTTTTTCTATGTAGAGAACTGATTGTAAAATTTATTGCTCATATTATTATATTAGAAATATTTTAGAATAATAATAAATAGGTCATTTATATATGAAGGTGTTGATATTAAATAAATATCAAAATATATAATTAGTCTCACATATTGTTAAGGAAAAAAATATTATAAATAATCATTATCATTATTTTGAATGTCTTATCTATAATAATAAGAAATTTTAAGACCTAACAATATTAACAAAAAAACAACTAAAAAACTAAAAAAATAACCAAATAAAAAATATTATTAGATTTTAAAAATTTATTTGAACGGAAGAATAAAAAAAAATCATTTTTGAAATGATCACGAACAGAAATTAAAAGGTAAACTTAAAAAAAACATAACTTTAATAACAGTGGAAATAATAAAAATTGGTGAGATCATAATTATTGTTAGAGAAAAAAAATTCCATATTTTTTTTACTTTCATATTATTATATTAAAAGTATTTCAAAACAATGATATTACTTTTGTTTTTTCAAAAAAACTTAGGTCATTTATATATATTAAAGCCCTAATATTAAATAAATATCAAAATATATAATTAGTCTGATATATTTAAAAGAAAATAAAGCTTACAAATAATAATTATTATTATTTTAAATATTTTATCTGTAATAATAACAAAATTCAATACCTAACAATATTAACAAAAAATAAATATTATTATATTTAAAGAAATTACTTAACTTGAAGAATAAAAAAAAGAGAAATAATAACAAACATTATTTGGTTAAAATTTAGACATTAAATAGAAAAACTTAATAACATTGGAAATAAAGAAAAATTGGAAAGAAAAACTATGAGCATATATATATATAAACATGGACAAAAATAGGAACTATGTAAGAAATATGTATAAAAAATAAAAGAACTAAAATAAAATCCAGGATAAAAAGGATAAGGGATAAAAAAAAACATATGTAATAAATTTAATTTAAAGGACAAAACTGAAATAAATCCAAACATTGAAATTAAATAATTTAAAAAAAACAGAAATCAAAAGAATTAGGACCGAAATGAAACTGAAATTCATCATTAATTTGCATAGAAGGATAAAATTGAAAGAAATAAAACTTTGATACCGAAAATATTAAGGATTTATAATAAATTTGCATGGAAGGATGAAATTGAAATCAATGAAAACTTTGATACCACAAATATTAAGGATTCTAGACCAATCCGCAAAATTAAAAGAATGAGGACCTAATTGAAACTACAATATATAATCAATTTCAATTGAAGGATGAAATTGAAATAAATCAAAACCTATATAATAGGAATAAGGGCCAGAAAAACAAATTCGAACGTTCAGGGACTGAAATGAAATTTGACAAAAATCAACTGTGCTGACATCATTTTGCGCAGGCAGGAGAGAGAAATAGGGGGGACGAATTCAAACGATCATGGACACGTCTCCAGACACCACATAGTCACACGCGTAGCACCAGGTGGAAGATATCATGCCTGAAAATCATTCTAGACGTCAGTTGGGCATTTTTGGACGCTGGAGTAAGCCGCGCGCACTGTCCAAAACACGCATGAGCGCGGAAACGGACAGCGCGTCCGACGAAGCGTCAACAATAAATCGACGAAAAAAAGAATATAAAATTGGTTAATTACCAGACGCCTCTCCATCTCAAGCATGATTTTTGTCCTTTTCGAGTGGCAAAACGATTATTGCACTGTTCAATTATATATATATATATATATATATATATATAAACTGGCCAGACGAATTGGACTGGGCCAAAAAAGAGCAATTACCGTGGAGCCCCTCAACCTGGGTGATGTTTTTTGTTCTTTTCGAGGGACAAATTCGTTAATCCACTGTTCATCAACGACAAAAAAAGGGCTCACGTAGGCGCGAAGCAGCGGAGCAAATATCCAGTGAATAGTAGATATGGGTGTAGGTGCACAAGGATTCACCGATCTGATTTAACTTCTTTTGTAAGAAATGAGACATTTTTTCTTCTTAGTTTAGGGATATGAGATGAACTTGATTAATTGGACTTTTCTGCACAAACTCTAATATATTCATCCAAATAGTATCACGTTAGAGTATTACTTCCCTAATTATAAGGATTTTGTAGTAGAATCTACGTATTATTTGTAATTTCAATGACAACATATGCCATTGCATTAATTAAAAACTAAATGATCTCAATTGAACAAAATCTCTAATTACGACAACTTTTACCAAAATTTAACGTAAACTCTAATTGCTATTATTTAGACCATAACTTTATTAATAACATCAATGGATTAAAAATCTCTCCAATTGCATCAATTAAAATAAAATTTATCTCAATACAAACACTATTATTAACTATTAAATAACCCGATAATCAACTTAAACTCTAATTTATCTCATTCAAACCTAATTGATATTAAAAATTCACAATTAATGACAACAAGTAGATTGATGTAGAAATTTAGAAAAAACTCCACTACTATCACGCAAGAAAATCCACACGTGTATTGATGTAATGAAAGTGAGGGGGTCTAACAAGTTTGAGGTTTGTTTTTTTGTGGTTTCAGGTTTGACCTATGTGGTTGCTAATATGATAGCCACTAGAGGCTTACATGATCGTTAATTTCAGGTTCTGTAAAATTAGTCGAGATGTGTACAAACTAAAACAGACACCCATATTAATAAAAAAAAAAAAGTGAGAGGGATCTACGATAATGACAACAGATAGCCTAGAATAATCAACTCATTTGCCGAGCATAGTTTCATAATATCAAAGACCTACTTCTCCCCCTACAAGAAGATCTATGGTTTGGACATCTCATTTGTCAAAAAATTATAATCACAAAAACAGCTTGGATCGAAGATTTTTCATTTTGTATGTTGTTGCCGGGTTGGGGTTTCGTCCTTCTTGAAATGGGCTTTGTCATCCAGATTTCGATTGACTATAGTTAGGCTCTCCTCTTTTGGGCTAGTGATTAAAGGGCCTGGCCTAACGTTTTAAGGGAGCCGAAGCCCTCTTTAGTCCACTCGTTTTCCCACTTCTTTAAAGCACAAAATTCCAGGGCACTTTGCCTAATTACCTTCTCCAATTGGCAGCCATGGATCTACAATCTGGCCAAGGCTGTCGTGCAAGAGCATAAATTATTATCCCTTCCTGCAAGTAAACGACATGCAACTTTATGAAACGAAACTAGAACTGCATGTCCCACGATAAAAAAGAACAATTGACAAATGAGAAGACAGTCTGGGATGTATAAAGGGAAAAGAAATAGAAAATTGGAGAAGAAGCAACCTTAGACAGATCAAATCGGAGGGTCGCATGGCAATAAAATAGTTGAAATGAAACAAAATAATGGAGGTATACATGTCGAAAAACATGATCTATCTGCCCCAGAACCTCATCTTAAGGTATTTATTTTTATGCTGGGGTTAATTGATGCCTGTATACAACAAGCACGATCAGTTTCAATACAAATTTCTTCCAAACTCGATCATCAGCATGTGATGAACATGGATTGAAGCATGCACTGCTATACGCAACTCTCTGGATATATTTTCGTGCTCCATGGAAGTTACAGGAGTGAGATGAGAGATGTATGCTGTTCTCGCAAGTTACTTGTAACGGTTAAGTAACCATCTCACTTATCATGGATCGAAACTTAAATTTTTAGATGATATAATTCTTTAATATGATATAAGAGTCTTGTTGATCTAGCGGTTATTCAAATCTCATTATTTCCATTCTATTTAATAAAAATAAAATACAAGGCAGTGTGTATCTGTGCAAAAGTTTCAAGTTAAAAAACTTTTCCTTAAGAAAATTTGTTAGAGAATAATATAAATTATATTCTGAAACTTACACAAACACATAAATTTTTAGATGAGAAATTTAATTTCATTGCTGGAAGAACCATGGCGAGAGGGGAGGCACAGGTCAACAAAAAGCTGCAACTTGATAAATTATTTAGGGTTCCTTCACATGGAAGTGCTCATGACATGTGGGGATTGTTGGTGCCATGTTACATCCATGTACGTATCCAGAAATCCAAGTGCAGGGACATCTCATAATCACTTCATGGCATAACGTGTTGACGTCAGCATCAACAGTTCGGCCCTCATTTTCTTTGTTAAATTGCACATCTGGAGGTCCCCTAGATCATGTGATGTCATTCAATCTCTCTTTGAAATCTTGTCATCACATGGTGGAATTTATTGATTAATTAATGAGTTTTTTTTTCCCGTTCATTCGTCTGAAAAGAGCTTCAGAGTTTTTAAGACTTTATTTTTTATAGGGTGAATTCGCGAAATCATTTTAGTAAAAGAACAAGTAGTGATTTACTTTCGAGCACGCCGGTGTTCTTTTTCCTTGCAAGAAGACTTCGACTCCGTCTCGTCCGTTGGTTCTGAATCACTTGTCTACGATGTTAATTAAATTATTAAATTACTTGTATAGTTTATGCTTAATTAATCCAGGACTCGGGCGAATTATTATTTTTTCAGAAAAAATAATATATTTACTTATGTCATTTTAGTATCTTATTCTACTTTTGCTTATATTGCTTCAAACTTATAATATATACGTTAAAACACAATTATTAAAGCACATTAATAAAAACTAATTGAGGGTGGAAAATCATTGTTCTTGTATCATTGTTTCCTAGAGAAATATTATTTAAAAAAAATTAATTTCTTTCCTTAGCACTTAGTTATTCATTATTGAGCTTCATAATCTTTTTAACTTTTTTTTATCAAATTATTCTAATATTATGATTCAAGTTACGAGATTAGCAAGTTAACTGAATTAATTTAAGTTGTTGTTTTTTAATTGAGAATTTCTCATATTTTATCCTTCAATAGTTAATTGGCATTAGACTTTATAATTTATGTTTTTTTATAAACTTATTCCGATCTCATAGTTATTTTGATCCTTCAATACTGGATTTTTGGTTATTTTTTTTATTTTCATCATTCAACAATGAGTTGATTAGGAATTAGACTTTATAATTTATTTTCTATAATATTATCTTAGTCTAATGATCCAAGTCACATGTTTGGTCGGTTAATCTAAGTTGATTTTGTTAATTGAACTTTTTAAAATTTTAATGTTTAATATTAAATTGATTGAGAATTATGTTTTATAATTTAATTTGTTTTAATTCCTATAAAACTATCTCAGAATTGACAAGTTATCTTAGATTGTCATGGATTAATACAATACGTTATCATCTTATTGTTTTTTATTTTATTTTTTAAAAAGGATCATTTTCAATTACTATTTTATTCAAATTATATTTTTATTAATTATTCATTAATGCAATAACCAGAAGCCATGTCTGGATAGAGTGCAGAGGAGTCCTGCATGAAAAATTTTAAAAGTTAAAAAACCTTTATATATATTATTTCAAACCTACTCGTGGAAAGTGGTCGCAGTATGATCAATTGAAGAGGGAAAATCACTTGGTTTGTGGAGCACGTTTCATTAAATTATTAGAAGCATAAGAATTAGAGCAATAACTTTAGACATTAATGCTTAACTGCTTTCATAAGTTTCCATCAAAGTTATGATTGCAGATAATTAAGTTCACAATATCAATCAACCTTAATGGGGCTGAATGGCATGCATGTCTCCTTTTCTTACAAAAAATGTTTTTGATTCTTACATCTCCCTCGTTATTTGCCTTTCTGAAACGATCCTTAGACTTTATAATTAATGAGAGAAGTGGATGACTTGTGTGTAAGAATGGACTGACAATTCATTAATCAAGATTTTTATAAAAGATGATGTTCATACATATATACATACATATATACAGCTCCTGACTCAAGCAAGCCCAAGCGACTGTGATCTAGTTCGATTTTTCTCAACAAGAATCGAAGGTTTAGCTGGATATGATCAGACACATCATGTGTTTGTTTAGCTAATGATACTATAGATGAGTGTGAATAAGGTGTGAAGTAACTTTCATGGTTGCTATCTTCATGACCAAGTAAAGAGCTAGCTAGCTGGATTCCTAAAGCAGTCTGTATGAAAATTATCAATTTTATTTCGATTGATATTTTATTTTTTTAATTATAATATAATATTTTGGTTTCAGAGTGTTTTTAGACACGTCATTTTAGGATTGTACTATATATATATTAATTCATCAGACGATCAAATTCATGTGCGGATACAAATTATAAATTCCCAATACATATTTCTTTAACAGCATCCATATACGTTGAACGTGGCAGATAGTGTTGCGGCATGATTGGTTGTAGCTAGAGGTGGATACATTCCCATTACTACACTACAGGAGTTTTGGTCGGAGGTCAGGATCAAAGTTTGAGCATTTGCAAAATACACCAACTTTCACCAACTTTTAACATATATATATATATTTTTTTGACAGTTGCTTTGATGATTCATAATTGCTCTCAGTAACTTGATTTCACTGTTCATATGAACATTGATGCTGCTGCTCCGTCTGTTTTTTTTTTTATTTCTATTTTTTTGGCATACATTTCTATTTTTTTCTTTCATTTTTATTTTCCTTTCAACTAAAGTTTTTAGCTCTAATTAGATGAGATTAAATTTGAGTTGATGATAAAAGATAAAAATAAAAGGTAGGCATGGAAATCTAAAACACGAAAAACAAAATCATGGTCAATCCAAAACTCAAGTCAAATTTTTATTTTAGCCCGACAATTCACTTTGTATATTTTTAAGTTTAGACTTTGAAAGAGCCCCCCCCCCCCCAATTACATATACCTATAAAAGTAGATCGGAGTCCATTTAAATTTTTTAGATTCATTTTTATTTGGGATTTTTTATTGTGTTTCAAAAGTGTTTTTGAAAAAAATAAATTTTATTTTAAATTAAAAAAAATGATATTTTAATATTATTTTAATTTACTATGTTAAAAATAGTTTTTAAAAAATAAAAAACTATTTTAATATATTTTAAATAAAAATAACTTTCAAAAATAATTTCAACCACAATAACAACCGGTCGCTTAAGATAATTTGAAATAAGAACAGCAGTAAAAATAGATTTTTGAGATTCAAAAACTTGGATACTGATTTTTTATTATTATTAGAGTTGATTGTAAATTGAACCAGCAAGCAGCCACTATTTCCAACCTGTAACCCCCTTTTCTCTCTCTCTAGTAATATACTATAGTAATTCTTTTTAGAATTGATATTAAAAATAATATCTAAAAAATCATTTTTTTTTACAAAAGAACCCCTTATTGTCTCTTCTCTTCTCTTTTCTCTAACCCCAACACGTGTCATCATTTTCTTGGTTCCAGTACTGCCAAACTGGATGAAGTTGATTAGCAGTTAAATTCAAATTAGTTTTATGTGTAATTTGATTGCAATCAAGTAGAAAGGTAGTTGTCCTATAAAAGAGATGCCGGTTTTGATTGTCGGCAAGTTGACCTAGCTAGTTAATTGTCTGACCATTTCATCGTAGTCGGTTAATAATAGTAGAATATTTAGTATTATAAACCTATGATTAGTGTATGAATCTAATGGACTGACCTTATTATAATATAATAATCGAAATAACTCCAAATTACAACGTACTGCGTTCAGAAATCAACGGCATCACATTGATTGCTGGCTTCTTTCCAGCTTCTATCAGATTCTTGAGGGTGCGCAAAAGATAAAAGAAAAGCATCTATATATATATATATATATGGATGCAAGGTATTGAGAAAGCAAAGAATAAAGTCGTAAATTAACAAATTATGTCGGTGGATAAAGAAATATTTTGTCTAGCTAATATATGACTGGTTGTAAGACGGAGCGGAAGGTGGCAATATTTTAAGATTTGCTATATTTCACTCTCCGACTTCTTCTTCTCTCTGCCTCGTTAATGGCTAATCGATCGAGTGAGTTTCTATTAACTACACCAACATGTGTGTGTCGTCGGTGGTTTCTCATGTCAATTAAATGCTTATATTTTTAATTAATTACCTGGACCCGATTTATTATCATATCAATTTTGGTGGACAGAAATGAAATCCTTTAATATTTCAATTTAAACAAGTGTAGATTATATATATGGACCATTTTTTTTTTTAAAGAATTATAAGAAGTTAAGAGTATTTCTTCTTCCAACTTATATATTATGCGACACAGTACTTTTTTTTTTATAAATGATTACCGGAAATTTATATTGTTATTAATTTCAAGATTCATGAAATTAATCAAAATATACGAAAGCTAATCTAGATATCTATATTAATAAAAAAAAGAAATTACATGTGAAAATGAAGAAAAAAAATCTGTTAGCGGAAGGTCTTGCGGGAGAATAAACTAAAAAATGGCGGTGTTGACTGTTGACAAATGAATTAATGGCATCTATTTATTTATTTTATTTTATTTTATTTTATATTGACACAAGTCAAGAACCATGCACATTTTGTTACCCCATGCTTGCTGCCATCAACTTCTGAATCCACGTCCTCTCTTTCAGTGCTTGGACAGCGGAAGAATAATGACATCTCCTTCTCTCACAGATACCAAGAAGCACTTCGTGTTAGCATAATTAATAATATATATTGCGTAATTAAGGTTGTAGTTAATGCTGTCTATTTCTTCTTGAAAAATAAAAAACTATTTATTTCCTTATAGTTTAGACTTCAATGATAAAATCACGAGAATCCACGTAGAAATGAACAGCTTTTAACTAGTTTTCGTTTCGGTGGGGTATTTTGTTATTCTAACACGTTAAATATAAAATTCGAAAAAAATAATATATGTAAGAAAAATAAAATAGTTTTAAATAAAATAGTTTTTTATTCAAATTAATTAACAAAAGTCAAACCAAGATTTGTGAAAAATCAATTATCATGACAAAAAAGAAAAAAAGAGATAATATCAAAGAAAGAACTCCGTCTTTGACATTTCTCTCTTTTTTCATCATCATTGAATCTTGAATTTTATCTTTTGTGTATTGGATATTTATAAAATCTTAAGTTATTCCCTCAAAAATTAATTAAAATGTTTTATTTTTTTATAAAAAGAAAAATCAAGTTCTTTTACCGTTCTGATACAGTTAAATAAAAAAATTAGGGTGTTGGCTGTACAAAATAGCAACGGGAGTTCAATTTTGGGAGGAAATTACCATTAAGTGTTTTAACTTTTTTGCTTGGATCTAAATCTTATAAAAAGAACCATATTTTGCTTCTAGTAATTTTGATTTGCAATGCCGTCCATGATCGCCTGTTGCTGTCGATGTTCTAACAATTTGCGACCGTGTCATTGGTTTTAACACCCTCTCGAGCAAATTCAAGTGCATAAATAAAATAAAATAAAATAAAATTCCTCAAAACCTACCGCTTAGTTATAGCAAAATAATAATAATAATAATAATAATTAAAAAAGATGCAAAAATGTACATAAAATATTTTACGGCGTTGTAGTTACAGCTATCGGAAAAGAATTTTGTGAAAAACACAAGTATAGAGGAGCTCTATTATTTCCCAAGCAATTTAACATTTTTTTTTTTTGCAAATAATTGTTTTGTTCAATGAACAGATGAAACGGTAAGGAATTAGGACAATAGTGCACGCGCTATTGTCCCTTCCTGACCGTCCATATGCAATCTATGTTAATTTATGTCAGATAATCACATGATGTGTTTGGAACAGCCAACAAATCTCTCAAAACATCGTGTACTAACACAAGTGCTTATGATTTTGTCTAACACGCATGCCTCGCGCATGAATTAGCGGGTTGGAATCCATTTTACCAAAATATATTCCTTTTGACTGTTTTTATTATTATTATTATTATGGCTGCAAAGAATATAATTTTTGTGAAAGCATTTGATTGAACAGATTCATAATAAATTAAAAAAAGACTGAAAGGTGTAAGTGTTTCATTATAGATTTGAATAGTGAAATGATCATATAAACGATGTCTGGAATGAAAAGAGGTAATAAATTTGAATGTGGGTGAAGACAGACAAGGCCTCATTGATTTTAGGTGATGACCAACAGGAAGCTCTGTCCAAGGGGCGTGTGATTTGGGGACGTGCAAGAAATCATCCGGGTTTTTGTCTTTTACCTTTTCACCTCTGTCACTCCGATGAGGAGAGATTTACAGCCAAGTATGATTACACTACTAATTATATATATATATATATATATAGATATATATATAGCCAAGTATGATTACACTACTAATTATAATATATATATATATATATATATATATATTTAAAAGACGAAAAGAGAATAAAATAAAACAAAAGCAGAGAGAGAGAGAGAGAAGGAATGGAGGAAGGAAGGAAGAAAGGACACAAGACTGACAGCTAAGCAAAAAAACCAGCAAGCACTGGAGCCTTTTATTTAAGGTTTTGGAGATGGATGGATGGATATCTGTGAATGCCTGGCTGCTTCTCTCTTGGCGAGGTTTTAATGCATATCTCACCCCTCTCTCTTCTGTTTTGAAAATTGCTAGAGAGATCTCAGCTCCAACATCTATTTCTAACTATTCAATTTTCGTAGCTGGTGGAAAATTAAGGTACAATTTCACATTAGCAATGGCCTGTACCCACTTGATCTTCTCTGTCTGTGTTTTGTCATTCTTGTTGCGTTGCTTCTTTTTCCTCAATCATTTCTGCCAGTACTTTCTTTTCTCTGACAGATAGGAATGTATCCTGAGCATTCATATGTGCTGCCCATAAGACATACCTGCCCCCTTCTTCTTTGTTTTCTACAATTCAGATCTGAGTTTTTTTCTGGGTGCCCTGTTTCCTTTCTTGATTTGTTTTTTATAGACTTTTATATCGTCACTATCTTTTGAGTTGCTCTGTTTTTGTAGGGTAAGCATTGCTTCACTCTGTTACTGTCCCTTCTTCTACTGCTTCTCTGGCCTTTTTTTTCTGTCAAGATTTTGATGAAATTCATGGAACTATATATATATATATATATTTATTTGACGGTGAAAGATTGCTTTTTGGATTGAATGGGATTCGTGTAATAGTACTACTAGTAGTAGCCATTGATGATGCATGCGAAATGAAGAAAACAGCTGATTGGAACAAAGTGATAATTAAATCATGGAAGACCTTTTCTTAGGTTTCAAGGAAATCAGTAGAATCACTTAATGGTTTATTGTTCTTTTCCTCTTTCATCTCCTTTTTCCTTTTTCATTATTTGGTGTAAGATGTAGGGCTTTGCCTTTTTGACTTGCTGGGGGGGGAGAGAGAGTGCTGCCTCATTAGGACAGATGTGTTTGAGAGAGTTGGGTCCCAATATCATGTGAGAAATATTAAAGTAGCGTGGATAGTGATAACTAACATGTCGGTAGTTGCTATCAGATCTTGTATTGCTAGTATGTATCCCTCTTCTCTCCACGTCGTTTTAATGGTCCAGCACTAATCAACCTCTTACATTTCTATTAATTACTGATTCTTTTCTTCTGGGGTTGTTGGAAATTATTTTATCAGTCACTAATTCTATATACATGAGTTCGATCTGTCTTAAAGACTAAGGCTCGTTGCACTGATCTGCTCAGTTTTGCTATTTTAGTGTGCACCAGCTGGAAGAATCAGCTTATTTCTAAGTTGGTGCTTTGCCATGCTCTTGTTTAATCTTGATAGATGGATTTTGAGTTTCATTTGAATTTTTTTTTGGCATCGCTGTTAAGAGTCCAATTTCATATGTTGTTCTGCCTGAAAATTTAGCTCCGGTCTGTTTTTCAGTTCTTAAAGGCTCAGTACTAATGTTTATGGAATAATGAAAGCTTTGCTGTTAAGCAAGTCGATTGCTATACTATTGCATTCTCTAATTAATTATTCTTAGTTTCTCGAATGAGGTGACTTAGAAATAGGATTGAAAACTCCTAATGATGCACCTTTATTTGTGCTCATTTTGTAAGAAATCGGTTAAATCTTTTCAATGTTGAGGTGGGAGAGATTGATATTAACATCGTGGTTATTGTTTTATCAGACATTGAGACTTACCACTTGCCTATTGTTTGCAGATAGTTGTTCATTTGCGAAATCATGAAGCATAAAGATGGAAAACCTGCGTCTCATCCTGATAAAAAATCCAGGGCTGTTCCCATGGCAATAATGTTTGTCGTACTATGCGGGTTTTCATTCTATCTTGGTGGAATCTACTGCACCGAGAAAGATAAAATTGAGGCCAAGGAATTTGCAAAGGTGGTGTCCTCTTCCAAGGAATCGTCCTCTGCTCCTCTCCAAATTAAACCCACTGCGTTTCCTGAATGCAGCAGTGACTATCAAGACTACACTCCATGCACGGATCCAAAGGTATTTACTTTATTAGGTATTACATGGCGCCTAAAGTTATTTAGATGGTCATACACTGAAATTGAGATTTCGACGATGTATTTCTATTGCGCAGAGGTGGAAGAAATATGGTAATCATAGGCTTACATTCATGGAACGCCACTGCCCTCCAGTTTTTGAAAGGAAGCAATGTTTAATTCCACCACCAGATGGGTATAAACCACCAATCAAATGGCCAAAGAGTAGGGATCAATGTTGGTACAGGTATTTTGATCTGTTTCCGATACCTGTTATTGTTTTTACAGGGTTTTCTTTTAGCTAGAAATTGCGAGGTTCAAAACTGTTTTACTTATTGTTACCATGTGGATCTGGCTTCAGAAATGTACCATATGATTGGATCAACAAGCAGAAATCTAATCAGAACTGGCTGAGAAAAGAGGGGGATAAGTTCCTCTTTCCTGGTGGGGGCACTATGTTTCCAAGAGGAGTGGGAGCCTATGTCGATTTGATGCAAGATCTTATCCCTGAAATGAAAGATGGGACCATTCGCACAGCCATTGATACCGGGTGTGGGGTGAGTCACATTCTCATCTTCATCCTAGTTTCTGAAATCATTCATGAAAGAAAATTTGACCTACTAGAATCCATGTTGCAATAAGAATGATAATTCTGTTTGTATTTAGGTTCCCTATGTATCTCTACGGAATTCTGTCATCTAATCCAGTTGATTGTTTTTAAATCTAGGTTGCTAGCTGGGGAGGTGATCTATTGGACCGCGGGATTCTAACTGTTTCTCTTGCCCCAAGAGATAACCATGAGGCTCAAGTCCAGTTTGCTTTAGAACGTGGAATTCCTGCAATTCTTGGCATCATTTCCACACAACGGCTTCCATTCCCATCGAATGCATTTGATATGGCTCATTGCTCCAGATGTCTTATCCCATGGACAGAATTTGGTTAGTCTTCATTTTAACCCTGCCAAATGATGTGTTATGGTTCTTGCTACCAATTTGCATGGGAACTAGCTTTGCATTTGTAAATTGATGCTGAATAACTTTCACAACGTTCTTCATTTCTGTGGATTTCTGTGTTTTTTCTCAAGAATAGAATTTTGTTGCTTTCAGGTGGAATTTATCTTTTGGAAGTTCACCGTATACTGCGTCCTGGTGGTTTCTGGGTTCTGTCTGGTCCTCCAGTTAACTATGAAAACCGTTGGCGAGGCTGGAATACTACTGTCGAAGAGCAGAAATCAGATTATGAAAAGTTGCAAGAACTGTTGACTTCCTTGTGCTTCAAATTGTACGACAAAAAGGATGATATTGCTGTGTGGCAGAAAGCTTCTGATAATAGTTGCTATAGTAAGAAGCTTGCTAATACTGATGCCTACCCACCCAAGTGTGATGACAGTCTTGAGCCAGATTCAGCATGGTACACTCCAATCCGCCCATGTGTTGTTGTTCCAAGCCCAAAAATCAAGAAATCAGTTATGGAGTCCATCCCCAAATGGCCAGAGAGGTTGCATGCTACACCTGAACGCATTTCAGATATTCCTGGTGGAAGTGCTAGTGTTTTTAAGCATGATGACAGCAAGTGGAAGATTCGTGCAAAGCACTACAAGAAGCTGCTACCAGCACTCGGGTCTGATAAGATAAGAAATATAATGGACATGAATACAGTTTACGGGGGTTTTGCTGCGGCGGTGATTGATGATCCCCTGTGGGTCATGAATGTGGTCTCTTCCTACGCTGCCAACACCCTTCCCGTGGTTTTTGACCGTGGCCTCATTGGAACTTTTCATGATTGGTAATCTGAATGTGCTTATAAGAATTCTGAACTTTTCATTTCGCAACAAATGTACCTTAAATAGGTGGGATGTCATCTTTGATACTTTAGGATTTATTATGGTATTGATTTTATCTCTTTTCTGTTTTGTAGGTGTGAAGCTTTCTCAACTTACCCTCGAACTTATGATCTCCTTCATCTTGATGGCCTCTTCACTGCAGAAAGCCATAGGTAAGCTAAAGGGCACATTTCCCTCATCTACTTTCATGGAATCACGTGGAATTTAATGTCTAGAAATGTAGGTCGGGCAGGTTGTACTGGGTCTAAGTTTAAGCGGTTAACTTCAAGGTAATGATACCTTGTGTAGTTAGGTACAAGTCCTTGTCTGATATGATTAAGCGGACAGAAATGCATGGGACAGTAGGTGACGCCATTTCTTCATTGTTAGGCGATGTTAATAGCGACATTAGAGAAGAGGGTTGCCTAACTACATGGTAAAGTTGACTGTCATGAGGAAAAAATAGCACAAGATATTTGATTGTTTGGAAATATGCAAGTAATGTGGACCATAGCAGACCGACACGAGTTTCTTTCCAGGATGAAAGTTGGCATGAAACCATAGTACTGTTGATTTGGAATTGCATGTTTAGGTTTGACTATATATCTTCCATCAGCTGGTGTGGAAAAGTCAATGCCTTTACCAGCTAGTCAGTGGATTTTGATTATTATTTGACTTCGATAATCCGGGGGTGGTGCGATCCTCTAGCAGAGGATCACTAGTTCTGTACTTTTCATGAATGCTAAATTGGGAAGTGGGGGTCCTTGTTTACTGGCCCTTTTGAGCCTCATGATTGTTTGTACTTGCGCAGATGTGATATGAAGAATGTGCTTTTGGAGATGGATCGAATCCTACGACCCACTGGTTACGCAGTGATACGAGAATCCAGCTATTTCGTGGATGCCATTTCTGCCATTGCCAAGGGCATGAGGTGGAGCTGCCGTAAGGAAAACACTGAATATGGAGTAGAGAAAGAGAAAATATTGATCTGCCAGAAGAAACTCTGGTACTCCTCTAACCAAAGTTCAAGGTGACAAACGAAGAAATCCAAAACATGCCGAAACATCTCTTGGAGAAAGAGTTCATGCAACTGCAATACAGAATTCCAGGGGATGATAGGTTGAGGAGATAAGCAATAAATTGAATCCCTTACACACATTTTAGTATATTCAACAGAAGCCAAGGATCCACAAGGTCGGCACTGCAATTGAAGAGTTTGCTGCTCAATATCAGAATTTTTGTTAATTTATAGAATCATTTAAGTACAAATAGATTCTTTGTAAGGCATCTACACTACACTTTCCTTGCGTTGCCCTTCACTTTCTCCCATTTTCAATATGTAAAACTTCGACGATCAGTGATTGTGAAAAATCGTGATGGGCTTGATAAGCCATGCCATCACGCATTGTTGTTTTTTATATATATAATGTAATGAGACTTGGTTCTTAGATTATTGAAATTTCAATCTGATTTTGCAGCTCTGTTTCTTTCATTGCAAATCGTTTTGGCACTCGGAGAAAAGCAGCATACAGAGGGACTAGTCGGTGAAACCTGAGAGAAAAAAAGCCACGTCTGACCAGTGATGGCACCAACTAGCCTGTCACCTGCGCTTATGTTTGGGCCAAGTTACCCCGAATCCTCCGATCGAACAAATAATCTATTTATGAGGCGGAGATCATTTTTAAAGGCAAAAAAAATATAAAGTATAGAAGGATAAAATTAAAAAAATAAAACCAGTCAATAAAGTTGATCCTTGTTTTTTTTATTTGAGATAGTTTTTTTTTTAATTTCACCCTTATTTATTTTTTATTTCAAATTGGATGATTATTCATTTTATTCTTCTTCTTATTATAATTTTTTTAAATTAACTATTTTCTTCAATTTTATCATTTAACATTAAACTAATTGAGAATAAACCTTCTTAATTAAACTCAAGTCCATGCTTTTCAAAGGGTGTGAATTTAGAAGATTACCCCATTTTTATATGAGTTCTATAGTTTTATTATGATTTCGTATATCATATTATGGGATTCACAAGTTAATTATTGTTGATCCAAATCAATTCAGTATATCATCCAATGCATCACCATTTAAATGTCTTACAAGTTTTTCAATCATCATGCATCAAGATTTCAACTTTCTAACATCTTTATAATTTTTATGATTGAAAAAAATAATTCAACCTGTAAAATAATGCAAATTTAAAAACTAATAAAGTCTAACTTAATAAACAATTTATATCTCCGTTCATGAATCATGAAGCAATAAAATAGAATCCAATCGTTAAATTCATGCATAAAACCACAAAAATATCATGTGAATTATAAGACATAGATTAAAAAATGAAATTAGAATTCTATAAAATAAATAAAAAATTCATTTTAAAAACCATGTTGAGTGAATGCACGACTTACCCAAACCTAACAAATCCAATCGAATTTTACCCGTTTATAATTTAACTTTAATAAGATTGAATAAAATTCAATCCAATGAAATTAGATAATATATTTTTGAAATGTATTAAATTAGTTAATATTGAATACTCAACAAGTCAAAGTAACATTATCATCCTCATTGTACACTAATGTTTCCTATTTTAAAAAGATACTAGTTAAATTACCAACATTACGTTACATGCCGAGCAAACAATTTTTATAATTGTTGAGATTGAAATAATTAATAAATTTTGTTAGTTTAAAAATAAAATATAACATTTATACATGTAAGGTTTGATATAATAAAATACATCAACACATTCTATTATAACAATAGTAACATCGAAGACTTAATATTTAAAAATATTATTACTATTATTGCTAAAACAATAAAAATTATTAAATTACCCTAAGAAAAAAAACTCGAAAATATTAACAAAAGAGCAAGCAAGAAAAAAAAATAAAATTATTATTATTATTATTATTATTATTATTGTGTGAATAATGAAAAAATAAATTCAATAAAAGAATAAAAAAACACAAAAACTTTAACAAGTGAGCAAATAAACAATAAAAAAATGATAAAAATAGCTAAAAAAATCATTTGACGTAAAAATAAAAATAAAAATCAAAAGAAAGAACAAAAGAAAAAAAAATCAATTTTTAAATGATTATAAACACAAGCTAAAATTTAATAACAATTTTTTTAAAAAAATGCTATATGAACAAAAGAGAAAATAATAAAAAATAAAAACAAAAACTAAGAGCACACATATATAAACATGGACAAAAATATGAATTATTTAAGAGATATAAAAAATAAAAGAATTAAAATAAAAATTCAAAAATATAAGGGTTGAAATGAAAACCAAATACATTATCAATTTAAATCCAAGGACAAAATCGAAAAAATCAATTTTTTGTACCGAAAATATTAAGAGATTTAAAAGCAATTTGAAAATTAAAAGAATAAGAACTGAAATGAAACTATAATATATAATCAATTTCAATCGAAGGACACAATTGAAACAAATCAAAACTTACATAACAAACATAAGGACCTCACAACACAATTAAAAAAAGGACTGAAATGAAAACTTCATAAAACCGGGGGACTAACATGTAGTTTAGGTTGTAGGAGAGAGAAATGAGGGGAAAGATTCAACCGTCCACCGGTTTGTCCCTGACCACCTTCGTAGGACACGCGCCACTTCATAAAGAAGATAACACGGAGGCGCATCGCCTGAGATGCCGGAATGATATTTTTCTACACCTTATTTGGCCGCATGTGCCTTCCAAAGAGGGCGTGAGGCAGATTACCGTTGGTCACGTGTGTCACACGCGCCGACATTAATCCGAAAAAAATAATTAAAAAATATGATCAATTACAATGACACCTTTGCAACCATTTCTTCAATTTTGTATTATTGGGGGCATATCTGTATTTAGCCATTTTAAAAAAAATATAAAATCCCGTGGCACCCCTCCTAGCCAGAGCTGATTTTTGTCTTTTTCGAGGGATAAAATAATTTATTTTACTGTGCAAATAAATATAAAAAAATAGAAAAATCGGTGACTCAAACCGGATCGAAAATATACAATTACCGCGGCACCCCTCGAGCCTGCAACTGATTTGTCTTTTTCGAGGGATAAAGTGGTTATTTAACTATGCAAATCAATGAACCAAACAAACCAATCCGATCTAAAAACAAAACAACACTATTATAATCTACGGTGATTTGTCTCGTAATACACAACTTACCCATGTTTTATATTAGTATATGGTATAATAATAACCTGTCAAGCCAATTTGCAGGACAGGATTGTGTGGTTCATACTTCATACAAATACAAGATATCAATGTATGGTGTTTGACAGCCTTGAATTGTGCCTCGATCTCCGTGCGTGATCGATGTATTTTAAAATAATATAAAATAATATTTTAAAATACAAGAATAAACATCTCTCTCACTGTCCAAGATCTTGTTGTCTCCCTCTTTCCTTTCTTGTCTTCTTTTCAAAAT
Organism: Salix arbutifolia; assembly: GCA_025169955.1. Taxonomy (NCBI): domain Eukaryota; kingdom Viridiplantae; phylum Streptophyta; class Magnoliopsida; order Malpighiales; family Salicaceae; genus Salix; species Salix arbutifolia. The sequence goes on from CM045902.1 coordinate 8,348,857, forward strand.
TTCAATTTTTGTTTGCAAAATTCATAATGGAAACCCTCCACCACAAAATCAATCTTTGTGATTTATAATTGGGTCGGTCAAATAAAAAAAAACATGTCGAGTCAACTTGAAACAAGGATAATCTTAGTGCAATCAGACCCAATTATATATATATATATATATATATATATATATATATAAACCCAAACAAATAGATAGCCTCTTGACCGGGTCATTTTATATAATTAGAAGAAAACGCCGACTATAAATAACCATGCTTTCTTCGGTCGTCGTCGTCGTTTAATAAGAAGAAAAGGCTAAACAGATAAGTCTTAAATAAAAGGAGAAGTGAAATGCAAACTCATTTATTTCCCTTACCGAACACTTGCCTTTGACCCACCAACCATATCCTTAAATTCTTACGTTTCATGGTCTCTTTTATGACTCCAAAAAGCGGTTAGTTCGGGTAAGAGCCAGCTAGATCGACCGACTGTTTCATTGTATAAAGGAGGTTGTTTTTAGAAATATTTTTTTATTAAAAAATATATTAAAATATTTTTTTGTTTTTTAAAAATTATTTTTGATATTAAAACGTGGAAAATATCTAAAAATATTTAAAAATTTAATTTTAAATAAAAAATAAATTTAAACTTTTTTTAAAATGTTTTTAGAACGTATGGAGAATAGGCAATCTGTCTCACTGTGCCAGATGTGGATCGTGCGATATCGTTACGCATCTTTCGCTTATCATCAGTATTCGCGCGGCAACGCCCCAAAACTGCCGCCACTCCATCTACAATAAAAGACGTCGTTTTGGGAACAATTCAGATCCAGGAATCCTCTATCTATTCAAACTGAACATGCTCCTTGAGCATGTTTGAAGGAAAAAAATAAAATAAAATTAATTCTATTCAATTTATCAAAATTGATTTTTTTAAAAACTAATTTACAATTAACTCAGTATTTAAAAATAAAATATAATAATAAAAACTTTTATCAAAGATGAAAATAAAAAAATTAAAATATTAAAAAAACTCAAATAATCAATAAAAAAATCCTAGACATGCAGGGCTAAGTCGCCCCACATGACTAGGCCTATTACAAAACGATCACATGCATGTGGGTTTCAAATAATTCTGTGCATTTGTTTTTCTTTTTAAAATAATTGGAGGACTTAGCTTTGGGACCCAAAATTCCATTTTAAACAATTGCTTACAGAACATCCTTAAAACCTATACAAGATTTATAGTTGAAAAAATAAATACTTGCAAATACTATAAGACTTATATTTTAAATATTTATAAAATATCTCAATAATTTTATTTAATAAAAAAGCTAAATTGACAGTGAATAAAGATTAAAAAACAAGAAAAGGTAGCAGTGACTTTCGTCGGAGTCCTAAACTTGTCCAATGAATGTGGCCCAGCATCTGAAAAATAGAAAACGTAAGACGACAATGTGCCATAACTTTAAACAGCATGCATGGCTTCACGTCCTCAACATATTTCAGCTGACGTGGATAATAAAAATATTATTTTAATATATTTTTGAATAAAAAATATTTAATTTTTTTTTTATTACAGTTTTAAACCATTACTAAATTTTAAAAGCAATTTCATTTAGTTACATCGTAATCCTTTCAATTATGTATAAATAACTTCCATAAATTCTTTTTATTTTGTTTTTATTTTTTATGACTCATACATAACATTTTACTTCAAACTCTCAATGTTATCATCGTCCCTATAATAATTGCGGAGTTTATAAAAATATTAGTACCTATTTATTTTATTAATAATTAAATTTTCATTTACTTTGAAATTCCATTTGGAGTTTACTAGAACATTTTCTTTCCGGATATTTTAAAAATAAGTGAGGAGATATCTTCTTTTTTTTTTTTTCTCAAAAAAATTATCTTTATCGAGCTAAGCGATAACTCTCTAGAATCACGCGTACTAGCGTGACTCACGTCCGACGTAGCAGTAAGATCGTTTGATGGAGAGTGGAGAAGTGCACGAAATTTCGTCTCAAACTGGTCATAAATACATGATTACAGAGATATCAACCTTTTCCGATCCAAGAAAGAAGAAACAACAGAGCAAACCAGATGATGGGATGCGCAATGGCGAGTGAGGAGCCAGGCCCCGAGAGACCACCGATTGAGAAGAGGCTCCAGGTATGTAGAATTCCACTGCAGTCTTTTGCCATGGCCAAGGCTACGTTCCTCCGATTCTTTACAAATTAATTCGAAGAATGTTTATTTGATGCGGCCATGGCTACGTACCTCCGATTCCTTACAAATTTTACATGAACCCTCACATCTTATAATCATACATACCTCGATGTTTGTCGATTCGGAGTAGAACTAGTGGTCTTTTTTTTGAGGTGGTTTCTCTAATTTAGATTATTTTCTTACATGATCGGTGTTAGAGAATAATATAAATCATATTCTGGGACCTCACCTACAAGCTTGAGCTTTTTAGGTGAGATGGTTCCTTAACATGGTATCAGAGCCTTATTGACCCAGCGGTCATGAGTTCGAATCTCACCATCCCCATTCTATTTGATAAAAATCAAACACAAAGTAGTGTGGGCCTGTGTGCAAGTTTCAAGCCCAAAGGGCTTTCACTTGAGGGGGTGTGTTAGAGAATAATATAAATCATATTCTGGAACCTCACCTACAAGCTTGAGCTTTTTAGGTGAGATGGTTCCTTAACAATCGGACATCCTTTTCAATTTTCTCTCATTTGATTTTACATGGCACTCACTCTTCTAGCATATTGCGATCTTTCAATGAATTTATAATTATCGAGTGCAGAAGGCAATATATTTATTATCGTGACGAGTGAAATGAAGAGAGAGAATTTATGTTGTGATTATTTATTGGGTTTCAAATATATATATATATATATATATATATATTGCATTTATGTTGTGATTATTTCCTTCTTAGTTGTACAACTACATACGTATATAATTTTTATATAAATAAAACACAATCTCTAACTTATGAAGTGTGGTTTTCATAACATTCTCACAATGTGCCTATACATATATTTTTTTTAAAAAAAACCATACAGAAGGATCGTTACACACATTTAAAATAACCCACCCATACAGAAGGATCGTTATAACTATTTAACTACATCCCAAGTGTACCAAAGTATCATGTAACCTTCATTTGGTAGAAGCCACAACACAACAATCTTCACATCGACTTGAATCAAATCAATTGAAACTAAGAACTTGTATTTATAGCTCAATACACTAGAATCTATAGGAATTTCAAAGTTAATAAAAAGCAATAAAGACGCCAACTTTCACATAGGGTGCGATCACTAGTAGGACCTCCATAAGTGTATCCATAACATTAAACAAAAAGAAACAAACTAAATAGTAAAAATCTTTCTTTAATTATCTATAAATCCATTATAGGTGACCTCCTTTTTTCCACATGCCTTGACTGTATATTTTTTAGCATATATTTTTTTCTTTAATTAGAATTTTAGAGTTCTAGCAATATTAAAATTCTATTAGTCCAAATCCAAATTACTATTGAATTTCAACACAATCCACATAAATAATGTTATTTATGAGGATCAATATCTTAATTTGTGTTGACAATATATGATCTATGTGTTTTATGTTAATTTTAAGGTTATGACTTGTTTGAATGTGAACTTCAAATGATGTAATTTTGTTCGAATTTTTGTTCGCAGAAAAGGAAAAGAAGTGGAAAAATAAAAGCAACCGTGAAAAGGTTAAGAGTTGAGATGGTAGAGATTGCTGAACAGCAACAACGTATCAGAGAAGGGCAAGTGGAACTCAGAAAGAAGTTCGAAGAGATTGAGTTTGAATGTGGTCAACTCCAAAAGGAAACGTTTCTGATATCACGACAGGCTGAAAGCAATCAACAACGCCTAACTCTCATGTTGAGGGAAATCAAACAAGGAGATGTTTATTTAGTTTACTATTTAGTTTGTATACGGATGACCTTCCAGATTAACACGTTCACCTTAGAGAGCCCTTTGATTCTCTCTATACCTTAGCCTTATTTTCTCTCTGATAATGGGATGTCAGTGTGAGAATAAATCAGAACGTGTAATCTGGGGACCATGACCATATATATAGGCAACCAAGTGCCTTTTGGTATTCATGCCTTTTGGCATTCCCACCCTTTGGTATTCCTATTTTAACCCATCACTAAAATAGGAATAACCCCGTAATCTCTACACATTAAAGGTCCACACCCTATTAGATACACCAAAACTCAATTGCCTAAAAAATACTTAGCAGATCATTTTTAATTAGGCTTCACCTTATTTGACAGTCCACAAACACATAATTATTCTCATATAAGCCCAACGTTGGATTAATGATCCAACAATCTCCCACTTGGGCTATATGTATAACCTTATAATTATGTTTTGCAAAATAACCAAAATGAGCTCAATCTTTGCTGTCATTAACAAATGTATCTATAACCAATCCGGTCCAATAATCATACCAGCATAGGATCTAAGCGGTCTTCGTTACAATTATCGTAACTCAACCTATCAAAGGTCACGTATGCCAATACAACTAAATGACATGGATCATGATGTGGATGTGTAGCATGGAAATTTCATGCAATATGATCTTAACATGCCTATTTCCAACTGGTCCACCCTTAAACCTTAGTGAGATCAAACCATACAAAAATCAGAGTGTAAATTAAACCAAAGACTTTATTTCTGCAGAAAATAACCTCATAAATATCCATAAACTGAAAAATTGTCTATATTATAAAAGCATCTGAAATTACAAACTCCCTTTAAAACTGAATACTATCAATTGCCAAAACACCCATACGAGCAGTATGCTCATGAAACATTTTGGGTGGCAATCCCTTAGTAAGCGGATCCGCAACCATGGAGTTTGTACCGATATGCTCTATAGACAACTGTCCACTCTGAACTCTTTCTTTAACAACTAGGAACTTGATGTCGATGTGTTTGGACTTCGACGAGCTCCTATTGTTATTGGAATATAAAACTGCCGACTTATTGTCACAAAATAATTTTAGTGGTCTTTCAATATCATCCACTATGTGCAGCCCCGTGACAAAATTCCGCAGCCATACTCCATGATTGGATGCCTCATAACATGCTATGAACTCAGCTGCCATCGTGGAAGAGGCTATAAGTGACTGTTTAGCACTCTTCCAGGAGACAGCACCTCCAGCTAGCATGTAAATATAGCCTGATGTAGATTTCATGCTATCTTGGCATCCAGCAAAATCGGAGTCGCTATACCCAATGATCTCCAGATTAGCCAAACTCCGATATGTGAGCATGTAGTCTTTTGTTCTCTGTAAGTACCGTAAGACCCGTTTAGCTGCTTTCCAATGGTCTATTCCTGGATTGCTTAAATATCTGCCCAGTATCCCGGTAATGTACGCAATATCCGGACGCGTACAAACTTGAGCATACATTAGACTCCCTACTACTGAAGCATAAGGAATCTTTTGTATTTCTCTTTTCTCAAAATCATTCTTAGGGCACTGATTGAGACTAAATTTGTCTCCCTTAGCCACAGGGGTATCTCCTGGTTTACAGTCTTGCATGCCATATCTCTTAAGAACCTTTTCGATATAACTCTTTTGTGATAATCCAAGAATACCTCGAGAGCGATCTCGATGTATCTGGATACCTAATACAAAAGAGGCTTCACCAAGATCTTTCATCTCAAAATTCTTAGCTAGAAATTTCTTGGTTTCGTGCAATAAACCCATATCGCTGCTGGCAAGCAAGATGTCATCGACATACAAAACCAGGAAAATATATTTACTCCCACAGAACTTATGGTATATACAATCATCCACCAAATTCATCTCAAAACCAAACGAGATGATCACTTGATGAAACTTGAAATACCATTGTCGAGATGCTTGTTTGAGTCCATAGATGGATTTCTTAAGTTTGCAAACCATATTCTTTGGGTCTCCAGACACAAAGTTTTCTGGTTGCAACATATAGATCGTCTCATCAATGTTACCATTGAGAAACGCTGTCTTTACATCCATCTGATGTAACTCAAGATTGAAATGTGCCACCAATGCCATTATAATTCTGAAAGAGTCTTTCGAAGATACCGGAGAGAAAGTCTCTTTATAATCGATACCTTCTTTCTGTGTAAAGCCCTTTGCAACAAGACATGCCTTGTACTTCTCCACATCACCTTTCGAATCCCTTTTGGTCTTAAATATCCATTTACAACCAATAGGTTTCACACCTTCAGGTAATGGGACAAGATCCCACACGTTGTTGTCTTTCATTGACTTAATCTCCTCATTCATAGCATAAATCCACTTTTGAGAGTTAGAACATTCAATGGCTTGATGGAAGTTGATAGGATCATCTTCCATCACTCCAATATCTACCTCATGTTCTTGGAGAAATACAATATAATCATCTGATATTGTACTTCTCTTCTCTCTAGTGGATCTTCTTAATGGCATAGAGTCTAGAGGTGCTCGAGGTTGTTCTTCTGGAACATTTTCTTGAATAGGAGGTGCTTCGACATTGTCTTGATTTGTTGTGTCTTCAACATGGTCAAAATTAGAATCTTGACCAATGCTAATGACACCTGTGGGAATATCAATATATTCCTCTTCAAAAACAAAGTCTTTATCTTTATCACCTCCCGCAAACTCGACATCCTCAAAGAATCGGGCATTTCCCGTCTCGAAAATCGACCTAGTTGTGGGATCATAAAATTTATACCCCCTGGATCTTTCCGAGTATCCAATAAAATAGCAACTTACCGTCCTAGAGTCCAGTTTCTTTTCATGAGGCCTATAAGGCCTTGCCTCAGCTGGACATCCCCAAACATGTAAGTGTTTTAGACTAGGTTTCTTACCTATCCAAAGTTCATAAGGGGTTTTGGTAGTGGCTTTAGTGGGTACTCGATTAAGGATATATGCTGCAGTCTTAAGTGCTTCTCCCCAGAGTGATTCTGGTAAGGTAGAATGACTAATCATACTCCTTACCATGTCCTTAAGCGTTCTATTTCGTCTTTCAGCAACACCATTCATAGTGGGCGAACCCGGCATAGTGTACTGTGGGACGATACCGCATTCATCTAGGAATTTAGCAAATGGTCCTGGACGTTGTTCTCCTGAACCGTCATATCTACCATAGTACTCACCACCACGGTCAGATCTGACGCTTTTAATCCTTTTACTGAGTTGATTTTCAACTTCAGCTTTATAACTTTTGAACACATCCAGTGACTGTGATTTTTCACTTATGAGATATACATAGCCATATCTGGAAAAATCATCTATGAACGTTATGAAATATTGTTGACCATTCCAAGCGACCGTAGGAAATGGCCCACAAATATCCGTATGTATTAGTTCTAAGATGTCCATAGTCTTGTTGGCTACAAATCTCCTTGTATTGGTTTGTTTTCCCTTAATACAATTAACACAAATGTCAAAATTTGTAAAATCTAAGGGATCGAGAATTTCATCTGACACAAGTCTCTCTATTCTCTTTTTAGAGATATGACCTAATCGTTTGTGCCATAATATACCTGAATTCTCAGAAGTTAATTTTCTCTTGGTACCTCGTGTACTTAATTGCAGGGATTCATTAAATGAAGCAATTGTATCAATCAAATATAGATTATCATAACCAGATAAAGAACCGGAACCAGATAATTTGGAATCATAAAACAAACTAAATTTTCCATTTCCAAATGAACAAGAATAACCAGATTTGTCCAAAGCAGAAATAGAAATCAAATTCCATCTAAAAGACGGTACAATAAAAGTTTCGTTAAGATCCAAATAAAATCCGGTCTTTAACAATAATCTAAATTTTCCAATTGCCTCAACTTCAACCGTCTTGCCATCGCCTACATAGATGTATCTTTCAACATCATTTGGCTTTCAGCAACTCAGGCAACCCTGCATAGACACACTGATGTGAGTTGTTGCACCAGAATCTAACCACCACGTGTGTCTAGGTACCGAAGTTAAATTAACTTCAGAACAAACCAAAGCAAGAAGCATACCTTTCTTAGCACGCCAAGCGTGATAGTTGGTGCATTGCTTCTTTTTATGCCCTTCAGCACCACAAAAGAAACAACTAGTATTGATCGAATCATTTGATTTCGTGAATTGTTTCTTTTGAGGTACTGTACATGCAGCTTCCTTAGTGTTCTTTCTTTTCCTTCCCTTGTCTTTAAAGGCAGAGGCTAAGTGAGCACTCTCTGTCCTATCTTGCTTAAGCCTTTCCTCTTCCTGAACACAGTGTGAGATGAGCTCATTCAGAGACCAAGTCTCTTTCTGACAATTATAGCTCACCTTAAACTGGTTAAATTGTGCAGGAAGGGATATTAAAACCAGATGCACTAGCAAGTCCTCAGAGAGTTCAAGCTGAAGTGCTTTGAGCTTTGAAGCAAGATGAGACATCTCCAAAATGTACTCCCTTACATTGCCTTTGCCTTTATACTTCATTGAAATGAGACTTGTCAAGAGTGTACCGATTTCAGCCTTTTCATTCTTGACAAATCTCTTTTCAATATTGGCAAGGAATTCCTTAGCTGTAGTAATTTGATCAGACATTGTGCCCCTGAATGCTTCTGGAATGGCTCTCTTCATGATCATCATACACATGCGATTTGATTTCTCCCACCTTTCCATATCCCTCTTTTCATTAGAGGTACTCTCATCCTTAAGAGGTGGGGGAGAATCAGTCCGTAACGCAAGGTCGAGATCCATAACGCCAAGAACAATCAAAAGATTGTCTTTCCAAGACTTGAAGTTAGAGCCATTAAGCATAGGAATTGAGCTGATACTGGCAGTTATATTAGCAGGATTAATCGCTGAAAAGAGAACAACAACAATTGAAACAAGCTCACAAACAAAACTTATCTTAAGAGCAAAAAAAATTAATTCAAATAAAGGTAAAACCCATCTTAAGATATTGGGCACTCCATTAATATTTTATCTTTGGATAAAAGATTAATTTGTAAGTGATATCTTAATGTAGTAATCAAACATTAATAATAAGAACATGTCGAAAAATAAATTGGCCTTTGGGTCAATTAATTAGTCACATGTAAAACCAAATAATCATCACATGTTGTTTACTACATGTGCGCATGCATTTACTTTAAATATTGACCTTCCTTTGGGCCGATCAATAAGAACATAAATCGCATACACATAACCCTTTATATTTCAAAATAAAATTAATCTCCACAAAAGAGGTCACTTTGGTGACATATTGTTTTAATTAACTTATTGCAAAATATATATCAATATACCAATATTTGAAAAATAAATTTGCACCGATTTTTTTTTTTGTTTACAAAGTCAACTGTTGACTTTGACCTTGCGGCTGGACCGGGTCGGGCCAACGCGGATCTTAAACCAGCCTACTAAATCCATAATTTTATGGGCTTAAATTTTCTACGGGCTGAAGCCCATAATATATAAAATATTTTATGTGGGTCTAAAGCCCACAACTACTGTATAAATTATGTGGACTTAAAGCCCACATCTTCTATTTATTTATTTGTTGTGAGCCGAAGCCCACAACCCTAGAAAACAAACTGTCACAAGCCCGTTAGGGCTGTGAAAAGCTAATCCCAGGGATTGTGACCCCTGGGAAATGAACTATGGCTGCAGCCGTAACGGCTGCAGCTCTTTAATTATCTTCTGGAAGACCCTGGCAGTTGTTACAAATCTCTGTAACAGCTGCCCCTTATCGTTTCATATTCCTTTTTTTTTTAATTGCCAGGCATTGCTGCACTGGTCACCGGCGTTGGCCATTGATTTTCTAACACTGGTAGGTGCCCAGTTTAATTTTCCTTCATCTTCACTAACCTTCACCAGCGCTGGCAAGGCCAGCGCTGGTTGCTTCATCTAAACTGGTAGCCTACGGGCTGCCAGTTTGATCTCCTCTTCACTGGATTAACACTGGCAGCCCGTAGGCTGCGAGTGTTTATTTTCCTTCATACTGGCAGCCACGGGCTGCCAGTTGATTTCCCTCACCAGCGCTGGCCTGTCGAGTATTCATGCCTTTTTTGTGAATAAAATATTTTATATATTATGGGCTTCAGCCCGTAGAAAATTTAAGCCCATAAAATTATGGATTTAGTAGGCTGGTTTAAGATCCGCGTTGGCCCGACCCGGTCCAGCCGCAAGGTCAAAGTCAACAGTTGACTTTGTAAAAAAAAAAATCGGTGCAAATTTATTTTTCAAATATTGGTATATTGATATATATTTTGCAATAAGTTAATTAAAACAATATGTCACCAAAGTGACCTCTTTTGTGGAGATTAATTTTATTTTGAAATATAAAGGGTTATGTGTATGCGATTTATGTTCTTATTGATCGGCCCAAAGGAAGGTCAATATTTAAAGTAAATGCATGCGCAGATGTAGTAAACAACATGTGATGATTATTTGGTTTTACATGTGACTAATTAATTGACCCAAAGGCCAATTTATTTTTCGACATGTTCTTATTATTAATGTTTGATTACTACATTAAGATATCACTTACAAATTAATCTTTTATCCAAAGATAAAATATTAATGGAGTGCCCGATATCTTAAGATGGGTTTTACCTTTATTTGAATTAATTTTTTTTGCTCTTAAGATAAGTTTTGTTTGTGAGCTTGTTTCAATTGTTGTTGTTCTCTTTTCAGCGATTAATCCTGCTAATATAACTGCCAGTATCAGCTCAATTCCTATGCTTAATGGCTCTAACTTCAAGTCTTGGAAAGACAATCTTTTGATTGTTCTTGGCGTTATGGATCTCGACCTTGCGTTACGGACTGATTCTCCCCCACCTCTTAAGGATGAGAGTACCTCTGATGAAAAGAGGGATATGGAAAGGTGGGAGAAATCAAATCGCATGTGTATGATGATCATGAAGAGAGCCATTCCAGAAGCATTCAGGGGCACAATGTCTGATCAAATTACTACAGCTAAGGAATTCCTTGCCAATATTGAAAAGAGATTTGTCAAGAATGAAAAGGCTGAAATCGGTACACTCTTGACAAGTCTCATTTCAATGAAGTATAAAGGCAAAGGCAATGTAAGGGAGTACATTTTGGAGATGTCTCATCTTGCTTCAAAGCTCAAAGCACTTCAGCTTGAACTCTCTGAGGACTTGCTAGTGCATCTGGTTTTAATATCCCTTCCTGCACAATTTAATCGGTTTAAGATGAGCTACAACTGTCAGAACAAGACTTGGTCTCTGAATGAGCTCATCTCACACTGTGTTCAGGAAGAGGAAAGGCTTAAGCAAGATAGGACAGAGAGTGCTCACTTAGCCTCTGCCTTTAAAGACAAGAGAAGGAAAAGAAAGAACACTAAGGAAGCTGCATGTACAGTACCTTAAAAGAAACAATTAACGAAATCACATGATTCGTTGGTACTAGTTGTTTCTTTTATGGTGCTCAAGGATATAAAAAGAAGCAATACACCATCTATCACTCTTGGCGTGCCAAGAAAGATATGCTTCTTATTTTCATTTGTTCTAAAGTTAATTTAACTTCGGTACCTAGACACACGTGGTGGTTAGATTCTGGTGCAACAACTCACATCAGTGTGTCTATGCAGGGTTGCCTGAGTTGCCGAAAGCCAAATGATGTTGAAAGATACATCTATGTAGGCGATGGCAAGACGGTTGAAGTTGAGGCAATTGGAAAATTTAGATTATTGTTAAAGACTAGAATTTATTTGGATCTTGATGAAACTTTTATTGTACCGTCTTTTAGATGGAATTTGATCTCTAATTCTGCTTTGGACAAATCTGGTTATTCTTGTTCATTGGAAATGGAAAATTTTGTTTGTTTTATGATTCTAAATTATTTGGTTCTGGTTTTTTATCAGGTTACAATAATCTCTATTTGATTGATATCATTGCTTCATTTAATGAACCCTTGTAATTAAGTACAAGAAGTACCAAAAGAAAATTAATTGGTGATAATTCAGGTATATTATGGAACAAAAAATTAGGTCATATCTCTAAAAGGATAATAGAAAGACTTATGTCAGATGAAATTCTCGATCCTTTAGATTTTATAAATTTTGACGTTTGTGTTAATTGTATTAAAGGTAACAAACCAATATATGGAGATTTGTAGTCAATAAGACTATGGACATCTTAGAACTAATACATACGGATATTTATGGGCCATTTCCTACGGTCGCTTGGAATGGTCAACAATATTTCATAACGTTCATAGATGATTTTTCCAGATATGGCTATGTATATCTCATAAGTGAAAAATCACAGTCACTGGATGTGTTCAAAAGTTATAAAGCTGAAGTTGAAAATCAACTCAGTAAAAGGATTAAAAGCGTCAGATCTGACCGTGGTGGTGAGTACTATGGTAGATATGACGGTTCAGGAGAACAACGTCCAGGACCATTTGCTAAATTCCTAGATGAATGCGGTATCGTCCCACAGTACACTATGCCGGGTTCGCCCACTATGAATGGTGTTGCTGAAAGACGAAACAGAACGCTTAAGGACATGGTAAGGAGTATGATTAGTCATTCTACCTTACCAGAATCACTCTGGGGAGAAGCACTTAAGACTGCAGCATATATCCTTAATCGAGTACCCACTAAAGCCACTACCAAAACCCCTTATGAACTTTGGACAGGTAAGAAACCTAGTCTAAAACACTTACATGTTTGGGGATGTCCAGCCTGAGGCAAGGCCTTATAGGCCCAATGAAAAGAAACTGGACTCTAGGACGGTAAAGTTGCTATTTTATTGGATACTCGGAAAGATCCAGGGGGTATAAATTTTATGATCCCACAACTAGGTCGATTTTCGAGACGGGAAATGCCCGATTCTTTGAGGATGTCGAGTTTGCGGGAGGTGATAAAGATAAAGACTTTGTCTTTGAAGAGGAATATATTGATATTCCCACAGGTGTCATTAGCATTGGTCAAGATTCTAATTTTGACCATGTTGAAGACACAACGAATCAAGACAATGTCGAAGCACCTCCTATTTAAGAAAATATTCCAGAAGAACAACCTCGAGCACCTCTAGAATCTATGTCATTAAGAAGATCCACTAGAGAGAAGAGAAGTACAATATCAGTGATTATATTGTATTTCTCCAAGAACATGAGGTAGATATTGGAGTGATGGAAGATGATCCTATCAACTTCCATCAAGCCATTGAAAGTTCTAACTCTCAAAAGTGGATTTATGCTATGAATGAGGAGATTAAGTCAATGAAAGACAACAACGTGTGGGATCTTGTCCCATTACCTGAAGGTGTGAAACCCATTGGTTGCAAATGGATATTTAAGACCAAAAGGGATTCGAAAGGTGATGTGGAGAAGTACAAGGCATGTCTTGTTGCAAAGGGCTTTACACAGAAAGAAGGTATCGATTATAAAGAGACTTTCTCTCCGGTATCTTCGAAAGACTCTTTCAGAATTATAATGGCATTGGTGGCACATTTCAATCTTGAGTTACATCAGATGGATGTAAAGACAGCGTTTCTCAATGGTAACATTGATGAGACGATCTATATGTTGCAACCAGAAAACTTTGTGTCTGGAGACCCAAAGAATATGGTTTGCAAACTTAAGAAATCCATCTATGGACTCAAACAAGCATCTCGACAATGGTATTTCAAGTTTCATCAAGTGATCATCTCGTTTGGTTTTGAGATGAATTTGGTGGATGATTGTATATACCATAAGTTCTGTGGGAGTAAATATATTTTCCTGGTTTTGTATGTCGATGACATCTTGCTTGCCAGCAGCGATATGGGTTTATTGCACGAAACCAAGAAATTTCTAGCTAAGAATTTTGAGATGAAAGATCTTGGTGAAGCCTCTTTTGTATTAGGTATCCAGATACATCGAGATCGCTCTCGAGGTATTCTTGGATTATCACAAAAGAGTTATATCGAAAAGGTTCTTAAGAGATATGGCATGCAAGACTGTAAACCAGGAGATACCCCTGTGGCTAAGGGAGACAAATTTAGTCTCAATCAGTGCCCTAAGAATGATTTTGAGAAAAGAGAAATACAAAAGATTCCTTATGCTTCAGTAGTAGGGAGTCTAATGTATGCTCAAGTTTGTACGCGTCCGGATATTGCGTACATTACCGGGATACTGGGCAGATATTTAAGCAATCCAGGAATAGACCATTGGAAAGCAGCTAAACGGGTCTTACGGTACTTACAGAGAACAAAAGACTACATGCTCACATATCGGAGTTTGGCTAATCTGGAGATCATTGGGTATAGCGACTCCGATTTTGCTGGATGCCAAGATAGCATGAAATCTACATCAGGCTATATTTACATGCTAGCTGGAGGTGCTGTCTCCTGGAAGAGTGCTAAACAGTCACTTATAGCCTCTTCCACGATGGCAGCTGAGTTCATAGCATGTTATGAGGCATCCAATCATGGAGTATGGCTGCGGAATTTTGTCACGGGGCTGCACATAGTGGATGATATTGAAAGACCACTAAAATTATTTTGTGACAATAAGTCGGCAGTTTTATATTCCAATAACAATAGGAGCTCGTCGAAGTCCAAACACATCGACATCAAGTTCCTAGTTGTTAAAGAAAGAGTTCAGAGTGGACAGTTGTCTATAGAGCATATCGGTACAAACTCCATGGTTGCGGATCCGCTTACTAAGGGATTGCCACCCAAAATGTTTCATGAGCATACTGCTCGTATGGGTGTTTTGGCAATTGATAGTATTCAGTTTTAAAGGGAGTTTGTAATTTCAGATGCTTTTATAATATAGACAATTTTTCAGTTTATGGATATTTATGAGGTTATTTTCTGCAGAAATAAAGTCTTTGGTTTAATTTACACTCTGATTTTTGTATGGTTTGATCTCACTAAGGTTTAAGGGTGGACCAGTTGGAAATAGGCATGTTAAGATCATATTGCATGAAATTTCCATGCTACACATCCACATCATGATCCATGTCATTTAGTTGTATTGGCATACGTGACCTTTGATAGGTTGAGTTACGATAATTGTAACGAAGACCGCTTAGATCCTATGCTGGTATGATTATTGGACCGGATTGGTTATAGATACATTTGTTAATGACAGCAAAGATTGAGCTCATTTTGGTTATTTTGCAAAACATAATTATAAGGTTATACATATAGCCCAAGTGGGAGATTGTTGGATCATTAATCCAACGTTGGGCTTATATGAGAATAATTATGTGTTTGTGGACTGTCAAATAAGGTGAAGCCTAATTAAAAATGATCTGCTAAGTATTTTTTAGGCAATTGAGTTTTGGTGTATCTAATAGGGTGTGGACCTTTAATGTGTAGAGATTACGGGGTTATTTCTATTTTAGTGATGGGTTAAAATAGGAATACCAAAGGGTGGGAATGCCAAAAGGCATGAATACCAAAAGGCACTTGGTTGCCTATATATATGGTCATGGTCCCCAGATTACACGTTCTGATTTATTCTCACACTGACATCCCATTATCAGAGAGAAAATAAGGCTAAGGTATAGAGAGAATCAAAGGGCTCTCTAAGGTGAACGTGTTAATCTGGAAGGTCATCCGTACGACTCTTGATAGCAACTTCCGGATATGGATTCAGGTACGCTTCCGCTTTATAGTTTATGCTGTTTATTCGTTCTTGATAATTCAACATGAATACAATTTCTATATGTTATGAAATGCTAGATCTAACACAAAATTCTGAAAGCACGAGCTGAGAATAATTTTCATGAAGCCGCCAGACTTACCCAGTCTCTCCGGTTAGCTTCACCTAGATCTTTCTTTGATTTTTCTACGCAAAATCCCGATGACTTTTGTTGAATGCATGCATGCATGGGATGGCTAATTGGTCCCCTCAAGTTTACATATATATTTGTCTAGAAAATGCAAGTGGCTCCATGGTTTCTCACCTTTTTAGCCGTTAACTAGCTGTTTTTTTTGGATAGGATATCATAATTTTATTGGCCTAACAGTTATGATTTTGAATTTTACTATCATCATTCTATTTGATAAAAAATAAGTATAAAATAGTGTGAGTCTGTGTAAGTTTCAAGTTCAAAGAGTTTTTATTTGAGAGGTGTTTTAAAAAATAATATAAATTATATTTTAAAATTTTATTTAATAGTTTAAACTTTTAAATGAGATAATTTTTTTAAATGAACGTGCCGAGTTTACTGCTTGGATAGACCGCCTTAGAAAATTGTCATGTCTTCATATTAGAAAATAAGTAGTTTGATTTTTGAAGTAAAGAAAACACTTCATGCCGGTCTACGAGCATATAACCGCCCTGGCATCAAATTGGCAAACAAGGAATTTAAAATTTAAAATTGCCAGAACCATGTTTTGAATAGTCCATGCAATTTCACCTGCATGGCCGACAACTCCTAGAATGAATTACAAACTATAAATCGGATATTATGCTTGAATGATCGAGAGCCTGCAAACTAAAGTGATTGTTAGTGCCCCTATCTCCCCAGGTTGTGTGTGTGTTTCATCTGATCTTAAAACATATTAACTGTTTTTTTAGTTATACAGGAGAGTTTCGAGCTCCAGATCTCTTGGGAGAGTGGGGGGACACTAATGTTCACTAAGCTACAGCTCATTGGCATATTAGTTGTTATTAAAAAGCAATTCAGCCAAATCTGTGGATGGAGCAGATGTAGTGAGCGGATTTTAGCTTGTTTGATTTTCGAAGCATACAATCCTGATCAGTCTTTCTCCTTTATTTATTTATTTTGCCAGAGAATGCATGAGGAGCGGAACACAGAGCAGTTCTCAAGTCGATGTGGATGAACGTGGCGCAGTTTGAAGCATGATAGGCACCAGCCATTAAGATCACTGGAGATAGCTTTGTGGGCGTGTTTTCAATTAATTTGGTTTGTCACGTGAGTAACTGTTGGAGTGTTAAGATCAATAGCTAGCTTTCAACTTTTGAATTTCCTGTTGAATCTGCCACTTTCATTGTTGCAAACGCTTATGTGTGTGTGGAGTGACGTAAAAGCTAAGAGTCTCTTGTATGTTTAAAGGATGCAATAGTAATTATACTATTGCAATCATAGTAATATATGTTTATCGCAAGGTTGTCAAAATCAAGATTTTAACACGACATGGAAGTTATTTTTGAACTCGGATCGTAAAATTAGAATCGTAAAATCGTTCCTGATATTTTACCGTACAAAAATCGTAAAATCACAGCTAAAATCGTGTAGGTAGAAAAATCATAAAATCATAAGTAAAATATTTTTGAATACAATACATCATAATTATGGTCATAAAACTTTATTAGTTAAGGTTCATACATGATTTAAAATAATTTAAAAATACATTACAAAACAATTATGTTCATAGAATTTCATTAGGTAAAAACTAACAAATTTAAAACAAATATTCAACTGGCGTGCAATGTAAACTAAAATCAATCTCATCTCATTTTCATCCCCCTTGCTATTTTTAAGACTTGCATCAATAAGACAATAACATCATTATTGAAAAAATTATTAGTACTATCACTGGTACCAACATTGATATTGCTAATACTAGCTCTAACTCTAATAAATTATTTCAACATCAAAATTTAATTTAAAGTAAAAAAATTAGACCGATCTTGTCTTTTTTTACGAACCAAACTGATCTGGTCTGCTTTTATGAACTGGACCGATTTTTGTATTTTTATCCGATTTTAACATAAATCGATTTTTTTACCTGATTTGACAAAAAAAATTCAGTTGACTTGTAAAATCGTACAATTTTACAAGTCAACTCACGAGTTTAACAACCTTATCGTTACAGTATTTACCCGACACGGATTAATTCTTTCTTTAGTGTCTCCGCAAACCTGGTTTTGGCAATCAGCTTCACGGTTATTTCTGCATCTTTTCCTGCATGCCTACAGATTATATAGTCGAAGGATTGCTGATGAAATGAAAGACAAACAGGTTGTCAGTGAATACAATAAATATATCCCAGCATTTTCACACGTCTGAAGGACTTCAATAACACCATTGGTGGGGTTGAAATTTAGAAACCTCTTTAAATGATGGGACCATAGCTCCCAGAGTTGCCATCAATGAAGGACCACAATGCCATGATTCAAACCTAAGCTCTTGCCATAATTCAAACCTAAGCTCTTTGATGGATTCACATGTTGAACCAACCTTGTATTGACATTTTGAATCTTTTTAATAATTCAATGCCATAATTCAAACCTAAGCCCTTGCCATAATTCAAACCTAAGCTCTTTGATGGATTCACATGTTGAACCAACCTTGTATTGACATTTTGAATCTTTTTAATTTAATTTTTTTTTGAGTTTAAACGAATGCAAATTAAATGGATTAAAAAATAATTTTACACTACTTAGTTTACTATGTTGCACAGCTAATCATATAAAACAAATTAAATTTTAAAAAAATATTTAGGCCGCATTAAAAACCATTTGATATTATTATTAAATTCGACGAAATATATTAAATTTGAAATCTTCTAATTTTAACGTTTTATATTGTTTGTGTCTGAAATTAACTTGTATAGAAATTATCTTGATATAATCTCGATCAACATAGTACGACCAAGTGGAGTTCCAGTCCCTTGTTTACGGGTACCATCCAGCATTATTCCTTCCCCGACTGTCACGCTGTAAATTATTCCTCCTGCTTATTTGATTATATGCATGATTTCTTTCTCGTTGGTGGGAAAACATATCTATAGTTTGCGTTATTTAGATGCTAATTTATCTCTCTAATTGACATGGAAATATTGTATGTCTTTATGTTTAAAGTCCCTAGAGACGTTACGATATGATAAAGAACTTGCGATCTGCACAACAGATCTCAAGTTCGAATCAAGATGTAAAAACCTAGAACAACCGGGATTTTACTTACTCACTTGGTCCATAATTTTTTTTCCCCATAGTAGGGTAGATATTGTTAAAGAATAATATAAATAATATTTTAGGAACTCACATAAAAATTTAAGTTTTTAGGTGAGATGATTATTTGACATGGTATCAGAGTCTTGTTGATAAAAATAAAATATAATATAGTGTAGATTTGTGCAAGTTTCAAACCTAAAGAGTTTTTACTTGAGTGGGTGTGTTAGAGAATAATATAAATTATATTTTAAAATTTTATTTGATAACTTAAATTTTTAGATGATATAATTCAATGACATATATATATATATATATATAT
Organism: Salix arbutifolia; assembly: GCA_025169955.1. Taxonomy (NCBI): domain Eukaryota; kingdom Viridiplantae; phylum Streptophyta; class Magnoliopsida; order Malpighiales; family Salicaceae; genus Salix; species Salix arbutifolia. The sequence continues at coordinate 8,368,056 of CM045902.1, forward strand.
ATATATATACACACACGTTTCAATATGGGATGTATATATATAAATATAGAGTATTAGCACATGAAAATGATTCAAAAATATTACTTTTTATTAATTTAAATTAAAAATAAATAAAAAATTCAAGTTTTTTTAAAACTGTTTTTAAAACTGCCGTCCTCACTTGGCCAGATGTGGATCGTGCGATATCGTTACGCATCTTTCGCTTATCGTCAGGTATTTGCGCGGCAACGCCCCAAAACTGCCGCCACTCCATCTACAGTATAAGATGTCTTTTTGGAACAATTTTTATCCAGGAATCCACTATCTATTATTAACCAAAATTTAAAAGCGGTGGGAGGAAACACTGTTACCCTGTCTTCACATATCACGGTGGACATGCATTGTATTTTCCTTTTTTATTTTTTCATTAAATTTGGTACAATATTTCAATTTTTTTAAAAAAAATTGAATTTTTCATTAGTCTTATATTCAAAATTAAATCATATAGAAATTATTCAAACATGAACATACTGCCTGAGCATGTTTGAAGGGAAAAAATCAAGTTAATTCTATTCCATTTATCAAAATTAATTTTTTAAAATTATTATATAATAAAAAATATAAAAACTATTTTACAATTAACTCAATATTTAAAAATAAAATATAATAATAAAAACTTTATAAAAGATGAAAATAAAATATAAAAAAAACTAAAATAATCAATAAAAAAATCATAGACATGCCGGTCTAAGTGGCCCCACATGACTAGGCCTTTTACAAAACGATCACAAGTCTGTGGGTTTCAAAATTCAAACAATTCTGTGTGCATTTGTTTTTCTTTTTATAATAATTGGAGGACTTGGCTTTTGGACCCAAAATTCCGTTTTAAACAATTGTTTACAGAGCATCCTTAAAACCTAAATAAGATTTATAGTAGGTTGACTTTTTTTTATTTAAATATGCTTAACAAGTTCGTTTAATTTAATAATATAATTATAATAGAAAGCCAATTATAATAAATGAAATAACTAGTTGAAAACAAAGTTGTTAATTCCGTTCCGACCGGAATGTTCTGTTCTGCTCAAAAAACCGAGACAAAACAATGTTATTTTCGTCTCGGTTTTAATTCCGGTTCGTTCCAGAAATTCCGGCTGGAACGCCTTGGTTCCGTTCCGGGCGTGCCGTTCCAGGTTCAAAATCAAAACGACGCTGTTTTAATGTCTCATGACTCTCATTACTTAACACACAGAAACATCCTCGGCACCCCACAATTCCCAAATCAATTTTCCAAATCAATTTCCCATCAGCTGCTGCTACTCAACTCAAATCTCAAGTTTTCGATACCTAATCCAGTAATTCCTCAGCTCAAAATCTCAATTCCTAATTCATCAGCTCAAAATCTCAATTCCTAACTCAAAATCTCAAGCCCTAACTTGTTCTTCCACACGGCGGCACCACCATCATCGGTTCTTCACTTCTTCCCCAAATCTTCTCACGACAGCAACTGAAAGTGAAAGGTACACATTCCAGTCCCCAAATCATCGAATTTATTGAAATGTTGTTTACTTTAGCACATAAATAATAAAACTGGGCATTTATGTATGGAATGTGTACATAATTAATATTGATATTGCTGTCTTCCTGATGGATTGATATTCCAGTCCCCAAATCATCTCACGGCTGTCTTGCTGATGATAATTGATATTTGATATTGCTGTCTTGCTGATGAATTAATATTCCAATCCCCAAATCATCTCACGGCTGTCTTGCTGATGATAATTGATATTGCTGTCTTGCTGATGGATTGACTGATGATGTTGCAAAGTATTGCTTTGCATTTATCAATTCATTGAATTTCATTGTCTAGTTCATGTGTGAACAATATAAGAAATGCACGGTTACAGGCGTACAGCTTACATGTTCAACACTTCAACTTGAGAATTGAATGTTTTGATAAGAGTAATATACATACATACATACATATATACATATATATATATATATATATATATATATATATTAGAAATGTTGTTGTTGTTGTTGTTTCTATTTGATAAGTTGGTGGTAGGAAAACATGAAATTGAACTATTGAAGCATGGCTTGATGATTTGCTGCTTACAGGTACTCATCAAGGTGGCATGATAATTTGGATTTTATATTTAAATCAATCGAAAACCTATTCGTTAACCTAGGTCTTTCTTATGTACAAGAAGCTTCCATTTTTGCATATTGTGGTAACTTGATTAAATATATATGTAGTTGTGTACAAAACCCATCAAACTACTGGAAGTAAAGGTTTGCAGTGAGAAAAAAGAAACGTTAAATGAAGTTCAACTTTTTACTACAGACAAGTTCATATTATTAATTGTTGCAGACATAAAATCAAAGTGTTACACTCACTGGAAAAAACATAAAGCATGATGTTTTATATATGTTATTCATCATAATACTATATCTTCTCATATATATATATATATATATATATATATAATCAGAGGTAAAATTAGAAGGATATTACATAAGCACTTGTGTTGATGGATGATAATTATAGCCTTTATAGATAGAAGGATATTATATAGACTAAATAACCTCGTTGAATATCTTAATTACTCTGTCATTCTAACTTGTACAATTTCTATTAATATCCTTTAAAAAAATAACAAGAAACTAAAAATGCAAGTGGTTGAAAATACAAGAAACTAAAAATAACAAGAAATTTCTATTAATTTCTAACTTGTGTTTTTTTTTTCTTCAGATTAAATTACATGGCTGAAAACTCATCTAGTGGTGGGACTTCCATAGCTTCAGCTCCAGAAAAATCAAATGATCCAGCATGGGCTCATGGACAGGTGATTGCTGGTGCAAAGAACGCAAGTATATGTATTCATTGTAACAAACGAATCAATGGTGGTGGTATAACTCGTTTGAAGTATCACCTTGCTGGTATTAAAGGTCAAGTTGAACCTTGTAAAAGGGTCCCTCCAGATGTTAAATGGCAAATGAAGCAATTGATAGAGGACTTGACAATGGAGAAAGAGAAAAGAAAGAAGCTTAGAACTGATATTGGAAATTCTCAATCAGTTTGATGAAGTTGAAGAGGGTGATGATGCAAATCCTCATTCGGGTGATATGAGTTCACAAACAAATAGAAGATTGACAATGCAAGGAATAAGTACAACTAGAAAGTAGATGCCTTTATTTGCTCCACGAACTACCCCGGGTTCACAGCCTAGTATTAGAAGTGCAATGGCTTCTAAAGAGAAGGAACACAATGCAAGAAAAGCTATAGCAACATGGTGGTTTGATGTTAATGTACCGTTTAATGGTGCTAAATCATACTATTATCTGCCAATGATAGATACCGTAACATCAAAGGGACTTGGTTTTAAAGGACCATCATATCATGATTTAAGGGGATCACTTTTGAAAGATGTACATGATGTCCATGAATATCTTTTAGGAATAAAGGCTGATTGAAAACTATATGGATTCTCTATTATGGCAGATAGGTGGTCAAATAGGAGGAATGTACCAATTGTGAATTTTCTTGCTTATTCTCCTAGAGGCACCATATTCTTGAAGTCTGTTGACACTTCAAGTCTTCAAAAAGATAAAGAGACATTGCTTGATATGTTTGATGAAGTTGTCAAAGAAGTTGGACAAGAAAATATTGTCCAATTTGTTAGTGATAATGAGGCTGCATTTAAGGCTGCTGGGAAAGCTTTGCAGCAAAGGTATGACATCTTTTTTTGGTCTCCTTGTGCTGCCCATTGCATCGATTTAATGCTAGAAAATATTTGTGATCCACGATATTTTCCGATCATTGATGAAACCATTAAAAATGCAATAAATATAACCAAGTTTATATATAATCATGCATGGGTTTTAGCTTTGATGAGGAAAGAATTCACAAATGGAAATGATTTATGCTGTCCTGGCCTAATAAGGTTTGCTACCCATTTTTTAAGCATTCAATGTTTACTGAAGTTTAAGAATGAGCTTCGACAGATGTTTACTTGCACAAAATAGGTTGAATCAAGTCATAGCAAAAGTCGGGTTGGAAAGGAAATTGCTGCTATAGTTTTACAAGATAAAGACTTTTGGCCGAGATGTGCACATATAGTTAAAGTTAGCGAGCCTTTAGTATGAGTTCTAAGGTTAGCAGACAATGAAGAAAAACCATCAATGATATATTTATATGAGGCAATGGATAAAGCAAAAGAAGTCATCAAAACAAGGTTGAAAAATAGAGTATCTCAATATGGACCATATATTCGGGTAATTGATGCTAGATGGGATAAGCAACTTCATAGTCCATTACATGCAGCAGGATGTTTTCTTAATCCTGGAATATTTTTTAGGCATTCTTTTTCAAAATAAAAGGAGATAACTCGAGGCTTGCTTAGCACAATTTCTAGATTGGTTCCTGATTGTGATATTCAAGATATCATTATTGGCCAAATTGAGGAGTATAAGAAAGCAACTAGTGATTTTGGCATGTCCCTAGCTATTCGTCAAAGAGAAAAGTTAAATCCAGGTAATAACTTTTATTTTTTAAAATATAATGTCTTTTTTATCTATAATATTTGATTTATTCAAATTTTCTTATCTAGTTGCATGGTGGGAGCAATTCGGCAATGATACTGAAGAACTTCAAAAGTTTGCAATCTGAGTTCTTAGTCAATATTGTAGTGCAACTGGGTGCGAAAGAAATTGGAGTGTATTTGAATTCATCCATTCTAAAAGACGAAATAGTCTTGAGCACAAGAGATTAAATTATTTAGTATTTGTTCGTTATAATCTGAGGATTCAACAGAGGTAAAATATCAATACTATTATATTAATAATTATTTTCTATTACATTGATATTAATTTTTTAATTTCTTTCGTGTTTATTCTTTGTAGGGATTTGAGCAAAACAAGAGATGCTTTAGATCCCATTAGCCTTGATAACATTGATCTATTAAATGAATGGATTTGTGAAGAACCCAATCTTCTTAATGGAGAGGATATAAGTTGCGAGAGTATCGAAGCACCTTTGTCTACTTTAAATTAAGATGATGAAGAGACATGTTTTGATGACGAGAATGAACTTGGTGGAAATGACCAACCATTGGAATGTCTAGTTGATGACTTTCCTTATATTCCACCGCAAGATCAAGATCCTTATTTTTATATTAATGATGTAGAAGATGTTTGATTTATATTTTTTTTTATTTTAGAACATTTTACTTTCATAATATTTTGGAATTTTAGAGATGTTTCAAATTTTGAGATTATGTTTATTTGACTTTGTGTTTGTATTGTATAATTTAAAGTTAATTTATCTTGAATTTTAATTATACTTGTTAAATTAATATTATATATTTTTCATATATATATATATATATATATATATAATTAATTGTATATGAACAGTACAACCCCAAAACGGCACGCCGGAACGCTCCGAAACTGGAACATTCCGTTCCAATCGAAAAACCAGAACGGTATTTACAACTTTGGTTGAAAAAGCCACTGATAATAAATGAAATAACTAGTTGAAAAAAATATATACTTGCAAATATTATAAAACATATATTTTATATATTTATAAAATATCTCAATAATTTTATTTAACAAAAAAAGCTAAATTGACCGTGACTTATGATTAAAAAACAAGAAAAGCTAGTGGCTTTGGTCGGAGTCCTCAACTTGTCCGGTGAACGTGGCCCAGCATCTGAAAAATAGAAAAAGCAATACGACAATGTAGCATACCTTAATAAGCCTGCATGGCACAACGTAAAGAGATTCCAGCTGACGCGATCCTCTCTCTCTCTCACTTTCGGCGCCCGCTCGACTCTAATTAATTGTTTGCTGATGTTTTTAAAAATATTTTATTTTATTTTATATTTTTAAATTATTTAATATGTTTATATAAAAATTAATTTTAAAAAATTAAAAAATAAATTATTTCGATATATTTTTGAATTTTGAATAAAAAATATTTTTAAAACAACATAAAAAGATTTCAGTTGACATATCCTCTTTCTCTCTCACTTTCTTTACCTTGCTAGACACTAATAAACTATTTGATAATATATTTTAAAAGTGTTTTTAATTATTTTTAAATTATTTTAATGTACTGATATCAAAAATAATTTTTTTAAAATAAAAAATATCAACTATATTATAAAACAATTCCTAAATTTTAAAAAACAACATCAACTATATTCTCGAAAAATCCCTAAACTTTAAAAACAAATGAGGAAACGAGCTCAGCGATAACTCTCGAGTATCGCGCGTCCAAGCGCGACTCTCGTCCGACATTTGATGGAAAGTGAAAGGAAAAAGACATAGAAGGAGAAGTGCACGAAATTTCCTCTCAAACTCGTCCACAATATATGATATCACACTGTAAGTGTCTTCTCCGATTTTACCGAGATTTCAACCGTTTCCGATACAGGAAAGAAAACAGCAGAGCAAAGCAGATCGCTATTGCGAAGAGATCATGGGATGCAGAATGGTAAGTGAGGAACCGAGCCCCAAGAGACCACCGATTGAGAGTAGGCTCCAGGTTTGTAGAATTCCATTGCAGTCATTTGCCATGGCTACGTACCTCCGATTCCTTGCAAATTTTACTTGAACGCTCACATCTTATAATCTAGTAGCAACACTAAACTAGTGGTCTTTTTTTTGGAGCTGGTTTCTCTAATTTAGATTATTTTTTTACATGATCGGTATTTCCTTAGCTACCATGCCATCCTTTTCAATTTTCAATTTTCTCTAGAATATAGGTGTAGAATCAATAAAATACTTGCTTGTGATATTCTGTTTTTCTTACTCCCGAATCAATTACTTCAGGGCTATTTTGATTACTAGAATCAAAGCGATGTTCCACAGCATGAACGTCTTTACAGATCTTAGCAAACTTAATGTAGAGTATCGAGAGAAAGAACTATCTTCCAAATATATGGAAAAATCATATCAACACATGGAGAGGGAAGTGCATATTTATATAGAGAGAGAAGCGGTTACCTAGCAGTTACCAATAAGTAACACCCCTAGATAAATAGACTAGATTCATCCCTCATGGGGGAACCAAGTCAAACCACACCTTTAGATAAATAGACTGGGTTCATCCCTCATGGACGAACAATGCCAAATCCAATAACCAACATCTCCCACTCTCCCATGAAGGGCTAGATTTATCTAATACATTATTTTTCAAACTTGCACAGAAATTTCATACTTGATGAACGGACCGTGCGACTTGAAACACATAGATAAAGGAGCTACAATCTATATAAACCTAATATGGGCCATATAGGCGACATCCACTTTATGATTAATTATTCTTTAGAGTGTACTAATATACCCCAAGCACTTTTAGTTATACATGAATGAGTATAATTCAAGTCCTCAAGAATTTCGTACTCAATCCATCATGACAATTACATTTACATGTATTCTAAATCATATCAAATTTATTCAAATGATATGACCCTGGCTGGTGAATACAAGTAACAAGTGTAAAACTAAAATTACATTTTCTTTCGCTCTCGTATCACTTAGATTTGAATTAACTCACTTTCCTAAGAGTATTCCTTCAAGTCGAATCATTCCATGATCATGGGATATACTCCTAAAGTAGTGATCATTTATTCATCACCTCATGATATAGTCAAAGGTCACAAAGGGTAAAGAAGCAGGGATCCATTCTTTATTCCTGTAATGGTCGTCAGCACATGTAGTATGAAATACATGTTTAAGTGGAGTGTACACTTTCCTTTTCTAAGAACAAAGTTTGTATGTCGTTGCTCTTCTTGTTAAAGGAAATACACTATAAGAGTCTCGGTCTTATTGCCAAAAACAAAGACTTTAAATCAGAAATTCTCATTTGCTCATTGTCATTAATGACAAATGAATAATTTCATACTCGACTTCAATCATAATAAACACATGAATGGTGGGAATTCATTCATATTGATTCTTTTATTTAAGAACCTCATCTTGGTTCCAACCAAGGTGACTCTTTAATAATCATTTTGAGTTAAAAATTGCTCCCACTACGCCCATGTCGTTTTTTGAGCATTAAAACTCAATTAGTCTCATCTCTACGCACCTTACAAATGCTAGAGGTCATTGCTTATGTGAGTGAGTCAATCTTATTCTATCAATATACTTTAACAAATTGTATTATACGATACTCAATATATCCATAAACAAATAATGAATAAAATGATATCCAATAATATTTATTCATTACTTAATTACATTCTACACAAACCAAGGCATTTCACATGTCTAATAAATGCATCCCTTGCTATTGGTTTTGTGAGTGGATCTGCAACCATAGAATTTGCAAAAATGTGTTTTAGTATCACATCATGGGTCATTAATCGCTTCTCTAATGTAGTGATATTTTATTTTGATGTGTTTGGTCTTTCCATGGTATTTTGGATCTTTGGCCACAGCTATTGCAACAGTGTTATCATAATAAATTATCACTGGATCTGATGCTGATTTGACAATTTTCAAATGATCCAAGAATTTTTTTAACCAAACAGCATCTTGTGTTGCTACAGAACAAGCTACATACTCAGCTTTCATGGTAGATAAGGCTATGCAGGATTGTTTCTTGCTCCTCCATAGTATTGCACTATCATTAAGCAAGAAAACACATCCTGGAGCTGATTTAGATTGGTCGACATCTCCTCCCCAATCAGCATCAAAGTAACCAGTCAATCGTAAATCTTTCTTTCCTTGGTAACATAACATGTAATTTGAAGTTCCTTTAAGATATCGTAGAATCCTTCTGACTGCCATCCAGTGTTTCTGACCAAGATTTGATTGATATCAGCTGACCAATCTAACAATATAACATATATCAGGACGTGTGCACATCATTGCATACATCAAACTACTGACAGCATTGGCATAAGGTACTCTGGACATTTTTTTATTTTTCTTCTAGAGTCTTGGGACACATATCACTTCTTATGCTCAAACTTTTATCAACAGGGGTGTCTATTGGTTTACTATCTTGCATGTGATAGTGCTTTAACATCTTTTTGATATAAGTCTCTTGAGTTAAACCCAAAAGCCTTTTAGCGTGATCTCTAATGATTTTCACACCAAAAACAAAGTTGGCCTCACCTATGTCTTTCATGCCAAAGTTTGATGATAACCATCTTTTGGTAGTATCAATCATCTCTTTGTTGTTTCCAGCTATTAAAATGTGGTCAACATATAAGGACAATATTACAAAACTATTGTTAGAACGTTTTAAATATATACAATGATCTTCTTCCATCATTGCAAAACCATCCTTCAAGATAGCTTGATGAAACTTGATGTTCCATTGTCTAGAGGCTTGCTTAAGACCATGTATAGATCTATTAAGCTTGCAAACTTTGCGCTCTTGTCCTTTAGTTTAGAATCCTAAAGGTTGATCTATATAGATCTTCTCCTCTAGTTCTTCATTGAAAAACACAGTTCTAACATCCATTTGGTATAACTCTAAGTTCATATATGCGACTATAGCTAAAATAAGACGAACTGAAGTAATTCTCACAATTGGTGAGAATGTATCTTCATAATCAATTCCCTCTCTTGAGTATAGCTTTTCGCTACTAGTCGAGCATTATATTGTTCTATTGACCAATCCACCTTACGTTTAATTTTAAGAATCCATTTATTTCCAATGGATCTTTATCCTGACGGTAAATCAACCAAGTCCCAGACTTGATTAGTTTTCATCGACTCTATTTCTTCTTCCATAGCTTGAATCCATTCTTTAGTTTTGTGACAAGATAAAGCATCACTTAATGTTTTGTGGCTCTTCATCATCTTGTGAAGCAATCATGAATGTTTCCCCTTCAATCTCAAATCAACGACGAGAAATTGGTTCACGAATGCTTCTATGAGGTTGAGATTGCTCATGATCTTGCTCCATGAGAGTAGAAATAGACAAAATATCACTCCCACTGTTACTAGGAGGATTACTAGTTTCATTTAAATCCTCTACTAGATGGATTGTTGTTCCATAGTCTAGATTTTCCATTTTATATAATTGAAAATCTTGTTTAACCTCACCTGTTTTCGGAAAAACCTCTTCTAAGAATACAACATCACGTGACTCAATCTTTGTCACTCTTCCATCAACTTTTTCACCAATAAATACAAATCCTTTGGAATATTCAGAATAACATATAAAAATACACTTCTTCCCCTTAGGACCAAGTTTCCCATATTCATGAGAAGTATTGTGAATATAAGTTGCACACCCCATGGATGGAAATAACCTAGATTAGGTTTAATGTCATTCCATAATTCATATGGGGTAGATGGGACAGATTTAGAAGGCATATGATTAAGAATGTAAGCAGCAGTTAACAATGCATCTCCCCAAAAGGAAATTTGTAAGTTAGCTTGCGCCATCATTGACCTCAACATGTCAAACAAGGTTCTATTTCTTTTTTTTGCCACACCATTTTGTTGTGGAGTATAAGAAATAGTTAGTTGTCAAGCTATACTTTTTTTTATCATAGAAACTTTTGAAATGTTCGGACAAGTATTCACGTCCTCGATCTGTTCTTAAAATTTTGATCTTAGTGTTTAGTTTATTATCCACCATCTTTGTGTATCGAATGAAGCAATCCAATGCTTCAGACTTATGGGAGATCAAATAAACATGACCAAACCATGTGAAATCATCTATAACTATGATGACGTAATTTCCTCCATGTCTTGCCCTCACATTCATTGGGCCATAAATATCCGAATGAATAAGCTGTAAAGGACTACTAGCTCTTTTAGCTTTGCCAAATAGAAATCTAGTTGTTTTTTCAATAAGACAATGCTCACACATAGGCAATTTCACTTTGGAAAGTGATCATAAAAGACCAGCCCGTGCTAATCTATTTAATCGATCTTGCTCAATGTGTACTAATCTAGCATGTCAAGTTATGATATTACTATCTTTAATAGTGCTGGAATTTTAAACAACATAAATTGAAGTGTCATTATTAATAAATATATTAACGGTGTCTAACACCATAAAACCATTTAATACAAAGCCAGAACCATAGAAAATATTGTCCAGATATATTTTTACACAAAAACCAACAAATATAATTTTAAATCTCGATTGGAGTAAAGCAAGAACAGATACAAGATTCCATCAAATTTCTGGAGCATAGAGTACATCATGAAGATAAAATGTGCGACCTTCCCACAAATCTAGTTTGTAGGTACTGATCCCAAGCACTGCAGTGGAAACATTATTCCCTATGTATATGTATCTACTTCCCTTTGGAATTCGATGAAATTCCACAAAGACAGTTCAATCCCTTGCTATGTGGTTGGTTGCTCCTGAATCTACAGTCCAAAAAAGAATAGATTTAGCAAGCATTAAACAACTACTAACATACAAGTTCGAGTGATAATCGTGGTTAAATAGTACCTTTGACTCATTGCAATCACGAGCAAAGTGACCAGGTTTACCACAATTAAAACAATTCATTTTCTTGTCTTTCTTACCGCCACATTTTTCACGCTTGCGTTTAATCCATTATTACTTGCTTCTGTTCCTCTCTTACCATATTTTAGGCCCTCAGCCTTACCCATCTTATACTTGGAGTCATATGTTCCATGCATTTTTGTCTCAAATATAAAAAACTCATTTATAGGTTTCTCAACATGAAGTCGATCTTCTTCAAGCTTGATATGATGAGCAACATCGTCAAATGTTTTGATGTTATCATTAAGGGTAAGTTTAACACGCATGTGTTCCCAATTGCTTGGAAAAGAGCGGATAATTGCTTAGACTTGTTGTTTATCAGTCATTTCATGCCCAACACCCTATAATTCACTAATCATGTTAGACATGACTGTAAGATGTTGCCTTATCATCTGATTTGGCGCTTTTTGTAGCCATCAAACTTCAGAGTTAACTGACGAAGTCTAATAGTGGAAGTTCTTCCGTACTGAATTTTTACTGTGTCCAAAACAGATTGAGCTGAATGATGCCTTTCAAAATGCAACATTATATCATTTCGCATGTTACTCAACATCAAAATGTGAGCTACACGATCCTTGTGTTTATAGGTTTGATATGCTTCCATATCAAACTTATGTTGAGCAATGTCTCCTTTCTCAGGTTTAGTCATTGGTTGTGTGATTGTTTACAACATTTCTTGCTTTTCCAGGAGATATTCAATCTTACGATGCCAAACATCGTAGTTCTTTTCATCTAGTTTGTCTCCATGGTTCAAATCAGCAATAATGCTCTTAGATGCAGTCATATTAAGCGTTATTGACACCTCTAACAAATATTAGAGTAACAAATAAGAAAGAGCTATCTTCCAAATATATGGAAAAATCATATCACCATATGGAGAGGGAAGTCCATATTTATATATAGAGAGGATCGGTTACCTAGCAGTTACCAATGAGTAACACCCCTTGATAAATAGACAAGGTTCATCCCTCATGGGCGAACCAGGCCAAATTCAATAACCAACTTTAGGATCTTTCAATTAATTTATAATTATCAAGTGCAGAAGGCAATATATTTAAAAGCGAGTGAGAGAAAAACATTTTGTTTTTTTAATGGAAACAATAACAAAAAAACTCAGTAAACAATAAAGAACATAACACTTTGGAGGGCACACAAGTTTTCATGGGTTACTGCTTAAATAAATTCTAAAGGGTCCCTCGAATCCAGCACACAAAAACCATGTGGAGAAACTACTATGAAATTACATATATACCCTCACAAACAACAAAATGAACGATTAGCTCTTAGGTTATATGTGTATTTTCACATTAATTTTATACTTTTTAAATGAAAAGTTGCATGCAAGTCTCGCAGATACGTCGACCGTTCTCTTCCATCCACGTCTTGAAGGCGGCGTGTGCAATGTCCTATGTTGGCCAAACATGCCTGTTTGTCATCTGACCGGATATGCCATTGTATCCCCTTCCACATGGTAGTGCGCGTGCCGTCTCATGGCGGTTTATAGAAATGCCGACAACCAGTTTATGATTTTTTTCACTTTTCTCTCTCCTCCTGCGGGTTAATTTACATGGCAATTCTCTTGGTTTAAGCTTTTGATTGTGTTGTTTAGTTTTAATTTCTGCTATATAAGTTTTGATTTGTTTCAATTTAGTCCTTCAATTGCAATTGATCATATATATATTTTTTATTTTGGTCCTTATTCTTTTAATTTAGGTTTGGTTTTAAATTTCTTAATTTATTTAATATATAAGTTTTGATTTCTTTCAATTTTGTCATTTGATTGAAATTGATCATATATTTTTGTTTGTCATTTCAGACCCTACTTTTTTAATTTTTTATTTAATTTTACTTCCTTTAATTTTTTCGTTCATTCTAAAATAATCCCTATTTTTTGTCCATGTTTATATGTATATAGTTATAGTTTTTGATTTTTTACTTAATGCCCTGAGATAAAATATTTAAGTAAAAAGAATTTATGAGGAGATTTGCATGATTTAATTTTTTTGTTTCTAAATACTTGAAATATTTTATATTTTTTCTTTAGAATAATTTTGATAAATTTAAATTTCATTTTTAAAGACTAAGAGAATATACATTTTTAAAAATTATTATCGAGGTTAAAATTGATCATATATTGTGTTATTCATTCTAGCTCTTATTCTTTTTTTTATTTAAAATTCTTTCAATTATAAAGTTTTTTTATATATTAATTTTATTTTAGATAAGGTGTTGCATATATTATGGAGAATATATATTAAATATTCTTGATATGGGGTTAGTAATGGGTTTACTAACTTTCATATAGTTGTTAATTGTCACCTCCATTTGGTACAAACCAAATGATATGTACCAATGTATCATGTAAGCTCTATTAGGTACAACCACATCAAAACACGAAAATTTAAATTTCCCACCTAGTCTCAATTGCATATGCTATTGAATTTCTGAAGCTATATATTAAAGCATATAATATATGACAACATGTTCAGGGTGGTCAGTATTTACTTGAATAATCAATGATAATTGTTTTTTAACCTATAGTTTTTCTTTAATTAGAATTTTAGAGTCCTGGCAATATTAAAATTCTATTAGTCCAAATCCAAATTAATATTGAATTTCAACACAATCCACATAAATAATGTTATCTATGAGGATCAATATCTTTATTTGTGTTGACAATAAATGATCCATGTGTTTTATTTTAATTTTAAGGTCATGAGTTGTTTGGATGTGAACTTCAAACGATGTCATTTTGTTCGAATTTTTGTTCACAGAAAAGGAAAAGAAGTGGAAAAATAAAAGCAACCATGAAAAGGTTAAGAGTTGAGATGGTAGAGATAGCTGAACAGCAACAACGTATCAGAGAAGGGCAAGTGGAAGTCAGAAAGAAGTTCGAAGAGATTGACTTTGAATGTGGTCAACTCCAAAAGGAAACGTTTCTGATATCACAACAGGCTGAAAGCAATCAACAGCGCCTAACTCTCATGTTCAAAATTCTGAAAGCACGAGCTGGCAACAATTTTCATGAAGCCGCCAGACTTACCCAGTCTCTTCGGTTAGCTTCACCTAAATCTTTCTTTGACTTTTGCTACGCACAATCCCTATGACTTTTGTTGAATGCATGCATGCATGCATGGGATGGCTGATTGGTCCCCTCAAGCTAATTTTGATTATTCGGTGAGGATTTAAGGCTTCTTAGCTGGGCCTAATCCTCCTATGTCCTAACATTTACACCCCATGTTAGATGAGTTTCATACACTTGAACTCTCTCCTGGTGGAGAGAACACTAAGCTTGCTATTTCGAACCATGTTTTGAGCATGTTACTGTTATATACGCCCTGGCATCAAATTGGCAAACAAGGAATTTAAAATTTTCAATTGTTAGATTAGAACCATGTTTTCAAGGAAAAAAATATTAAATGTGTAAGATTTTTTTATTATAATATAAATTTGGGTAAAATAATAAATATGTGTAGAATTTCTGTGAAATACAAGTTCCCTATAAAATATATGAATTTTAAATCGATATAAATTTATCTGCTTAGTAGGTTTCAACAAAATTAGCAACATAAAATTATCATCATCATTAAAAAATCAAGAAGATTTGGATACCTGAATTATCGAATTCACTGTATTAGAATTAATTCATTTTATAGTCCAATTTAAATTAAACACAACAAACAAAATATAAATTGTGAAAACACCTGCAATAATCAAATAACAAAAATAAATAGTTAATTTTCTTTCTATAAAAAAACAAAAATCATTGAAAATTCATCCATATGTTATTGTCATTATCATGACCATAATAGTTAAAATTATTATCAATATTTTTTCTCAAACAATTAAATCATTAAATTGCTCCAAAGAATAATAAAAAAAATCACTAAAATTACCATTATTATTGCGCAAACAATGAAATCATAAAATCATATGACCCGAAGAACAAATAAAAATAATAGAAAACACACACAAAAAAAAGAACAAAAGGAAAAAAATGAGAAATATCGAATTTAAAATGAATACTAATATCAATTAAAATTTCAGGATTAAACCAAATAAAAATAAACCATAATAAAAATAAAATGACAAAAATAAAAAATAAAAGTATAGGTGCATAAATACAGGTAAAAATAAACATTGTCAAAGAAAGATCCACAAAACAAAAGGAATTAATACCAAATAAAAATTGAAAGAATAAGGGCCGAAACAAAAAATAACACACATTATTAATTCCAATCGAAGAGCAAAATTGAAAATGATAAAAAACCTTGGGACCAAAACAAATAAAGGTATTTTTACAACAACAAAAAATGCAGTGTAATTTTGTTAAAAAAAATTGAAGAATAAGGACTGAAATTAAAAGTTGCATATATGACCAATTTCAATTAGAGGACAAAATTAAAACAAATTAAAACCTGCATACCAAAAATAAACAAAGAAACCAAAACCAAATCAAAAATCAAAAGAATAAGAACTTAAATGAAAACTAACATATATAATCAGTTCAATTGAAGAGCATAATCGAAAACAGTCAAAATTTTCATTGAAGGAATCAGGAATAAAACCGAAATCAAAAGCACAGGGACTAAACTAAAACCATTAGAAAGATGAATGACTTATCTGTAATTTCCGTAGGCAAGAGAGAGAAAAGGGAGAAAAAACCAAAAATCATTCACCGGCGATTCACCGACCACCGGACATAGATACACGCCGCACCGAGAGGCAGAACACATAGCGGCGCACCACGTTACACGGCAGAAGATTAGTTTCCACCACCAAGAGATGTCGCACACGTCACCTGAAAGGCGTGTGAAATAATGTTGGTGCGTCCATACGACGCGCCTGCAGTGTTTGAGGAAAAAAATGATAAAATACCTATATATCTTTAGACCCACTGATAACCAAAAAACGAGGGTGAAAGTACCACACTACCCCGACTCCAAGTTTTTTTTTTGTCTTTTTCGAGAGTTATTTTTGTAGGTTTACTTTACATGAATTTGTGAAAAACCGAAAACATCTCATTGTTCCGCGTCATTTTCTCAGCACTCAGGGGTAAAATAGTGGTTTTACTGTGTAAAGAAATCAGAAATACCATCAATGTCTCCTAGAAATGTTGAAAATGACCCCGGTCCCGAGGTCAAATTTTTTCGGCTATAAGGTAAAATGATAATTTTACTGTTGCAATCCACAGTAATCTGTGTCTGTGTGAATACTGCAAACTAAAGTGATTGTTAGTGCCCCTATCTCCCCAGGTTGTGTCTGTGTTTCATCTTATCTTAAAGCATATTAACTGTTTTTTTAGTTATACAGGAGAGTTTCGAGCTCCAGATCTCTTGGGAGAGTGGGGGGACACTAATGTTCACTAAGCTACAGCTCATTGGCATATTAGTTGTTATTAAAAAGCAATTCAGCCAAATCTGTGGATGGAGCAGATGTAGTGAGCGGATTTTAGCTTGTTTGATTTTCGAAGCATACAATCCTGATCAGTCTTTCTCCTTTATTTATTTATTTTGCCAGAGAATGCATGAGGAGCGGAACACAGAGCAGTTCTCCAGTCGCTGTGGATGAACGTGGCACAGTTTGAAGCATGATAGGCACGCACCAGCCATTCAGACCACTGGAGATAGCTCTGTGGGCGTGTTTTCAATTAATTTGGTTTGTCATGTGAGTAGCTGTTGGAGTGCTAAGTTCAATAGCTTTCAACTTTTGAATTTCCTGTTGAATCTGCCACTTTCATTGTTGCAAACGCTTATGTGTGTGGAGTGTGTGTGGAGTGACTTAAAAGCTAAGAGTCTCGTGGATATTTAAGGGGTGAAATAGTAATTACATTACTATAATTCACAGTAATATATGTTTATTGCTACGGTATTTATCGGATTACCACTTTCTTTAGTGTCTCCGCAAACCTGGTTTTGGCAGTCAGCTTCATGGTTGTCTTTTCCTGCATGCCTACAGATTATAGAGTCGAAGGATTGCTGATGAGATGAAAGACAAACAGGTTGTCCGAAACTTCAGTGAATACAATAAATATATCCCAGCATTTTCACACGTCTAAAGGACTTCAATAACACCATTGGTGGGGTTGAAATTAAGAAAACCTCTTTAAATGATGGGACCATAGCTCCCAGAGTTGCCATCAATGAAGGACCACAATGCCATGATTCAAACCTAAGCTCTTTGATGGTTTCGTATGTTGAACCAACCTTGTATTGACATTTTGAATCTTTTTAATTAAAAAGATTTTGAGTTTAAACGAGTGCAAATTAAATGGATTAAAAAATAATTTTACACTAATTAGTTTACTATGTTGCACAGCTAATCATATAAAACAAATTAAATTTTAAAAAAATATATTTATGCCGCATTAAAAACCATTTCATTTAGTTATTAAGAGCTTGTTTGGGAGGGCGGTTGCGGTAGCTTTTCAAAGTGCTTTTCGTGCCGAAATACATCCAAATGATGTTTTTTTATTTTTTAAAAATCATTTTTGACATCAGCACATCAAAATGATCTAAAAACAACAAAAATATTCATTTAAAATGAAAAAAAATTGAAAAGCTGCGGCGCGGCGGGTGAAACGCCGCGCCAAACAGCTTCTAAATTCGACTAAATAGATCAACTTTGAAATCTTCTAATCTAACCTTTTGTGTTATTCGTGTTTGAAATTAACTTGTATAGAAATTATCTTGATATAATCCGATCAACATGGTACGTCCAAAAACAACTCGAAAAACATGATTTGATTAAAAAACATGATTTAAAACACGATCATCTTGTTTTTCCTCCTCGATATATAGCCAAAAAAGCAGTCTCGACTCCTCTTTCTTATCTATGATTCCTTCCGGGGATCACCATCTTTCAAGAAATATAACAACTAAACGATATTGTATAAATGCTGCTGCTACGACCCTAACTCCTCTCTGTGCAAAACTCGTTTTCCTTGCAAGGAAAAAGGTCCATGATCATGATTTTTTCAGGGCTATCAATTATTCTGCGACTCATGACATCAATCATTACAAGTTCTAGCTGCTTGCATTTTTGTCGCAAGGAAATGTTACGAGGGGGCGCAATTTTCTGTTCCGAAGCTTACATTATTTGTAAATTTGCCTTCTTTATAGCTAGTGGAAATGGATTTTAATATGGCGTATGGAATACTGATTAAATTCCTTCAAATAAGTTTGACCAAGAGGAGTTCCAGTCCCTTGTTTAAGGCTACCATCCAGCACTATTCCTTCCCCGACTGTCACGCTGTAAATTAATTCCTCCCGTATATTTGATTACATGCATGATTTCTTTCTAGTTGGCGGGAAAACATCCAGGCAGCTGAGTCTGAGCATGAAAAATATATCGTTAAACATTGTTCACATTGAATTGTTTACAGCAGCTTTTTGGAGTTTTTCAACCGTATTCATTCTGAAATTAAACGACGGGAATTGCCATTTCTTTTCAAACATTGTTCACGAGAGCAAGATGATCCAAATCCTTCTCTTTATGGAATGAAAGGTAACGATACGATTTCTCTACACAAATTTAATGATTATACGATTCGTGAATAGGTTTGTTAAGCTAAGGTTTTAGCATACAACAAGCGAGACAAACTTTACTCCACTCCATGCACGTCCATGTATCTTGCCAGAGTTGTCATTTGCGTTGAAGTTACTAATTGTTTGTAATTTATTCACCGCCCGACGGCCTCGATCTACATCAATGCATTGCTCGCCACTAAAATGTATAGTTGTAATTGTTTGCAGTCTTCTTGCATGCACAGTGCACATCTAGAAAAGTGGGGTTGCAGGTGGTTCATCAGAGCATAGCAGTTTCTATGGGTGAGCTTACCAGCCATTCTAACAACAAATGATCTCAATTCCATTCCTTTCGTTAAAATAAACAGTATGTTGCTGAGAACAAAACTCTGATAAATAATTTGAGAGCCGAACAACCCCAGAAAAGCCCGAAGGAGGCCCTAAAAATTAAAGGGTGTACTTAATTTGTAATCAGGACAGCAATAGAGACAAATATATTGACTCATCAAGACATCCAGGGCGAAACGTGCCATTACAAAAAAAAAATGATTCGTCACCAAAAGTGATGGTACAATATGATTAGGTTCACAGAGTGAAGAAATAGCGTCAGTTCAGTGGTATAACCATCCAAGGTGGTGGCAACTCCATTTCTGTAAAGACTTGAAAAAGCATCCGTGAAAACAGAACTGAATATGAGTTCTGTTTTTTCTTTCTTTTTTTCTTTTTTTTTTTTTGGGGGGGGGGGGGGGGGGAGGATATCCAGCTGCACCCTGGATTCTTTACTAGACAGAAATTTAGGTTGTGTAAAATAATCCTCTATAGATATTGAGCTTGTATTCTTTCTCTATTCTGTTCCCACCATGACTTCGCGTGCACTTCTCCGAATTGTTCACGGCTGTGAGCATCAAATAAAACGACAAAATGTCAACGAAATATAATCGTTATGTAAGGTAGAGCCATCAAACTTGATTAATATGAAGTTATCCCGCCTTCCAATGAAAACAAAACCATACAACCAACTAAAAAGGAAAGGCAGAAGAACAGTGTTCATATGAATATAGTTTTGATTTTAACAAGCAATAAATTCCATTTAAAATCTTATTTTTAAGAGATGTTTCCCTTCAATAGTTTCAACCACCAAAAAAGATGCAGCTTGGGATGTGAATAAATGAGGATTTCCATTACCTGAATCTGACACGCCTGAGCTCCCTAGTGCCATCGGCTAATTGTCTGATAGTGATGTAAACCCCTGGTTCATCTTGCTCAACCCATTCTGCCTCCAGGTCGCTGGCATTGCTAACTGAAATAGAAGGCTCGTCTCTCGATGATGTTGTCGTCCTCGATGCATCTATTGAAGATGCCTCGCCTTTTGGCGCACCCATACCATAGCCACTTGAACCAGGGTGGTAGTGCTGGTTGCCACCGTGATCCATAGTGTCAGGTGGGAAATAACCTTTACCTCCACAAGGTTTATAGTAGTTTCTTGGAGTAAACGATGGAGCCATCGGGCTTTCCCTTGCAGATTCCATCCTTGAGTAGGAAGAATCTCTTTGCTGATTAAAAAAAACAATTATCTGTCAGTAAAATCTTCAAGATGTAGAGTTTTTTCTTTTAAAGACAAGGAGGAGTTTCAATAGATAGCAGTAGTGATGTGAAAAAACAAAAGGATATTTATTTAGTTGGAAAAAAGGAAGAGGGGAAGCATGAAACAGGGATTTGTTGCAATAATGTCTCCAAAACTATCTGTCAATTTAAGTTCTGGAATGTGATTTATATTCCAACGCCGTATCAGCTGTTTCAAGCTGATAGCAATGAGGTTAGATACAAAACAAGATCACTAGAACGTTTTATCTCGTTAAACTGCTCTTTTCAATGCCAAGAGGCATCGGTGCATTGAGGAAAGTCTAATGAATACATTATAAGTTGAAAAAGAAAGTGTTCGTTGTAGCTTTAAAAAGAAAGTGCCAACCTTCAGTGCTTTGAAATGGTGGAGGCTCAAACATGATTATGAAAAAACATTTCATGATCAAATAAACTGGACTGGAAACGTTGACTCAAAACTTTGACATGCTATTTCTAGAGAATCTTTTAAGCAGCAAAATAAGATAGAAGAGATTTACCTCATCCTCGGACCTTGGGGGAGTGTGAAGTGCTTGCTGGTTAAATCTCTGGACATTATAGAGCTCCATGATTCTATCATAGTTCTCGCCCCACCATCGCTGAGCTTGCCATTTATTAAACATCTCCCGGCTTCAAAATCCAAATGCCTGAGTAATGTCAGTTTGCGCTTGCACTAGCCAACTTAAGCTATTGTAATTTCGTTTCTTTCCATTTGCAACAAAGATTCTCTATTTGTTCTTTGCAGTTCATTTTTATCAGTTTGGATTTGAACTACTATATTATGCTCTATTTGAAGTGTTAGGCTAAAAGACAGTTTGGTAAACATAACTGAAGCACACCTGAAGCGAATACGCTTTAGATTATTTCCTCCATTAGGGAGAGACACGAAAGTAATGTGAACACCTGGCTCCACCTGTGCCATCCATTCCTTGGGCTCATCCTCATTCTCCAGGACCACATCACGAGACTCTGCTCGTCCAGGGGTCCGGTCACCACCGTACAAAGTAAATCGAGAGTCAGCTCTAGCGCCTCGATGGTGACTGGGAGTGGTGAAATCCCATGCAGGGGTTGAGCCTGCGCTTCCACCTCCAAAATAGGGGCATGGAACCCCTTCTGAAGCTGCATCGAAGTCAGGGTAAGATCGCTGTCCTTTCTTGTAGCTGCTGGGACCTGTGCAAGGCTTGCATTGCTTATAAGCACCAGACATTTTCAGTGCCATATCCTTGATCTGAGCATTATCGAATTGTATGGTTGATTAGAATTGCAAAAGAGCTAAAAAACAATATTTGGAAGTTGCACAATTAAGTTTTCAATAAAGACATAAAATTGTGAAAGAACAAAACTTGAGGGGGGTAACATAAAGGATGAACGATTTAAAATAATTCTATGTTTTAATTATGTTGGTTGCACAGATAAATCCTGAATATAACTCATGCACTCTGCCTAAAGAAAGCACCAGGTAGGTTGCTTTGTATAGACAGTCATAAAATGCTAAGAGATTGATGCATCTCCATAAAGACTCTAATACATATATAGGAAAGGAATTGGACGTGTAGTCTAATGAAGTGATGAATATGAGGAATGAAATCCTAGGGTAGTGCTACTCCTTACAGTATAAAGTATAATGCTTCAACATGAATGGCAGCAGAAGATCTTTCTGTCTACTATCCATACTACTATATATATATATATATATATATATATATCGAACTCTTGAGTTACAGTTGAACGACAAGAATTCAATGGGGGTCAGATCAAAGACATTCAAGTGTCTTTTCGTAAATATCATCAATCTTTTCTTAAAGATCCCCCCACTGCTGCTCAAAGTGGAAATATGATGGTACTGTCTTTCATTTTCGTGTTCATTGGCAAACATGGCCACTACAATGTTATGATTATTTTTAATAATTGAACTTCATTGTTCAGAGAGCATTTCAGTTTTTTTTTCTTCAGAAAAAAAGGATCTGAGAGCGTCTTGGCATTGGCTCCAGCCCAAAACTCCTAGAATCATTTGACTTCTAAAGTAGAACTAGAAAATCATACGCTATAAAAAGATTCGAGATTTTTAAAAAATCTTATACCTAAGAACATATTTGATAATAATAATAATAATAAGTGTTTTTTAAAATATTTTTATTTATAAAATAATGGATTAATTGTGAAAATGATGTCACCGCTATGAAGCTATAAAATGATGGGGGTAGCTACCACTTTAAACAAAGCTTTACATTACAGTCTTGTGAGATTCTCTACGAGATGACTTGGTAAAGACAAGTAAGCTGTCATTTTACAGCAACACTGCTTTTGAGTTTTCAGCTTTGAGCTGATGTAGAGTAGGTTCCAGGCATACGGATTATAGCTTCATAAAATAGGGCTTTACAGTTATAAAAATTTATTTATTATTTTTTTTTAAATGGGATAGAATTTGTTTTTTAAGTGTTTATTTATTTATTGTTTGAAAATATATTAAAAAAATATTTAATACTAATAATATATTAAAATAATCTATATATATATATAGATTATTTTAAAACAATCTCTCAAACACCCATTTAATACTAATAATAATGGCAGTATTGCTGGAAATAATTTGCCAAATTCAAATTAAAAGAAGAAGAGAGGAGGAGGAGGAAGTAGGGGGCAAGAAAGAGAGTAACTGGAAGGCTGTCTCCAAGTCAGTATGCAATATCTAAAATCATTAAAAAAAAGGGTCCCTTCCCCTTCTCATCCTCGAACCACACTATAATTATAGTATTATTTATTTACAAAAATAAGGAAAAAAAGAGAAAATAAAAGCAAACACACAAGACACCATAGATAGAGTGTTTCTGTTTCTTTCACTGTGTGTAAGTCTGTGATTATTACAATGATAAACCACAATTTTTCCTTATAGAATTTGTATCTTATGGTTTAATTTTTTTCAACATTACTTTTGTCGTTAATGAAGAGTTTCAAGTTTTATGAGTCATTTAGTAGGAAATTTTAAATGGTAGGAAAATAGGTGGAAAACAGGTGGACTTATAGATATAAAAAAATGAAATTTAGCCTTTAATATAATAACAGTGATGTGGAGTAGGTAAGGGATAGCGGTGATTTGAACCTGAGATGTGAGGCTTTTGACGGCTTCTTTTGTACTTGGGGTGCCGCTTCCACGCGCTCCTCCTCCTTCCCCTCGTCCATCCTCAGCCGCTGGCTTGGTGCAAGCTATGCACGTGAACATCTTCTCTCCTCTTTAGCTTTTAGTTTTTGACCCTGCACATGATATGATATTCACTCACTTGTTAATGTTGCTGGCTATGATTTCTATTTTCATCGCCTTTATTCCTTGCTTTACTACTGTTTCCAGAAACAAAGTGGAAATGATGTTGGCAATGCGTTTGACCAGTCTTTAATGAAAATCACAGATTTACGGTCAAATCAACATCCACTGCAACTGCAATTAAAACCATCTTCTTCTTCAACCCTAGAGGAAAATCAAAACCAACTTTCTGTCCAGGGAAGACAGGAAGAAGCGTGGTTTTACGTTTATGGGATCTGGCAAGACTCCAGGTGGGGCAAGAAAGACAGTGGTATATTTTAAATGGATAGAGCAACAGTCGAAATACCACATTCTCTTATTATTATATCCATTTGATGAAGCGCAGCTGCCTTCCTTCTATGGGCCCTAACGCCGATAGAGAAAACGAAAAAGACAGCTCCAAAGAGGGGGAAAAAACATCCCAATCCAAACGAATCAGATACCCAAAAAACAAAGGGAAAAAGACAAACTAATCATGGGACTTGTAAATCAAATGAAGTGAAGAAAGGATTTAAAGATTTGATTTTTGTTCTCAACTTCTAAGGAAAATGATGCGTTTTTTGGGGGAATGACAAAAGGCCAAAAAGATAAAGGGGAAGCTCGGGATCGGAGAAACTAAAATAAGAAAGAACGAAAGTAAATGTTGGGATAAAACAGTGAGTCAAGAATGGAAAAAAGAAAACAAAATGGGGACGTAGCCCCATTTGAAAGATTGGGCTGGTGATGCTTTAATTATCAAAACCCAATAAAGAATCAAGTTTGTGTAAGCCGAAGTTTCTGACATACTTTTTTTATCAAAAACAGAGAGAGCATTGAATCATACGATGTAGATATATAGTAAAGCCCATCGATAGTATATATCATAAATCAAAAGAAAAACTCAAAAAGCAATAGGAAGGACCGATCAACTCGGGCAGCAGAAATTGATAAAAAGAAAACCAGAGAAATGTAGCGTGCAGAAATGATGACAGCAGTGGTTGAATGGACAGGGAGACAAGGGAATATTTAAGAGCAAGCAAATTTGATGTTTATTATTCTGAAAAACAAATAGAAATGAAAAACTGCATCTTTATTATTCTGAAAACGACTTACCCAAAGCAGAAGATGGCCCTCCCCCCCAGAAAAAACAAAACACTCAACTGCTGCCGCTGCTGCTTGCTGCTCCTGTTTCTCTCCTAGCTGTCTACTCTATGCAAGTTCTGATCTTCATAAATCATCATCAGTGCTTTTGTTCCCAGATGGATATAATAATATTTGCTATATTTCTCTCAGCTCCTTTCAAATTTCACCAAACAAGCTGCAATAAAATAAAACAACATCAGATCAGTCGAATTCTAAACTACCTTACAAATAACAAATAGCACGGAAAGAGAAAGCAAGCATATGAGACAAGGAAAGCCACAGAATGGTTGTTGAAGAATAATCTATAGCAGCACGATTGGACTAAACTGGCTGGGTTTGGGTCTAAATCATTCAAAAAGCAAGCAACTTACCGAGAGAGACAAGAAATGCAAATAGTAAAGTCGTCCTCTATTGGGTTGCTAAGAAAGTTCAAAAAGAAAAACCATGAAAAGGAAGAAAAAAATGAGGAATTAAAAGGAAACCCAGATATTCGATAACAAAACTAGCTAATTGCTCAGAATATACGAGTCAGAAATCTTTAAGACAACGTAGGAAAATCAAAAATAAAAAAATGTTGTGCTTTAGGTAGTGAGAAAGTGAAGGAAAAAACCCAGATAAAAACGAAATAAAAACTCTTACCTTCTTCAACTTCTGCAAATGAGAGAGACAAAACCAGTATAGAAAACAGCAATCTTCTCTGTCCACCTTGAATCTCTTCCCTTTTTAGCAGATTACAGAGAGACAGAATAAAATCCTCGAACAAATCTTCATGTAATCAATTTTCTACTCACTGCCACCACCCGCAATCCCTCTAATCTCGCTGGTAATTCAGTGCTCGCTCAAAAACAGACAACACTCTTTCGTGCTATCTATATATATGAAGCTAGGTTGCTTGGTAGATGAGTGAAACGAATATCGGCGAAATGTAACGGATTTGGAGCTTCCCTCACGATTTTAGTGCGTTTCAACCAGTCTTTTGTGAGCATTCAAAATGAGAAACTTACAGAGAGGGAAAGGAACATCTGGGGATCCTCTTATTTATATAAGAGAGACGTCTTGACGCCGTCAATTTACGACGTTAAATAACGGTTAATGTGTGTCCACGGAGAATAAAGAGTTACTTTTGTGCGTAAGAAAACAATTAAACTCGCTGACCATCACGTTAAAATTCCTTCTTTTTTTTTCTCGTTTCTTTTTATGAAGGATCAAATTCTATTAGCTGTTGTCGGCTACAGAAATTTACTTACGTCGTAACTTTTGTAAGCTTCACGTAATGTTTGATTAGTATTTCATGTATATATTATATAAACAATTATGACAAACAAGATTGTTGCTGTTGCTGTTAACCCAGAGATGTGCATGTTTGGGAGTGCTGTGAATGTTGTTTTTAAATTTGTTTTTTTGTTTGAAAATACATTAAAAATAATATATATATTTTTTAAAAAATATTTTTTACACCACCACATACAAATATCAAAAACATCAAAAACATTACTTTAAACTATAAAATAAAATAAAAAAATAATTTTTTTCTAAAATATTTTTAAAATACAGTATTTTTTATTTTTTTCTTCTCAAATGATGAAAAAACATGAACAATACTTTTTTTTCCTTTATATGCAAGTACTTTTATCAATGTAAAATATTTAATTTATTTCTATTTTTTTACATTAATTTGGTTTTATAAGTTTAATAAAAACAATTATATGTTTTTTCATATTTAGCTGGTATGTAAATTTATTTTTTTATTATAAATCTAATGTAAATAATATTTTAGTTAAAAATATTTTTCATTATATTTTTAATTTAAATAAAATAAAATAAGTATTATATAATTAGATTATTACAAGTATGAAATATTAAGATGACTGTCATGAATTATGCTTTTTTTTTATTAAAAAAAAAGTTGTAGTTTTATTTTATTTCTTATTATTTCAGTGGGGAAAATCATTTTTATATTTTAAAAATGAATACATTTTCCTTTTTTTATTAATATATATTAAGAGAGAAATTATGATTAAGGAAATGGTCTTGGTAAATGAGGACATACGAGGCCCGCATGTCTAGCTGACGTATGGAGAGGGGTTCTCTTACGTGTATGTGTATGGTAAGTAGCTTAGGTGGTATGGTGCAATCCGATGGAAACCATGAAATGCCCGGGGAGAGATTGTAAGGCTGGGATTTGATCGTGAGATATCTGCAGGATGAGTGAGCCATTCCCATCAAGGTACTAATCAATAAATTAATCTACTTATATTTAAAGATTAAATACAATATTTAGTAATATATTATAATCTCTCAAATATATATATATATATATATATATATATATATATATATCACTCTTTAGTCCATTCAAATGAAATGACTAAAAAATAAGCTGATTTTTTCACTTGATACTATAGAAAAAAAATAAGCCCGCGTGCATGGCTATTTCTTTTAACGGTCAAGTGTGTTGGCCCACTCAGACCAGATAGGGTACCTTTTTTTTTATTTGAGGTTAGTTAAAATAAATAAATAAATAAATATTTTTTTCTATTTACAATAAATTTTTTTAGTATAAGACAAATAAAGAAAACACGTGCATTCATTTCTTACGTTAAACTTTTCTTTTTATGTGGCCCGTTCCGACCCAACTAATCTAAGCTAAGACAAGGGTGGTGCTTCATATTCTCTGCAATCTAGGGCCAAACATCTGCTATAAGTTGACTTGAAATTCCCTGCCTGCTGAAATGGAAGACCGAGGTACTCGGTCCCTTCGATTCATAGTTCTGAGGAAAATAATTATAATTTTTTTATAGTGATGAAATTTAAATTATTCTTAAAAAATGCTTTCTTAAAAATTAAATATTTATAGAACTGATACATATTATATTTTTTTAAAATAAAAAATATTAGTTCCACAAACTAATGTATAAGAGATAACTAAACTAATACATAAGAACTTGTTATAAGTTATATGCACCAAACTAACTTTCATGGAAATTCTATGTAGAAAAATCACTTATGTATATAGAAAAATCCGCGTAATGATAATGTAAATAACACTTAAATATGAAATCATAAAATTATCTTATTTAAATCATATATATATATATACACACACATGACTTTTTCTATGCAAAGTAAGCATAATTTTTCACGTCAATGACACTCTCCATCACCAATATTTGAACAAATAATTATGACATGACACGTCAACTAAATAACAACCATGACTAGGCATTGTTTTTTTTCCTTCTTATAAAAGGTATAAATAACATTGACAAAGTACATTTTTTTCCTCAAATAGAAGACCAGCTCCATAACCAAGGTTGAGTCCCTTCTCCATTTAATTTTTAATTTTTAAGATGCGTCAATGCATAAATACACCTGGTCCGGGTCAGAGCTACACCTAGCCATTGAAAACTTGACAGTACACCCACATTTTACGCCATAAAAGCCAACCCAAACCTAGATAGAAAAGCCAAACATGCCTTTCTAGGTCATTCAAACCAACTAATAGGTTGTTAAAAATGTATTTTAAAAATATTTTTTTATATATAATTGATTTTTTAGATATTTTTATACGTTACTATCAAAAATAATTTTTAAAAAATAATATATTAATGCATTTCTGAACAAATTTTTTTCTTCAAAATCAATCTCATCTACACTTAAAAATTAATAAATATCATAAAAGTTGGTTGAAGCATGACATTCTAGGCAATAAAAGCTAGCCAAAAACACTCATGCCCTCGTACACTACACTTCTTTTATAGTCGATGGCTCAAGTACTGGAAGGGTTTTTTTTTGCTCCAACAAGGTATTTGTTTTGCAAAAAAAGCTTGTGCACTCACGGTTAAGTCTAGATGTAGCCATGTAAAATCTAGTTTATATGTAAAGTTTTTTTCTTGAATTTGTCATTGAGAGATTTCTCGCATAAAGGTTTCTTGTTCACAGTACCACTTACAAAAGAGTTGGCTTGTAAGAGAAGTAAACTCCACATGAAAACCCGGTCCCTGATGAAAATTCATCAGCAATGGAGGAGTGAGGTGCAGGAAAAGTCCAAGCACGTACAAGAATCCTATCCACTGCGTACGTAGAATGGAAGGGTACTGGAAGGAGAAGAAGAGTAGGTTTTCTTCTAGGAGAGGCGTGGACAAGACGACGATGTGGGGACGCACGCCTGTAGATAATTAAACAACTTTTTATTTATCCCCTCAAACACTAGAAAGAGAAGCTATGCGATGCCGTGTTGAGTCCTAATTATTATTCGTTCTCTGTTTTATTTCTATCATGGCTAACCCTAACTGGTATAGCTAAATTGGTTAGATTCTGAGTTTTTTTTTTTAAATCATCATCTCAAGTTTTATAAACTTCATAAAATTAGTGAAATCCCTGCTATAACTATATTAAAAAATAGGAATTGATCACTGTGGGCTAGGTTTGAAGATTGAAGTTTTCTTATTTTACTATAAATATTAAATAAATCATACACTTTGGAAACTGGATAAAATTGTCTTC
Source organism: Salix arbutifolia (assembly GCA_025169955.1). Classification (NCBI taxonomy): domain Eukaryota; kingdom Viridiplantae; phylum Streptophyta; class Magnoliopsida; order Malpighiales; family Salicaceae; genus Salix; species Salix arbutifolia. The sequence continues at coordinate 8,397,610 of CM045902.1, forward strand.
TTTTATAGTACAAAGTACCCCCGGTAATAATCGAATAATTAACATGTTAGCAGTCCAATCACGGTCACAACACTTGCAGTACAAGGGAAGAAAACAGCTCTGTTAAAAACATCCAAATTGTAGCCATGCAAAATCTGCTATCTTGTATGAAAGGATAACACACGGCAGATTCCGAGAATCTAAGCCCTCCCCCCCCCCCCCCCCCAAAAAAAAAAAAAAAAAAACGCAAAGATCAAGTATTAGCTTGCAATGAGATGATGTCTCATTAATTGTCCTCTAATCTGACTAAAATAGAATCCAGTCAATGCATGCAACTCGAAGAACCAGCTTTCTAAATCTCTGGTCAGTGAAATTTAGTACGGCGAGTAAACATTTGGTCACAGACTGAAACTGGCTGTGTTCGGTGACTACACATATATGGCGTTGTGTTTATATATTTTGGGCAGTGTTCTCTACCTCAGGGAGATGTCTACTGGCTGCTGTCGGTTGTCAGCAGTCCTGGTCGCTATTTGCTGCTTTGTCACACACACAGGTATATGTATCTATATATATCTATATATATATATATATATATATATATATTTGTGAGATGTTTTATCTATTATATGATATATGCGAGTGCAAGCTTCCATCGCTTTAACTTTCACCCCCTTGTGTTTTTTGTCCGTAGCTTTATCCCTGTCCTGGGGCTGGGGCTAACTTGTCTTTAAGCAAAGAATGCCTGGAATAGAGGGACAGCAAAACAAACCCTAATGATCTTTCTCTCTCTCTCTCTTCCTTCTGTCCCAAGAAACCACACTTAGACAATATTCTCTCTCTAGCTAGACTGTCATGAAACAGGCTTCCTCTTTCTTCTTGTTTTCTTTAGGGTTCTAAAATGGGTTTCTCTCACTATCTATAATAATGAATGTGTTTTGCCACGTGGGAGGATATGAAGAGTTAACCTTTACCTAAAGAGGTGGTTCCTGCAAGATCTTCTTGAGCAAGAAAAGCATATATAGTCAAGGTCCAAAGCAACGCCATTCCACCCGCCCATGACCACGCAGGGTGTTTTCCCCCGGCTCTTTTCTCTTGGCCTGAAAACAAATTCAAAAATCCAACGCTTTAATTACAACTTTCTTATATTTCACATATCTTTATCTGGTATCTATGTGTAAAGAAAAAGATGAACATTGGGAAAACAAAGGTATATATGCCGATCGATTTAGATGGGAGAGATGCTATTGTAAATTGTAATGCATTATAGTAACTAGTAATATATTTGACTTTGCGTTTTATGTTTTTTTGTGCGTAATATCTCCAGTGTTATGTAAGAACACATCGTATAATACACAATAATCATGATTTTCGATTACACGATACTACTTATGATCGTTCCCATCCATTATTTGAACTCAGAAATTCAAATTGAAAGCTTAAATCTGAAAGGATATTGTACTTTGCGTCAACATTCTATATCTTGGCATCAGTACTGCTGCATCTTGGCACTCATCTGCTGTAAAAAGCTGTTGACATGCGATATACAAGTTCTCCAGGAAAATATTTAGCACTAGCCATTCTAATATTCTAGATAAGTTCATTTTTATCTTTTCTAAGAGCAAAAAGGCATCACCACGCAAATCTTCAAATTAAACAGGGCCGATTTCTTGCTGGAAAAGACCGAAACGGTCAATCTATGTAAAGGGTTTTATTTAAAATCCAATCAACGATCGATTAAGGTGTAGAGAAGTCTCCCTCCCATCCCAAAAGAGAAATTACAAGTGAAGCACCTGAATCTCTTCTTTCCATTGAAAAAAAAATTGCAGGAAAGAAGGGGAACATGAAAGGTAAGGTTGAGTTTAGACTTTGTTTTAACGTTAGGAATGATGGGGCGTTGAAGCAGTGATATAAATATGATGTGTGCTTTGAAAAGTGATTATAAAGCTATTCAGCGATCCACTCTCCCTGAAAAGCTAATAAGATATCAGCTCTCTCTCCACCTCCAACTCGATCTTTCCCTGTTTCCAATGCTTGATTAACTTTGATTCTGCAGCTGTTTCTTTTGATTTATTGTTTTTTTTCAGAGATCAGAACATAATCTATGCTTAACCCATGCTTCATGTTAAAAGAAGATACCAACTCGAATATTTGTTTCCATCAAGCTTAATCCGTACATCTACCTTGCATGCATAAGCTACTAAAAACAAAGTATACTTGGATTCACTAACGGGCATTTTGTCCTTCAGAAATTGAAAAAAAACAAAACAAAACGAGGATTGTTCTTAATTTGTTTTTTATCTTCTAGTTTTTTTAAACACAAACAGAAAACATAGAAGCAAAATCATCTAAATTTAAGAATCAGAATTATGCTTATGATACACGATTAATTATTCCTTTACCGTGGAATCCTGTTGATCACACATGCTAACGAAGAAGCCAAGGCAGGAACTTAATCTGCTTCCATATAAAAGTCGTCATCCAGATCCTTGCCCGAAATATTAATAAAAGTACATATTCTCATTTTTTCAATCAAGTTTCGAACAACCTTTTTTTCGTTTTCCCTTGCTGGCTCGGCGACAGGATTTTCAGTAAATAAAACCCAGAGACTTGTGTTGAAAGAAGATTTAACAACCAACTCGTTTTGACAGATTTGAACGAACGTGGCTATCGATGGCTTCCAGGAATCGAGCCACCATAATGGCTGTCGCAAGTTTAAAACTCGACGGCTCAGATTCTCCGCGGAGGAATTTAGTGGAGAGAGAGGGCATGTATGAAGAGAATCAATTGAATTCTGGGTTCATGACAAGCCAGAACATTGATGAGGTCCATGTTAAAGGCCTTGCAGAAAGCCTCATCAAATACACAAGGCCTCGCAAGATAGCATATATGGTTAAAAATACTGGAGATGCGGATAAATTATACTATATGCTCAAAGATATCAGAGTTGTTACTGTAGCTTGTGAGTGTTTTTACTATAGATTATAATAGTATTTTTGGGTTGGGTCGGTTTAGTTCCAGCAAGTCATGGTTTATTTAAATTTTTTATATTTCTTTGCATTGTAAATAATATTTTTGGGTCGATTTAGTTCCAGCAAGTCATGGTTTATTTAATTTTTTTATATTTTTTTGCATAATAAAATAATATTTTTATCCTCAAATAAGACAAAAAAAAACAAAAGTTGTCAGATTTACGCTCCAATAAGACAAAAATCATAGTTTGTCTTCAGGGGTGTTTCAGTTATTTTATATTTTTTGAAAATATCTAAATATGAATCTACCTCCCAATGAGACAAAATTGAAGAGTTGGTTGTAGGGGTATTCCAGTAATTTTCTATTTATTATTATTATTTTTCTCCGGATACTGTGTACACGTCGGCCACACCCTCCGATATTATTCATCCTCACGTCCACTTTGGGCGGTTCATGCATCCTGTTATGTTGGCGAAAAATATTCATTCGGCATCTCCGTGGATGAGCCTCCGTGTCTTCTTCCTCATGGTGTATCGCGTGGCCTCACAAGTTAGTCTAAGACGTGACAATGGTCGCTTGAACTCTTTTTTCCCCTTTCTATGTCCTTCACGCTAAACTACACGGCAACCCCCTGGTTTTATGATTGTTTCATTTGAGTCCGTGATCGTTTAATTGTGTTGTATGGTTCTTATTTCTGTTATGTAAATTTTGATGTATTTCAATTGTATCTTTTGATTGAAATTAATTGTATAATACATTTTCATTTCATTCTTTATTCTTTTAATTTTTGGTTTGGTTTTAAATCCCTTAATATTTTCGATACAGAAGATTTGAGTTTTTCAATTTTATCATTTGATTGAAATTGATAATATATCTAGTTTTCATTTCGGCCCTTATACTTTTATTTTATTTATTTAATTCTTTTATTTTTTATTTCTTAAATAATCTCTATTTTTTTCCATGATTATATATATGTGCTCTTAGCTTTAACTTTTAATTTTTATTATTTTCTCTTTTGTTGAGGTATCATTTTTTTGAAAAAATTGTTTGTAAATTTTAGTTTGTGTGTATGATCATTTTAAAATTGATATTTCTAAGAAAAAATTCCTTTGTTCTTTCTTTTGTTTTTTTATTTTATTTTCACGTTAAATGATTTTTTTAACTAATAATTTTTATTTTTTTATTAGTTTTTTTATTTTTTGTTTGCTCTTTTGTTAAAAATTTTAGGGTTTTTTTATTCTTTGATTGAATTTTTTTTCCATTATTAACGCAATAATAATAATAATAATAATAATAATAATAATAATAATAATAATAATATTTTTAGTTTTTTTCTTACTTTCTCTTTTGTTAATGTTTTCGAGTTTTTTTTCTCAGAATAATTTAATAATTTTTATTATTTTAACAGTAATAATAATAATATTTTTAGATATTAAAACTTCAGTATTGATATTGTTATAATAAGATATGTTAATGTGTTTTATTGTATCAAATTTTACATGTATAGATGTTATATTTTATTTTTAAACTAATAAAATCTATGAATTATTTTAATCCCAACAATTATAAACATTATTTAATCAATCCAACAGCATATGTGGCCATTTAACTAGTAAACTCTATTTGAAAGAGGGATAGAATTGCAGGGTGGATGTCTTTCAAGTAAGAATTTACAGATTCACTCAAGACTGCCAAAATTGTCTTTATATTTTGAGTACAAGAATATCTGATGAGAGCAGAAACAGGGCAAGATATAAGATGCTAGTTCTTGCCAGGTCTCCCCCGAAGAGACTGCCAAAAAACAGGCCAGTTCCTTTGAGCCTCATTCCAACCCCAAAATGATCCTTCTCTCATCGGATCCCAACTGGAGGACACAATACCATAACTAACACCGAGTAAGGCAGATCCAAAGAAGAAGAACGACACAATAAAAGGCACCCATGTAGGCACATCAATCTTCAAACCAACTTTGAGATAGTAGAAGAATGGGAAGAACACCAGTCCAACAAACAAGGGAGCCCCCACCGAGATTCCCACCCTGGTCATCATCCTGTTAGTCACTACTTCGGGTATTACCCCGGCATCCGGTTCTTCTTGCTCTTGATTGCCGTCGTCGTCGTCGTCATCTTCATCATTGCCTGGTTTTGATTTCTTGGTGTTTTTGCTTCTCTTCGGGGGTTTACCAAAGCCTCTTGGGCTATTCAAGGTTGCACGTAGGGATGAGGGATGTGACAAGCGAGATTGATTTTGACTAAAAACTGGGACGGGAACTGGAAAATGCAGGGATTGTTTGGCTGGAACAAGCGACGAAGGGGAGTTTGAGGCTCGTTCACATATACGATCAATCTGAAAGCCCGATGCAAACTATAATTGTTGTAGACAAGCTATCACGTACTTAAAGAAATCAGCAGGCTAACAAATATAAGTGATGTTTGAAACAATTAAACAAAAATCATTAAACTTGCTGTTTGATTAAGAAATTCAATCACACTATAAGCTGGATTGTCTAACCCTCGTCAAGCATTTATGTCCACCACAATTTCAGAAATTGCATTTTATGGAAAGCAATTGTATCCTTGTACACTTTTGGAGCACAAAACTCAACCAAACCAAAGCTGTAATATCAAATTTTGTCCAAAATTTTTAACCAGGAAAGCACCCCAAATAAGTCTTATCTATATGCTGTCTGATATTTTCTCTATCCTCTTTCTCACAAAGTAGTATTCTTCTTGAAATGCTTAGCGGTACTATTCAATTCAATTACTGGTTGTGCTTCTAATCTAATCTAATGGGATTGGAAAATAAAATATATCTGAAGAATCCTGGACTTTCTGAAGTATGCCATGTACTTATTTTCTTCCACCCAATGAAGATACCCTTTCCCTGAAAACTCAAGAACCCAAATGCAAAAAAAGAATGACTGCAAAGCCTTTTCAATAAAAGTTGTTTCCTAACCAGAAATTCATAAAATCCCACCAGATCTGAACAAGTAAGAGACGCGTTCATGAACCCAGTAACAAATCTAACCAATAAATTAAAAGAAAAAAAAATTCAAATAGCTTCACTGCATCCAACAATAAAAACGAAAATAATTCTCGGTCCTGATAAACAGATAACAACAGTTTCTCTCTACAAGCTGCGGATTATAGAATTGCCAGGAAGGAAAAAATTCAATACTTGTTAGCTATTACCTTGGAAAGAAAAGATGTCGAAGAGAGCTTGTGAGGCAAAGAAAATGGTGGTGTTGAGGAGGATAGTCTCACTACTCCAGCTGCTATTTCAGCCATTCACTTCTTCTTTATCTCCTTCTCTTTCTTGCTTTTGTGTCCTGAGTCTAGATAAGGCAATTTATCAAACACTTAACCTTAACTTCCGCGTGGAGACATGCTTGCAGTATTATTTAGCTCCTCCTCAAAAAACCAGAGGGGCTGAGTGTTGTTTGAAGTTGGAGTGGATAAGATTCCTTGCATGTTCATGGAGAAACAAACACTTGTTGATTTTTCTTTTGAGCGAAGTGCAAATCAGCCCCCCATGTGTTCTGAATTCCAAATTATATTCTCGGCTCCAAAGTTTCTTTTAATTTTACCACTCAACTATTTATCTTCGCGATTGTTCTTCTTTTGGCTTCCGAGGAAACCGATGTTTGTAAGGATTAAATGTGAATTCAGTGTTTATTATGCTCCCAACGTTATCATTTAGATTTTGAATTTAGAAAAAATTATCAACAAATTATCACCTCATGAATACATTGATCGAAAAAAGAAGCTTAATATTAGTATACAAAAACTAATACGAGCTTGATTAGACATCTCTACAGTAAGAAAATTAATTAAACTTAATTAAGAAAAAAAATCTAATATAAATTATTTATAGTATTTCAATTTTATGTTTATTTATAGTATTTCATTCACACAAAAAAAGAATTAATTTATTTTAAAAAGTCAAACAAAAATATTTTTTTTATTCATTTCCAACGGGGATCATAAAAAACCACGAGTTGATGTTGAAGTCAAAAATTTAAATTTATTTTTTTATTAGTCACTGTGAAAAAAAAAGGAAAAAACTATGAAGAATATTAGAACAAAAAATAATTGTCTTATAACATATGACTTTGTATGAGATTTACCTATTGGTCATGCAATCTAAGATACTTATGTTATTTTTGATATTGTGTTTCAAAAGAAATTTTTTTTAAATCTTTTTAAATTAATTTTTTGGTGTTTCCAAATTGTTTTGAAGTGCTAATATTAAAATTATTTTTTAAAAAATAATAAAAATATTACTTTGATAAATTTATAACAAAAAATAACTTCAATAATATATTTTTTACATCCACGCTACCTGCAGTTTTTTTTCCTTCCTTTTCTTCATGACGCACAGTAACCACCCTCCACGTTCCTTTTAAATCTTCACCCACCTGCCGTTTTCAAGATTTGAATATGAGACTTTGAGGATAGAAGGTGAAAAGAAAATCTCGTGATCATGTGATGAACAGCCCCTCCTTGTCGAAATCAATAGATGACTTAGTTACGAGAAGGCGGGAGGGAGTACCTGGACGAGAAGCTCCTCCCGAAAAGATCATCATCTGCGTGACGTCGTTTTGAACCCTGGTCGAAGTTAAGGGCGTAACTCGACGGATCATATTGGAATTTCCCATATTGAACGCCACCGCCTGGCTTCTTATTAAACCTCCGCAGAAGTGTTTTCCATCCGGGGCCTGCAACCAGTTCTGACCATTCCCGGATTTTCACCCATCCCCGAAACCACCATGATTCTCGGTTCGTTGTGCAGTCGACAGGCTTGATTCTTTGCCAGAATTCTGATCCGGCAGCACCGCTGGAAGACGGTACTGGATCTGTGGCTAAACATGGTATCCAGCAGCCCCTTCTTTTGGCAAAAGCGAGGTCATGGAAATCATCATTATTATCATAAGAAGGGGACATATCTGGGGTCTGAGAGGACATTTGCTCAGGGCTACGAAAAGGGTTTGCAGAGAGAATCGGGAATTAGGTCTCTTCTCTGCAAACCCTAGCCCTTATGTAATCGAAAATAATTTAAGATAGGAATTGCTGTTTATTTTTCTTTTTGGGGATGTTTTCTTGCATCTGTTTAAGGAGCATTCATTATGAGCTGTTATGAGAAGCATGTTTTCGACTATAAAGGCTACTATTATTTTATTATTTTATGCGACTAAATTTTACTTTCTAAAATATATTTTATGAGTTTAAATAATAAAGTAAAATTTTAATTATTTTAAATTTTTATAGGTAGTGAATATTCTAATTTGAATTTAAAACATGTCATGTAGATCACAGTTTTCTATCATCATGTCAAACACTAAAAAAAAAAAGAAGCTATATTACTTATGTGTTTATACACATTCAAATTAAAATGGGTATAGTGATTTTTATTGTTCGAAAATAAAAGGATGTGTGCTTGACAAAATAAGTACAAAAAATAAATTGATATGATGAGTGGAAAAGAATTTATTGATGCTAATTGAATAAAATTTAATATCAAAACTTGAATTTCTTAAACAACAGGAAACAAATGATAGGAAAACTGGAATTTCAAATATGAAATTGAAGTTTTCCCGATCTAAATTTAAAAGGTCATCTGTTTTGTTTTCCTTTTTAAGAATGTTCCTTAATCTTTTTATTTCTATCTATAACCATAATATTAAAGTCTTATTTCAGAATACTAAAGCCCAATCCGCCTTTGAATACCTCTCGAAAATGAGCTGAGATCATGCAAATGAGAAGGAATCTAAACCTAAAAAAACAATGAAATTTCAGTTTAAAAGGGTTAAATTGCAAAGATAAGAAGTTGATGACCAAAATAAAAAGATAAAAAACCTGGACGGTGTATTGTGAAAGGCGCCACAATAAAACTCAACAGTAGAAGAAAAAAACCCAAATACTTTAGTATATAATATAATATAATATAATATAATATAATATAATATAATATAATATAATATAATATAATATAAAGTTCGTGTTTAGATTTCTTACCATCATATATTCCTTAGTGTTTTTGTTTTTTTTCGAAAGCGTATGTATCTTTCTAACTAAACTCCCCAATCCAACTCTTTATTCGAAACATACATTTGCAAGTCACGTAATCCATGGTTTAAATACTTGGAGGAAAGGTGGATGGACTCATTTGAAGGAGAGCAATATTTTAGAGAGGCAACTAATAACAGTGGCTAATTGAACAAGGGACGGGGTAAATACTCATGATACCATATTTCAAATTTCATCTTTCATAACTACTAGCTAAGTTTCTAAACCTCGTTGTAGTTATTGTGTTTTAAAATATTTTGTATTTATAAATACATTAAATAATATTTATATTTTTTAAAATATTTATACATCAAAACAATTTGAAAATATTAAAAAAATAATAATTTTTTCAAACTACAAAAGCAAACCACTATTCAAATGATAATCGAGTTGAACCGACTAGGTGGTTTTTCAGGGTTCATTTAACCTGCATCCAAAAAATCAAAGTATAATCCGAGTTCCTACAGCGGCATTAATTTTTTATATATATAAAAATGTGTTTTTTCAACATAATTCATGGTCGATCTAACCATAACCGTGCATTATGCGGGGGAAACTAAGGAGACATTATGGTGAGGATTAATTTGTTTTCAAGGAGTACACTGCAGCAGAGAGCCAAGACCAAGATCACGGTTAACAGCGCATGGGTAGAAATGAATGTGAGCTTGATTGCTTGTAAATATAATTTCAAAAATATTTTTTTAAAAAAAATGATTTTTATTTTATTTTAAATTAAAAAAATATTTTTAGATTATTTTCATGTGATGGCATAAAAAATGATTTAAAAAATAATTTTTAACCATATATCCAAACAGTCAGATAATTGATTTAGTGGCCGTTTGGCATTGTGGTGCGATCCACGATTACCAAACGGCTTATCAGTTTCAGTGTTTGGTAAACAACCAAACGGCGTTTCAGCGTGTGGGACCCAGCCAAAAAATACTTTGAATCGGTGTTTCATGCAAAGCTGATTTTTGATGTTTTTGTATCTGCAATTTGTATTTTTTAAACACCAATACACACACACACACACATATATATATATATATATAGAACAAAACAGTGAGAATGTGCAGCTGCCCTTTTGACAAATAATTAAAAAAAACTGGTATTTTGCATGTTTAATCGATTTGTGCATGGCTCTCTCTCTCTCAAAACAGCCATGGAAGTCGGGAGCTTTCATCGTTGACTCCAGCCACCACAAACTACCATTTACGATGAAACCACCATAGGAAGAACCACCTCGACCTCCTCTACCCGTCGGTATCCTCCGTTGAAGCTCTTGTCGTGGTCGATGAACAGTACCGCAACCTTCCAACGCTGCCTCCGACCACCACAGGCACCATTTCAAACGCCACCACCACAAAAAGAACCATTTCGGCCTCCTCTACCCGTCGGTATCTCCATTGAAGCTATCTTGGTGGTCGATCGGAAGCTACTGTGCACATAAAATAATTCACGTGCACAGGTGCGCTGCACTGTCACGCGAAGAAGACATGCATAGTGCAGCACACCGTTTCACTTCTTTGTTATTGAAACTGGACTTGGGCCCAATTTGGTTGGGCTACCCTCGGCCCAGCCCGTTTTTTTTAAATATATATTTTCAAAAAAAATAAAAAAAAATGTGTAGATACAGATCAGTCCTAATGGAAGGGAAATATCTATTCGTGATGAAATTGCAAGTAGTTTGATGAGAAAATAAAAAAAATTGTTTTTTCATGAATTATTAATTACATTATATTATTATAATTATTAAATTTACAATATTTTAAAAAAAATATATATATATACACCCTTTAAAGTAATTTCACAAGTTAAAAGCAATATAAAAAGCTTGGTAACCAAACACCCAAAACTGTTTTTTTTTTCAACCTCCAACTCAACCACAGTTTTAACCAAATACTTCACTGCTTATTTTGAACCACAGTAAAAGCGCTTTTTTGAAACTATTTTTTTTCAACCTCAATCGCAAAAGCAAAAACAATGTCAAACACACCATTAAAGACGGAGTGCTTGATAGATGGATTTATGACTGGAGCCCAAGTCCAAACACTAAGGACTTGGACATCATCTTTCCGGCTTCACTTATCTACGTCAGAATCGGAAAGTCATTATTCTGGCTGGTTTAAACTTTAAAGTAAATAATTTATTTGACTATTATCTCTCCTAGATGAGAAAATGCAATCTTACTCCATAACCAAATAATACCACGACAATGCCAAAAGGGAACAAATATAGCTACGAAAAAGAGAATAGGAAACAAGGAAAGCATCATATAACTTTGACAAATTGATTGGAGGCCTAGCTAACTTTGATAGTCGGCAACATGTCTGAAATGGAATCTTACATGGGTAAACCACTAAAGCAAAGATGATCCTTTCTTCCAGCATATTATAGACTATAGGTCATTATCAACTAGATTTTTCTTTCTAAATGTAACCTTCTTTAGTTATCAGGTGAGAAAAAAAAATGGTTGAAAGTTGCAGATCAGTGTTCATTCCCAAACACACCGGTATATGTACGGCCTGCACATCTTTAATTGTTGGATGACGGCATCCAATCGAGTTACAAAATCTATATATGTACGGCCTGAAATGAAAATCATCTGATATATTCATTGCAGAAAAAATTAAAACAGAATAAAAGATCGACCGCAAAAATGTTGATTGAAAAAAACATTGAAACGGAATAAGGGACAGACTGAACAAAAAACATCTGCCCAAACTAAACAAAGCAGTATAGCAACCAGCCAAGCAAAATGATTTCTGATAACCACCACACCAACCTGTTACGTGTCCAAAAAAGCATCATCCACTTCTCTTCTAACAAGAAATGACTGAAAAATCGTTTTCTTTTTACAAATGACTCAAAAAAATCAACTACTATTCGCTCAAAACCCCAAAGCAAATCAAATAAAATCCTCAAGTTTTTTTAGTTGGAGAACAGATTTGCATAAGGAGAAAGCTCGGCTGAAGCATATTTTTTTATTTGCATCACCACCACTATACGCCAGTTTTCCTTCTTTCATCTTAGTAATTTCTTATACTAATTGCAAAATCATGAAGTCGCAAAAAAATGAACTCAATCCGGGTATTTGTTTTACACTTTGGAAGGAATGACCCAAAACAGTTATCCTGCTATGGCTTGAAATTTTCAATTGTAAAGTATCAACAGAGCTAACTGACTCATAAATGAATGTAGGCTAAAGAAAGGAAATTAGATGATTATATCCATTGATCTACTACCAATCACAACATATGATTTGTTAGTTGTCTTTTTTATATAACTATAAATTAAATTAGCAACAATTATACAATGAATGGATGGATAAAGTAAGGGGAATGTGTTTCTGGTCAACACTCTTTATAGCATTAGACACTGCTTCCTTTAGGCAGAAACATTAAAATTTAAAGTCCAAAAACTCTCGGTTATAATTTCAAGCAAGAATTAGGGATATGTGGTATAACACAAGAAGAAAATATGCTCATCATCTACCAATAGCAAAAGTGGCATCAATAAAGAGAAATCGAAGAATAATTACCGGGAAAATCACAGAAAATGATCAATTTGACGGAATACCGAAGCGGCTTTGGAGAGCACCAACGGATTTCTCGAAGGACTTTGCAAGCTCAGGGATTGTGGTTTTGCACACTGAAAAAAAATCAATAGATTGTAAAAAGGAATAAGATGGTATGCGATGCATTGGTGAAACTTACTCTGACCTTTCTAAGTAACCTGCAAAACTTCCACTAATTTTTACATGTGGTAGGAGCTCAAGTAATCAGATTCATTGTCCAACTAGAAGCTACTTTCAACAAACACCAAAAATTGTCAATGGTAATCTCTTATTAGAAAAATTTGGATAGCCGAGTTTGTAAGTACATAATATTTTTAGTGCGATTAAAACCGTTTTCAAAGAAAGTGAGTTTTTGCTTTGGGAAATCACCTGCAAATTTGCTAGCAAAACTAACCCAGTCACTTTGTGAAGACATCATATATTGTCTTCTTCTACTTCAGAACTACAGTTAGTCTATCACACAGAAAATAAACAAAAAAAGATGAAATGTTTAAACATACCACGAGATGCGGTGGCTTGTGCTTCTGCCATGAACTCTGTGTATGTCTCCTGCAGACAGTAAGACAGACCAAGAGGTTCACTACATTACACAAAATAATAGGTGAAATCACCATGAGTAGAAGTATAGAGCTGGTTACTTTTATGATTCAAAAAACACAGGAGTAAAGGTTTCTTTACCTTCATTGCTTCAGTGGTTTCAGTAATCCGTTCAGCCATTTTCTTAAAATCCTTCTCCGATTCATCCATCATCTGCTGGCATGTTTGGCTTTGAATCTGGTGAATTAGAATATATATGTGTGTGTGTGTGTGTGTGTAAAGCAGCCGGTTAGTTTATCAAGGAAAGGACTTGATAGCGTCAAAACGCAAATGCATTTAAACCAAACACAAGGTGAAATACTTGTCTAATTCTAGAGATAGCTGTGTTTATAGCAGGTCAAAATCTGAACATGATACATACGATCTCGGATTCTAATTTCATTTTCTTTTGGTTTCTCAGCAACCAAAGAAACAGATCCTCAAAAACATGCAAGGGAAAGAAACAGTTCATTAATCGGAAAACAATCAAATCAACAACAAAGCGGTCAGTTCCTTTAACTGAAGCTAAATTGTAAGTTATAACAATAAAAGATGGCACAATTAAACCAAACGGAGATACAATTCTTTAGAAGAAACCTAAATTTGTGAGCGGTTCAACAAAAAGCGTCTACTTCAATTGAGAGAGAGAGAGAGAGAGAGAGTGAAAGGACCTTGAAGCGTTTATGGAGACGAGAGTGAGAGGCTTCGAGATCTTTGACGATCTCAGAGTGAGAGCGATCGATGAGACGGCACTTGATATCGTCGAGGCGAGAAGAGGCTAACTCCTTGAGATCGGAGATTGAAGCTAGGGTTTTATTAAGAGATGGCGGTGGTGGTGATCTCAAAACACCAGCGTCGGCAGCAACATACGCGATCGGCTTCTTTTTCTTGTTGCTGTTGAGAATGCTAGATTTTGGCGGCGATGGAGATGGTGGCGATGCCATAAGTAATGGCGATTTTCGACTTTTCACTTTTTTCTTCATTTCAGTTGGGAGACATAGGAAGGATGAGTGTTTCTTCTTGTTGTTGTTTTAAAAAAAATCAGAACTTATGAGAGCGTAATGGAATGAGAAAGATGATTTTTTGGATTTTGAAAATTATAGTGGCGGGCTTTTTGAATTTTGGAATTCTGAGCGTTATAGGGGATATACTTGACTAGTAAGGTTGTGGGAATTCCGTGCTTCTTATTTTGCTTCGCGACACATTTATGAAGGGTTTTTTATTTTATTTTTTTCAAAAAACAATTTTTGCTAAGCTACTGGGCCCCTGGCTGCTCATATCTCTCGTGGGCTTATAACTCTAAAGTTACGGCTATAAACTATACAAAAATAAAAGGAGAAAACTGTAATATTTTCTAGAAAGTCTAAAAAGAAATAATATAAGAAAAGAAATAACATAGCAATTATTTAGAGGTTAAAACTAACCTGATCGATTATAAATAAAATTCAAGTAAAAAATAATTAAAATCCAAGATTATCAAGAAGAATAATTATAATAGTAAAAACAATTATTTCTTGGATTAATTTGAGAGTTTTCTAGATCTCGATTGGCTATAACCAATCAGCCCACTTGTACAATTAAACTTATAGAATTACCCGATAAAATTTAAACTCGATCCAACTATTAAATCTAAATTTATGTTTGTTTTTGTTAAATTACATGTTTGACAATCACGTGATTCTTTGCATGTTTTGTCTTATCATCTAATCTAAAGTTATATTTACAACACATTCCATATAAGTTACCTTTACTTATGAACGATATCATTTTTAGTCAACACTAAATTATATATATAAAGGCTCGTCATCATAATAAAGATAAAATATTAAAATACTATTTCAAATAAATAAATCCATAATCTTTAACTTTTTAATAGGTACGTTCGAAGTCCAACGACGAATTTTAATTTCCACCCCGAAGGTTATATGGTTTGTCAACATCACCCAAAAGGTTGGCTTTTATCGATTAACCACCTTAACATTTGATGGCTTGCATGGGCTTTCGGTTTGGACTTGTTCATCATGCATGAATTTTTTTCCTGATCCAAGTCCAACCTCGATTTTTTTTGGACTATGGGCCTGTTTGGGAGAGCGGTTGCGGTAGCTTTTTAAAGTGTTTTTCGTGCTGAAATACATCAAAATGATGTTTTTTTATTTTTTAAAAATTATTTTTGACATCAGCACATCAAAATGATCTAAAAACACCAAAATATATTTATTTAAAATGAAAAAAAATTGTGAAACTCAGCAAAACAGCGGTTTAGCCGTAGTGCCGAACGGGCACTATATATTATAGATAAGGTTCGATCTTTTAGAGCTACTTCGAGTTTTTTTTATTAAAGTATTATTCTAAAGTTGTTCTTATTAGGACACTGGAAAAAAAGTGTTTTCCGACCACACATGAGGTCACAAAAACTCAGCGATGCTTTTGTCATCTCCAGTGTGCTTCTCGCAGTATCGCAGGACCTTAGCTAGGATTTTGCCGGAGACAATTGGCAACGTGATGACCTCTCTGTTGCTTGTGGAGGTCTCCTCGATCATGCGCTTAATGTTTCTTGATTTGACGGCCACCGCCTCGTCTACCTCGAAGGTTTCTCCACCGGAACTTCTCAGTGTAATTTTCTTAGATGAAGGTATGCTCTTACTATTGTCTCCGGGTTCTTGCCACAACATGGTCAATATTCTTCTTAGCAAGGATTATTTTAATAGAATAATGTGTGAAAGGGTTTTTCTAGAGAGTGATTGAACAAACCAAAAACATGTAAAAATGAGGCAGGATAATTGATTAATTGGTGAATATTAACTAAAAAATATAACGCATTGCGTTTTTCCTGTTTGGCTATTGCGGACTGTGAGTAAAATCACTGTGGACTGGCAATTTGCTCCAGTGCTTCACGCGTACATGTGCTCTCTTTTTTTCCGTCTATGAACAGTGCATTAACGATTATGCCCCTAAAAATGACAAAAACATGACGCAGGGACCAGGGACTGTTTCAGTTTTTTCAAAAATTTTGCATAGTGCATAGACGAAAACAACCCTAAAAAAAGACAAAATGGCATGCAGTAAACGGGGGTAGATCCATATTTTCCCCTCAAGTTTTTTCATTAATACCAGTGGGTTCAGGGATGTGTCGGTAATTATCCAATATTTTTTTTCCCGCATGAACTGCAGGCGCGTTGTCCATACGCGCCTGCAGTGTTTCATGCCAACGCTCCCTTGAGGCGGCGCGTGCGGGTCCTTCAGGCAATCAAAAATTCCCTTCCGCCATGTAGGGAGATGCGCTGTCATGTCCTCTATCTACCGTCGCAGCACATTCCGGTCATATATGTTCAGGTAAACAACGATGAATGGTTTTGTGTCGTAGTTGGTTTTCTCTCTCCTGTTGCCGCAAACTCTGTTGAGGTCCCTGATGTATGTAGAAAGTTTATTTGAGTCCTTGGTGTTTTGATTTCGATTTTATTACTGATTTCTTTAATTGAAAGTTTTATTATTTTCAACTGTGCACTTCAATTAAAACTTATTATATAAGAAAGTTTTTATTTCAGTCCTTATTCTTTTGCTTTTTGATTTCTTTTTGGTTCCTTTAATTTGTTCGGTACGGAAGTTTGAATTTGTTGTAATTTGATCCTCCAATTGAAATTGGTTAATATGCTACTTTTCATTTCAATCCTCCTTCTTTGATTTTTTTTAATTAAATTACACATCAATTATTATTATTATTCCATTATTTATTTTGGTCCCAAAGTTTTTATTTGTTTCAATTTTATCCTTTAGTTGGAATTAATTATATATTTTATTTTTTATTTCAGTCCTTATTCTTTGAATTTTTTATTTGATATTAATTCATTTGTTTTTTTAATTCTTGGACAATATTTATTTTTTATTAGTTTTTATGCATTTATGCTTTTGGTTTTTGTTTTTAATTTTTGTATTTTTTTATTTTGGTTTTATTTTTAATCTGTTAAATCTTGGAATTTTAATTAATGTTTGTAATCATTTTAAAATTAATATTGTTCCCTTTTTTCGTTTATTCATTTTTTTGCATTTTCTATTTTTTAATTTGTTCTTTAGATTAGATGATTTTTATGATTTTGTTCTTTGCGCAATAATAATGATAATTTGATCAATAACAATGATAATTTTAGTGATTATTTTTTTTTTATAAAAATCTTTTGATGTTTTTTTAATGATTTTCCTGAAATGTTAGTGATTTTCAGGGCAAGTTAATTATTTTAATTGTTTTGACAGTATTGTTGATAATAATTTTAGCTGTTATAACAATGATAATGACAATAACGTAGGGATCAATTTTCAATTTATGTTTTTGTCTTTTTGTTGATAGAAAATTAACTATTTATTTTTGTTATTTGATTATTACAAGTATTTTCACAATTTATATTTTATTTTTGTTTGATTTAAATTGAATTATAAAATAAACTAATCTTCATACAGTGAACTCAATAATTCAGATATCCGAGTTTTCTTGCTTTTTTAATGATGATGATAAATTTATGCTGGTTATTTCATTAGAAACTACTAAACAGATAAATTTATATCGATTTAAAATTCATATATTTTATAGAAAACTTGCACTTTAAAGAAATTCTACACATGTGTGCATACATGTGGGCATCATCCATTAAACAGTGTTTAAGAAAATGGTTTTACATGTGACAATAAATTTCAGGGTAATTCACAACACTAGCCAAATGAAAAAAGAAAAAACAATTAAGACAAAAGAAAATTACTTGGACGAAAACTGCAAAATCTGTATTCCTAGTTACTTGCAGAACAGCCCGAAACCCACTGGTACTCCATTCGAATCTCTCGATCTTCATCAGAACTGTATTTGTTGTCATACAAAATATCTCCAGCACTCTCTGCCCTCACCTTGCTCCACGCACCTTCGCTCGCCAAATCGACCAATCTCTCGATACCAAGATAGTTTGCAGCAAGGATGAGTTGAAACAGCGTGTCTTTGTCGAGCTTGGCAAATTCGGCATCCCATGTCCTGAGTTCCTCAGCGATGCTTTTGTCATCTCCACCGTGATTCTCGCAGTATTGCAGGACCCTGGCTAGGATATTGCCGGAGACAATCGGCAACGTGATGAGCTCTCTGTTGCTCGAGGAGGTCTCCTCGATCATGCGCTTGATGGTTCTGGATTTGAGGGCTACTGCCTCGTCTACCTCGAAGGTTTCTCCATCGGAACTTTTCAGTGTAAATTTCGTAGATGAAGGCATGTTTTTTTCATCTGAACTCTTGCGAGACGAAGGGACGATTTTATTACAGTCTCCGGGGTATTGATGCAACATGGTCAATATTCTTCTCAGCTCGTAATGGATTAACGTGTGGAAGGGTTTTTCAGAAAGCGATAGAGCAAGCCAAAAACTATGTAAAAACGAGGTAAGAGAACTAACTCTAGAGAAATTTATAGGGGTTATCGTACAGCTCCAACCAGACGTTGGACTCAGTGAGTTGTATGATTTGTCAGTCAATGTCATCATGACTCCTAGACGAAATAGTCTCCTTGTCTTGGGTGACATAAACTTGATCTCAATTAGTCTTCCTCCGTAATTTTCTGGTCGTCGAGTTCTATTGATTTATTTTTTATTTTATGGGATGCGTTGTGTTTTTTTTCTTTTGATTTTTACATTTTAATTATATATATATTGGTAAAAAAACAAAAAAAAGGGTTCATATTACATGATAATAATGGAAAAAAACTATTATGAAAATATAAAAAATATCATTTGAAGAGATGTTTAGGCCAGTGGCGTAGCATGACCCCACAAATACAGTTAACCTTTTTTTTTCAAGAAAAAAATTGGACAAATAATCAAAAGCTATATTCACCAGCCGAACAAAACAAAAAGATGCGGCCCATGAAACAGCAACCAGGCCATTTTAAACCCATTATCAGTAGCCGAATAGAAGGAAAGAAAACGAACTTGAGTCTTGAGACAAGCCCACGACTTCTCTGATTCTTAACACCGTCCACAAATACACGCAAACCCACTCGCCCACGGTCACTGAATCAAGAGAAGAGGATGAGGAAGACAATATTTGCAGCAAGTATTTGTCTATGGTGACGACAATCCTTTCTTTCTTTTCTTTTATCATTATTCTATTCATGTTTTAACCATAAATGATTCTTTGTTTGTCCTTGTGTTTTTCTCAGGTAAAAAATGATAATAAAAGGGCTGTGCAGGAGATATGAAAGATGGAACCCAGTGCATCCAACATCTGGAGCATTTTGGGGTATGGGGATAGGCATTGGCTGTGGTATTGGATGGGGTCCTGGGTTTGGTCCAGAAGCAATTGGGTATGTTGGTGCTGGTTGTGGTGTTGGATTTAGTGTGGGCATCACGCTTGTTGGTTTTGGTATTGGGCTTCCTGCTAATTACCTCTTTCAAATCCCTTATAATGGTACCGTATTAAATTTTCTTTCCCTTTTGTTTAGTAATTGAAACTGTTTTATTCTCATCCAAAAGATAGTTATAAATGATTCTTTCGAAAAAGAATGAAGCTGATTCAGTTGAAGTTGATGTAATGCTTGATTGTTTTTTTAAAAGCTATTGTGGCTACAAGTAGTGGTGCATTGGCGATTGCCAAATCAAATGGTCTTCTTTCTGCCAGAGATGTTGCGGGGGAAGGGTGGAATAATGTTGCATCTCGCGCTTCTCTATTGCAAAGAGAAACCAGTGGAAGGTTGTGTGGCTTTAACAAGAAAGTTTTCTTGGATAATGGGGTTGACTTGGTTGACATGACGAGCAAACTGTCTGTCAATGCTGGATCGTTGTCGAAAGTCTTGGAAACATTTTCCAGTCGATTTTTTCCTCCTGGAAAAGGTATGGGAGCATTTTTAAGTTATTGCATTCATTTTACTGTTTGGATATTTTATTTCTTTATTTTTTCAGCTTCCTATATTGTTATTTTTTCTTCTTGCTATATTTCCAACTTGTTCTTTTCCTCATAGCTTGCAAACTTTCATTTTCATCATTCTGGCACTTAATTGGCTTTATGTAACTGTGCTATTTTCTTTTAATATCAAGGCTTGCTGCTTAATGGGGAGTATTAGTTGGTGTTAGGCTTAACATCTAGTGGTTACGTTTTTTGAGCTGAAGTTGATGCTAATTCAAAGTGCATATGCTGCCATAGGATTGGCTTTGGATATTTAGAACTTGTTGCTTGTGGTTTAGGGAATTCTTTTTATAATTTTTCATCAGGAGGCAAAAGTTGGTAGTGAATAACCAAGAAGCAGGGAAAGTGAAATCTTATAGTTGTCATATTGATTGCTGGCTTCTATCAACAATGTGACATCGAGGAGATATTAAGACCATTTATAAGTTCCGTGACATTTTTAGCCTACTATACGCTGCCACAGGTATTGCGTTGTATTTTTTTTGGCAAATGTACCAGGGCAGTGGTGATAGATTAAAAGATTTTTAGAGTAGTTGAAATCATATCCAATTCCAAAGCTTTAAGGTTTCCATTAATTAATGTGGGGATGTCTCTTAGACTCATGGTTGTCTTTTTTAACTCCAACTTTACAGGGTTTGAGGAATCACTGGTTAGAAGTGGGTTTACCCACAAATCTTGGAGAGATGGTGATAAGCTGCAAGAGTTTTTAGGGCTTAAATTTTTCAATAATTAATGTGGGGAGGTGTCTCTTAGACTCGGGGTTTTCTGTTTTGCATTCTTCGTCTCTACAGACTTTTTGGAATCATTCATGAGGGTTTGCTCACAAGTTCTGGAGGGTTGATTTCCCACTAGCCTTGTTCATTTAGGAAAGCGAGATTATAAGATTTTTTATGACTGCAACTTTCAGTTAATAGCTGTGTTGGCTGAAGATAATATCAGACTGTAACATCTATGCTGATATATTTCAGGATTGAGCTGTTTTTCTACCTTGTTATTAAGTTCTGTAACGTCAGCATCGTCCATTATGTGTTACACCTCCACCCCTTCTCTGTTGTACAAGTACTTCTATTATAATAATGATCTCTTGTTTTCTGCAGGTATGAAAGATTGACATGACAGAATGCTTGACCATTTGAAATGTACATTGAAAAAATTGTAAGTGCTGTTACAATTATAAGCATGGTGGCATTACAATCAATTGAAGAAAAAAAACAGTAATTTGAACCCATTATTTTTTCCATGTTCTTTTAGAAAAAGCTCAAAGGGGTGCCTAACCTTGTCCTGCGCCTCATTTTCCTCCTGAAGAAAAGGAGATGCTGAGAAAGAAAAGCGAAGTCTCTTCAGTTTTTTGCTATGGATTTTGCAGGTTGTAACAGTCAGACAGACGCGAACACACAAGCTAAGTTTACTGCTAGAGCCGTGTGCTAGATTACTACTTCAGCTGTCTTCTATAACAACATTAAACAAACAGGAAAAAAAAAGAACTGGATACCATCTTGTTTTTGTTGCTTGTTAGAGCTGGTTTCTGTGATAACCAACATCAAGAAGAATATTCTTACATTTCCAGTAAAGCAAAGCTTCATTTTCTGTTTTGTTAGTGCTGTGATTGATTCTACTCTCTCCTGTGACTCCAGGATGTGCTATAACTAATGGCAAATTCTGTTAGTTAGAACTCCCAAGTACTTGCAAAATCATATTTTATACTTACCCTTGATTATTTGTTCCTTCTCTTGTTTGCTGTCCAACTTAAAATTGCCTAATGTCCCTTGGAAAAGTGTATGAAGCAATTATTTTCTTGTTAAAGCTTTTTAATTTTAATAATCATGGGTGCAAATTTGATTTCGGAAGTGTTCTTCAGAAACAACCATCTCGGAGATGGGATTTTTTTATTCTGAAAACACATACAGTACAGCACTACGCTCCTGTGCAAATTTATACTGATTTTTCTGTTCCAAATTGGATTCTTTTGACAATCCATCGCATCTACCCACATTGGTGAAAACATATTTCATGTGAACTTCGCAGCGAACCCGGATTTACTGCCATTTCCAGTCTTGTTATTCTAATCTTCAATCACTTTGCTCTTGAATTTCTTCCAATTATTTGTTAGCCAAATGTCATCTACACATGGAAATGGTATCTTGAAAGAATTCTGTCAAGACTTCAAAGAGTTCAGATCGTTTCAGGTATATTGAAGTGGCAATGAAGAACATCGCGATGGTGCGTAAGCATTGGAGACGCCGTATCCGTTCGATCTTCTCGCGGGTGCATATCACCATCACTCCCTCTGGCACATAGCTATATTAGTATTTATTTTTAAAATATTTTTTACTTGAAAACATAAATAATATTTTTATTTTAAAAAAATATTTTTAATATCCGAGTATCAAAATAATTCAAAAATACTAAAAATAATTAATTTAGAACAAAAGTTTTTTTTTTAATCAAAAACATGTTTAACCTCAATATCAAAACACCTTTTAGATTGTGTTTATTTGGAAGTATAGCGAAGGTAAGTGCATCTCTCCATTCCAAGAAAAAAAAACTCATCCTGCACTAAAAGCTAATTCTTAGAAGAAAAAAAAAACCTAACAATCCTATCTATAAAAAAATCCACAAGAAAATCAATGAGCATCAAGCAACCCTGCAAAATCTCTTGCAAGAGATGCTCTCTCCTCCATCTCTTTTAATCGACTAGCCACATTGCTTTTGAGAATTTCTAAAGAAGCCTTGTCCCGCAGACCATCCATATCCAAATCCATATCCTCAATTGGCAATGCCCACCACGAACGTCGCCCTTCTTTCCGATCTACTACTCCCTTGGACGATGAAGATGGTCCATGCATGTTATCACGGGAAGATTCATTAGAGCTGCTTCCGCGGCTATCAATGGTGTAGTTCTCAAGAAATTGGTCGCCACCGAATCCACAGAAGGGTGGCCGGACGTAAAGATCCTACCCGATAAGGAGCAGGAGACGATAGCAATCTGTGTATCAGACCTGCTGCTAAGAAATTTGGCTTTTTTTATAAGACCAGCTCGTCGCTTTGAATACGTCACTTTTCGGTAATCTTCGTTCTGTATTCTTTTTATTTCTATCTTTCTTCTCGTCATCTTGGGAGATAGCTAGCTAAAACCGCCTGGTTGCCTCTGCCTTTGCTCTGAGGCTGAGAGGTGACGGGCCAACTTTTTATATTTTAGCTTTTGTTTAATCCAAATCGGAAAAGGAATAATCGAATGCAAGTCGGTTGTTGAAATCGATCTGGATTAGGATATTTGGATTTGTGTCGAACACGTTACGCGCTTCGAATTTGCAAGCTCTCTGGAAACTCTGTTTCCAGATATTTATTTTTAATAATTTTTAAAAAAAAAGATAAATATAATAGCATACATGGCATGCTCATCAACGTCTCCCGCATGAGCGATAACCCTTCTTCAGAAACCCTAATCCGACTACCCCACAAGGCTTTTGCTTCGTAAATAAAAACCTGTGGAAACTGAGAAACAATGGCTAAGAACGCACTAACAAACTGGATGCATCTGACATGATTTTGGCATCCGCAAATGGAAGATTCTTAAACTAGTTATTCAACTACGGAAAAGGATCTTACAACCCAATGACTTTTCCTTGTTACTGCTTGAAACAGGTCTTCAATTCCCTTATCGCGAAATGGCGTGAGATCAATGGTCATTTGTTTCTTCCCCTTGCTCACCTTCTGTCAGAGAAACAACGTAAGCATCAAAACAATAGAGTGAGCATCCAGGGTCAAAGATGATTGAATGAAAATTTTCATAAATCTTCTCGTAACAATTGAAACCAGTCAACAACCAACCAGGTCCATATTCGGCTGAGATTTTCTTTAATGAGTGAAAAGGCTGAGATAAAGGCAATATTGGCTGCGAAGGTTGGTATAGTCAATGAGGATCCTGAACATGCAATTTCTAGCACAACCATTGAACTTTTTGGTCCAGAAATTTGATGGTAACATGTGCAATTTCTAGCACAACCTTCCACTCCATTTATTCTTGCTCTTGTCATTAATGTTCATAGATAACATCACCTACCTTTTACAGGAAGACTCAAGCTCCAAAAAGGCTACCCACAAAAATATTGTCGATGCAGTTGTGGCCTTCATCAACTTTTTCATAGGTATTGTGTATTTTCATTACGAAACATGAAAACTCCATGCGATGCTAGACTAACATTTTTACTTGAACAAGACGTTTTAAATTTGTAACTGCTTTGGATGATTTTGAAGCAACTCATAAGGCTGCTTTGTTGTTTTGCATAATGTTCCAATCCAGTTAGGTTAACATTCCAAGTTAGCTGATCTCCTTGTTTGGGTAAGATGAAGGCTAAGCGAAGAAAAAGAGGACTCGTGCCCGATTAAGGCTGTCTTTTCTTTTTTTCACCATCCCACTCCCCTCTTATGCAATTCGTTCTTGAGGAGATGGTTGAATAGACCAGATGGAAAGTCCCATATGCTTTCTTCCTCTCTTTTCCATCATTCCAAATGGTCTAACGGTTGCAAGCAAAAGGAATGGCTTTTTGACTGATCTTTTTATCTTTAAAGCCTTGTTTCGTCCCTGATTCCTTTAGCTTGAGGACCGGTATATAGTAGAAAGAATATTGATCGGAGATTTCTGATAGATAGAATAGGGCCAAGTCGATGAGATGAAATTAGTGCTTTACGCTAGACCCTGGGATTTGACTTGCCCTTCTTACATGTGTTTTGTATTGTGATATAGGCCTGTTTGGGAGAGCTGTTGTGATAGCTTTTTAAAGTGTTTTTCATGTTGAAATACATCAAAATGATGTTTTTTTATTTTTAAAAAATTATTTTTGACATCAGCATATCAAAATGATCTAAAAACATCAAACCATATTCATTTAAAATGAAAAAAAATTGAAAAGTTGCGGCACGGCGGGTGAAACACCGCGCCAGACAGCTTCATAGTGTGTTTTGCAATAATAATAATAATAATAATAATAAAAAAGAACACATTCAAATGATTGCCTTGCTTTAGGAAAATCCAAATGAATCCGTTTAATTTCACAATATAATGAATCCGTTTTTTGCTTTGGTCATCTTTGGGCTATATAGCATAGCAATGCTTAGGTATAGATTGGTGCTTGTGAGATTTAGTCAAGTGTAGAGTCTAGTTAGATCATCTTTTGACCCATGTGTTTAATGATACCTGTTATCTGCGAATTTTAACTAGTTTCAAGTTCTATTTTCTTTTCTGAAAGATTATTAGTTCTACATTGGGGTTGAATTATAATGATGGTATCAATTTTATACTCGGACCTTTACAAAGACATAATAGGATCGAAGTGGAGATCGACTTGATAACATAATCAACATGCCAAACACTAGATCAACATTAACATTAGTAATAACCAAGAAGGTTCAAGACATCTATAATGTCTGATTTTATGCTGGACAGAGAGAACTTAAGCACGCAATCTCAAAGTAGTTATAGAATTCTCTACCACAAGAACCATCCATAGTAGAAAATTTTAAGTGCCCGAACTTAAAAACATTGTCAATCCACAACCAGAGTAGGAATGTTCTCCTGGCCACGTAGAGAAATTTTGATGGCATTTCTTGATGAAGCCATGAAAATAACTAGCAAGATATTCCCAAACTCCTTTTAAGCATCTGCATGAAAACATACAGTATAATTAGAATTCATCTATTTGTTTTCCATCAAGTCCTGGCTCGCTTGGGTTGGGAGGTCGTGGAAAGCATGGTCCAGAGGGAAACACACTTACCATTTGGGGAATGATAATTCCTCGCGGCAGAGTTAGGAGCCATTGGAATGGCCATTGATAACTGAACACCAGACGAGCTCTTGTTAGATCTTTGAGCGGTGAAATAGGAATCCATATCCCGGCATTTAGGCCACTCATCAAAAAGAGGCTGAAGAGACTGATTTTCCTGCCTCGTAGATCCTGATGAACTGAACTCCCTTCCAAATAAATATTGTTGTTGCTGTTGTTTTGACGCTGCATCATCAACAGTTAAGGGCTCAAAATCCTGCAGTGTCTGTAGCTGTGGGTAGTTTTGCAAAAGAGCATCATTTCTTGATTCTGGCACAGGGTTTGCTTGGACTTCGGATGTGAGATGCCAAGTGCTGTCCACATTAGAGCTCATCCCGAAGCTCCTTGTATTTACCAAAGCTTCCGACAAGAAATTTTTCTCATCTGCTGCGAGCTTCAGTCCATGGAGAGACCTGCAATCCCAGTTTGTAAGAACGTGCCCAGAAAGGATCCCAGAAACTTTTTTTCCTCTGCAACACATGCTCAAGCTCTCCAACAAATCCAAGCTAGTCTTTAGATATTCAAGTGCAATCAAGAACATGATGTAGTAGTGTATGTGTGTGTGTGTAAAAGATCATGATGTGGTAGTCTAGTGGGGAGCAAGTCAGATGTAAGCAACCCACTCCATTCTCTTCAAAACTATATACAATTCACACAATCATTTTCTATCTTAATTTACAAACTTGCACATTGTGTCTAAGCATGGAAATGGAATGCGGGAACAATTCATGACAGTAAGATGACAGTAAGATAAGTTAAGAAAGGAAAGCATGCTGCAGATAATGGGAGATTGGCAAATATACTCAATTAGAGTAGGCAATTAAAGCAAAGATATAGCTTAGCATATATAGAAGATATTGTAATTAATGTATGAGGTATTCTGCCCTATATATTGAGAAAGTAAATAGCAAGAAGGACATTCAAACCATTTCTGTTATGGTATCAGAGCCTCTTTCATAGAATTCCCAGATTTCTTAGAAACCCTCTTAGAAACTCTAGAGTTTAAGAGTCTTAGCTTGATGGAGAAGGCAAATAATGTTTGTGTCAGATTTACTGGCAAAAATTATGCTGCCTGGGCATTTCAAATGGAGATTTTTCTCAAGGGAAAAGTGTTATGGAGTCATGTAGATGACAGTGAGAAGGAAACCTTAGATGCTGAAGAATCAGCCAGTGAGAAGGATGCTGAAAAATCAGCTAGTGCAAAGGCTGTATGGGCAGCAAAGGATGCGCAAATCATGTCCTGGATTCTAAGTTCTATGGAATCTCAATTAATCATGTCTTTGAGACCTCATAGGTCAGCAAAGGCTATGTTGAATCATCTTGCACAAGTTTATAACCAAGATTACAATGCTCGAAGATTTCAGCTTGAATTGAGCATTGGAAACTACACTCAGGGAGATCTATCAATCCAGGAGTATTATGCTGGATTCCTAACACTATGGAATGACTATTCTGATCTAGTTACAGCCAAGATATCGGGAGAAGGGATTCTAGCAGTTCAACAGGTTCATAAAGTCAGCCAAAGAGATCAATTTCTGATGAAATTGAGGCCTGAATTTGAATCTGTTCGTGCCTCTCTAGTGAATAGAGATCCGGTTCCATCTCTAGATGCTTGTTTTGGAGAACTCTTGCGTGAAGAACAACGTCTTCATACTCAGAACACCATGGAACAAACAAGAGCTGCTCCTGTGGCTTATGCTGCTTATAGCAGGGGAAGAGGATCTGAGATGAAGAAGATTCAATGTTACAGCTGCAAGAGGTATGGACACATTGCACCCCACTGTCCAAACAAAGTCTGCAATTATTGCAAGCAGCCTGGACACATTATTAAGGAGTGTCCCATTCGACCACCTTCAAGATTCAATAAGAATCAGCACACAGACAACACTGCAAATGTTGTCACCAGTAATGTGTCTTCTACAGAGACAGCCTTAACAAGAGAAATGGTGCAAGAAATGATTGTAAGTGCATTCACCACACTTGGCCTACAAGGTAATGATGCCTCTGCACTTTCTTCTTGGATATTAGACTCTGGTGCTTCTAATCATATGACAAACTCTTTGAAAGGTCTAAAAAATCTTAGAAAATACTGTGGAACTTCAAAGATTCAAACAGCTAATGGGAGTATTCTTCCTATTGTGGCTATTGGTGATAAACCTCCTCTAAAGGATGTTTTTGTCTCTCCAAAACTGGCTGTTAACCTGGCCTCTGTGGGGCAACTTGTAGACAATGATTGTAAGGTTCATTTTTCTAAACAGGGTTGTATTGTGCAGGATCAAATGACAGGACAACTGATAGCGAAGGGGCCTAAGCATGGACGTCTATTTCTCTTACAATCTGCTGTTCCACGCAGCTTAGTTTCCTTTCCTTTTGTTTCTCCTCTGTACTATTCCAAAAGTATCAAAAGAAATGTGGCATAGACGTCTTGGGCATCCAAATCATATAGTTTTGTCACATCTTTTGAAATCTGGTCTAATAAAGAATAAGATGTTTTCCTCTTCTAATCTGTTTTTTGATTGTACTACTTGCAAGCTTGGCAAAAGTAAAAGATTACCCTTTCCTTCTGAAGGCAGTAGGGCAGTAAAACCATTTGATGTTATACATAGTGATGTATGGGGAATAAGTCCAGTTTTATCTCATGCAGGTTACAAATATTTTGTAACTTTTATAGATGATTACAGTAGATATACATGGGTTTACTTCCTAAGAAAGAAATCAGAAGTATTTGCTATGTTCAAACTCTTTCTAGAACTGATCCACACTCAATTTCAGACCACTGTCAAAATTCTTAGATCAGACTCTGGAGGAGAATATATGTCAAATGAATTCCAGTCATTCTTACAAAACAGAGGTATCATTAATCATAGATCATGTCCCTATACTCCACAACAAAATGGAGTAGCAGAACGTAAGAATCGACACCTCTTAGATATTGTGAGAACCCTACTTATTGATACTTCAGTACCACCAAAGTTCTGGGCAGAAGCCCTTGCTACTGCCACATACTTAATCAATAGACTTCCTTCACAAAAATTAGGTCTAGACTCTCCATATTTTAGACTTCATCAATGTCAGCCCACATATAAGAATCTACACACCTTTGGGTGTGTATGTTTCATGCATCTGCCTCCACCTTACAGAAACAAACTTATTGCCCAGTCCATGAAATGTGCATTTCTAGGATATAGTGTCAATCAAAAAGGTTATCTATGCTTTGATCCTCATACCAATTGCATTCATATTTCTAGAAATGTTGTCTTTCTTGAAAATCAGTGTTTCTTTCCTATGTTTTCCTCAACATTATCCAACACACTTGCCTTGCTACCTTCATTCCCTAATCTTAACACAAGTAGTGAAGATGAAACTCTACACTCTGCTGCTATTGATAAATTTGTGTCTTCAAACATTGATAACCTACCACATGTATCTTCAAAGTCATTGCTTGTATATAGACGTAGACAACCACATGTGCAGCCCCCTTCTGCTACTGTCCTGGCGTCAGATCCCAGGCATCCTACAGTCTGTGAGGTAAATGACTTACCTATTGTAATGCCTTCTATAAGGAGATCTACTCGGGTTTCTGTTCCTCCTGACAGGTATGGGTTTGACCCCTCTAAGACTCAAGATTCTCATTCAGCTCTCTCTGCTTCACTGCATGCTACTTCAGTACCTACCAGCTATTCACAGACAGTTAAAGAATCTTGTTGGCAACAAGCTATGAAGGAGGAACTTCATGCCCTGGACACTAATCACACCTGGGATATTGTTGAGTGCCCTGCAGGTGTTACACCTTTGGGCTGTCGATGGGTATATTCAGTGAAGGTTAGAGCTGATGGCAGCTTGGACAGACATAAGGCTAGGTTGGTAGCTCTTGGGAATCACCAACAATATGGTATTAACTATGAAGAGACCTTTGCACCAGTGGTCAAAATGACAACAATACGAACTATTCTGGCCATTGCAGCCTCACAATAATGGTGTTTACACCAATTGGATGTGAAGAATGCCTTTCTTCATGGGGATCTAGCTGAAGATATCTACATGCGACCTCCTGCTGGTCTGTTTTCTAGGCCTACTACTGCTGTGTGTAAGTTACGAAAGTCCTTGTATGGACTTAAACAAGCCCCTCGTGCCTGGTATGCCAAATTTGCTTCTACTCTTATTGATTTTGAGTTTATAAAAAGCAAGTATGATGCCTCCTTATTCCTGCGTACTACTGCCATTGGTGTTGTGTTTGTCCTAGTCTATGTTGATGATATAATCATCACTGGCACTGATTTAAGCCTAATACAGCACCTAAAGCAACACTTACAACAGTCCTTTCACATGAAGGACCTTGGTAATCTAGCCTATTTTCTTGGTCTGGAAATTCAGGCTGGTACGCATGGATTATTTTTATCACAACACAAATATGCCATGGATTTGGTGGCTGCAGCTGGACTCAAGGATTTACCACCGATGGATACTCCAATGGAAATCAATGTCAAGCTTCGAAAGGATGAGGGAGAACTACTACCTGATCCGACAGTGTTTAGAACACTTGTGGGGAGTCTGATCTATCTAACAAATACTAGGCCTGATATTTCTTATGCAGTTCAACAGGTGAGTCAGTTTATGGATTCTCCTAGACACCTTCACTTGGTGGCTGTTAAAAGGATCATTCGGTATGTGAATGGCACTTTACAAAGAGGGTTATGCTATCCTACTGGTACTTCTCCTGATCTACATGCCTACTGTGATGTTGATTATGCTGGTTGTTCAGACACTAGAAGATCAACTACTGGATGGTGTATGTTCCTTGGGCCAGCACTTAATTTCATGGAAAAGCAAGAAACAGGATAGGGTTTCGAAGTCATCCACTGAGGCTGAATACAGGGCTATGTCTCAAGCCTGCTCAAAAGTAGTTTGGCTACATGGGCTTCTTTCAGAGCTTGGTTTTCCACAAACTACACCTACTCCTCTTTATGGGGACAATACAAGTGCCATACATCTTGCTGCTAATCCTATTTTCCTTGAAAGAACTAAGCATATTGAAGTGGACTGTCACTTCATTCGAGATGCCTTTGAAGACAAATTGATCTCTCTACCTCATGTAACCAGCAATCTTCAAGTTGCTGATATCTTTACCAAGACACTTACTCGACAGAGACATCAATTTCTAGTTGACAAATTGATGTTGTTGGACACACCAGCATCAATTTGAGGGGGGATGACAGTAAGATGACAGTAAGATAAGTTAAGAAAGGAAAGCATGCTGCAGATAATGGGAGATTGGCAAATATACTCAATTAGAGTAGGCAATTAAAGCAAAGATATAGCTTAGCATATATAGAAGATATTGTAATTAATGTATGAGGTATTCTGCCCTATATATTGAGAAAGTAAATAGCAAGAAGGACATTCAAACCATTTCTGTTAATTCAATCCATCTTCTAAGACATCATAAAACGGAGATATACAAATGATAAATGATATGATAAATGTGGATATATGGATAGACTGGTGCAGCAAACTTCAGAGAGAGAGAACAAGAAAAAAGGAAAAATATTATGGCAATACAAGAATAAATCACTCCAGCACTTTCAGATGTGTCACTTTATATAGCCAAAAAGGTCCAAATTTCATCAGCATTGCTCTAAATACCATTAAACCATGAATATATCACTGTTATAATGTGAAAATATATGATAAAAAAACAAAATGGGATATCACAGCAGCAATCCAAGATCACAATCATAGACCATAAAGTGTACATGAGCAACTGTCACCAATGATAGCTAAATTTGGTTGTACTTCCAGTTGACAAACTAGAGTGGGGAAAGCCGGGGGTTTTAAGGTTTGAACCTCATTCCTTACTTTTTTCGTAAAATCCCCATTAGACAGGCTGAAAATGTGATACCATATTTTGATGTAAAAGGAACATGAATTCTAGACAAGTCTGGACTATATTTCTTAAAGTTGCAACAGCTTCCAAATTATCTGGGTATTAATCTGAAAGAGCCAGAGGCAATCCAAAGACAAGCCACATTTTGTATGGCATTGTATGGATACTGGCTAGTATTGCAGCAAATGGGTTTTAGTTGGTTGCCAAAAATGCTTACTGCCTGCTCCAAATAAAGGACGAGAAACCAACTAAAGTTGATAAAGGATGAGAAACCAACTGAAGTTGATTATTTTAAGAAATATTATCGATGACAACAAGACTCAAAATCTGCAACAAGCTAGCAACATCAAAGAGGGACAGGGGAACGATGAACCTACTCAACATATTCCAAGTTTTCAACTTGTTATGTCAGCTTAATTTGTTAAAATGAGATATTAGGTTTTCATGGAGTCAATGGTTGATGAAAAATGTTGGAGTGCTTTCCGTGTATGATTTCAAAACAAGTTATCAATTTCACCACTTATGATTACATTTAGCACTTAAACCTTCATGATTTAACAATGGAGTAATATATTGCTTACCTTAATGTGCAAGACCATCACTCTGGCCCTTCCTTTTACATAGCTAACAAGTAATATTCAGCTAGTTATAAGTCTCACTGTAATGACTTCCATCAATTCATGCAAACATAATGACAGTAGCAAATATAAACTTTAAACACTGGAATATCATGATTCGAGCACCTTGGCTTGCTTAATGCAACATAAGGATATACATTGCTATCAAGCACAGATCCTTTAATAAATCTTTGCTCAACATGCAGTTTGATTAATACGATCACGCACCTGTAGTCTTTACTATTAGCACCATAAGGCATAGACTCCATCTGCCAACGTGACATATTGCTTCCAAAGCCTAAGGCCCCAGAATTATCATTGGTGGGTAAAGGCATAGTCGTATATGCTCTGCTGCTGCTCCCAGTTACAATTTCTGACGCCACAGTCGACATGGACTGGGAAGCAGTTTGTGATTCCACAGGCTTTCTTGAACGGTTACGGCTTCTATTCATATGCCGCTCACAGTACTTGGAGTCTGGATGAGCATCTTTGGAGCACCTCCACTTCTTGCCATCCGTCCTCCGGCACCTTCCTGGCTCTGAGTCAATCTTCTTCCCAAAATAGGAACAATAGCTCACTGCAAAAGAGGACCAACATAGCATGTAACAAACACAAAATATAACCTGCAACTTTAAGGTTATTTGATTAACTGGATATCACCAAGACAAGAGCACACATGCAAGCACAAGCACACACATGAAGACTTGCAAATTGAGATAAGTTCACATGTCAGAAAACTGCACTACCCATTTCCAGTACATTTTCCTCCAAACAATTTACCTGGAGTAAAATTCAGTTACTTGATGGCAATTTGGATGTCTCGTTGCGCACTATTTCTCACCTCATTGTCAAAGCATTTAACAATCCAAACGTAAAAACAGATTAATGAACATAACAAAAGGGGTAGCAAAAAAAAGCAAATTGCAGTTTTTAACTGGTCTCAAAATAATTGAATGAATAAGCAGTTCACTGAATTGATTAAGATATGATGAGACATTTGAGAACGAGTCCAAAGTTACATATGGGCTGATTAAGAGTAGAAACTACTATCACGGTGAACAGTAAGAATTATAAAAATTAGACTGGCCTTGCCAACTTTAATTTTAAACAAATACCAATCTGTTCCAATTTTAAAGACACAGACTTCAATTGAAATTAAAGTAGAGATACAATTCTGGTAAAACCCTCCTTGACATGTGGGTCAGTTAAAGAGTAGCCACCGTCACACAGGGCAATAAAATTTGTCACAGATCAGATTGACATCTCCAACTTATTTTATTGCCCCGTTCATTATAAACAAACAAGTCCTAAGTTTACCAAACTTTCTACATCTCAAAAACACCAACTTTAATTGAAACTAGAGCAACACTAACAATAACAGGAAGAAAAGATAAATCCAGAAAATGAAACAAAAAAGAACTACAGCCAAAAGGGTTTTTGTTTTTGTAGCTTACAATTTGAAGGGTGCAAGTAACCAGGGGGAAGAAGCTGGAAACTCTTGCGAATAAGATGCAGAAGATAAGGAGGGACAGGTAATCCAGCTTTTAAATACTTAAAGATAAGAGCTTGGTGCTCTAGCTCGTGCCACTGGGCCGCCGTGAAAACTGGCTGTGCCCTTGGCCCCGCCGCCGCCACTGTGACTGATGAGTTGCTCATTTCTTTCAGTTTTCTCTCCCAGCTTCACTTGGATATGAGTCCTGACTTCTTGTGCTACTATTTCAAGCAGCCCTGTTCAGCAAAAAGGAAGGAAATTTCAGGGTAGGTCTGCGAGATATTATATCTTTGCATCTGTGTTACTAGGAATCAGAGAGCGAGGGTTTGTTTATTTGCTTTTACCTTGGAAGGGGAGATGGGAGACGAGGGTTTGGACATAGTTGGGGGAAAGTTAAATGTAGAAGAGAGAGAGGGGAGGGGAGGGGGGGGCTAATAAACTTTTTGTGCTCGGTGGAGAAATGGCTTTTTTATTTCTGGATTTTTGAATTTGGAAATTAATGCTTCGATTTCTGGGAAAGGCAGCAAGAAAGGAGTCCTATAAAACCTTCCTAGCCTCCTTTTTTAGTTCAAGAATATCCAATGCTTCTGAGTTCCATATATATAATATTAAAATTGGTATGAATTTCAATTTTTGTTTTTATTGGTTTGGATTTCTTGTTACAACTTGCAAGCATTCACTAGCAAGAATGCATGAGATCTTTTTGGGTGATGCCTGGGATTACCTCGTTAGATTTTTAGTCCACTTGTACCATCCAGAGATCTGTAGATGGATACAGTGTCTTGTCGGAAAGCCTTTTTTGGAAGGTGAAGATGTCGTGTGCTTTTGTTATATAATTTTTTAGACTAATTATTTACCTGCAAGAGAATAAGGTTTTTCTTTATATATTTCCCTTCACGCAAGCATAAAACAGTTGTTCTAATATTAATATTATTAAAGCTAAACGCTAGATTATTGTTTCTGGCTACACTACAAGTTAAATTATTTAAAAAAAATACAAAAAATACCGAGATAATAACATATTAGATCGATTAGAATTAATTTATGTTAACCACAATTTACATGTAGGGTCGTGAAACCATGATGGGTTCATTGAAAGTAAATCAATACAAATTATAAAGTTCAACACCTAATAAATTTAACATTAAATAAAGAAATTAAATAAATAAAAAACTTACTTGAGCTCACCAGGTTTAACCTGTCAACTCATGACTCAAGTAATAGGACAAGGATAATCTCATAAACAGCAAATTCCAAAGATTTCCAATAAACTCAATATCAAAAGTTAAAATTACAATAAAAAAAATCAATTAGAAAAAAGAAAGAAAAATATAAGTCAACCAAGTTAACTCGTCAAAATTCATGGTTCAGGTTCTGAAACTGAGATAACCTCGTAAAAATTAAATTGAAAGAATTATGAAATTTAATTCCCAATAAACCCAATATCAAATAATGAAATTAAAACTAAAACAATAAAAAAAAGACATAAAAAACAATTTAAGTCAATCTAGGTTAACCCTCCAAATTTGCGACTTGAGTCATCAGATAAGAATAAACCTATAAAAATGAAACAAAAACAAAAATAAAAACAAATCATGAAGTTTAATTAAGAAAAAAGGAAGGGAAATCAAGTCGACCAAGTTAACTTGTTAAACCTTAAGTTTGGGTCATGAAACTTGAATAAACAAAAAATATATATATAATTCAATATCCAGTATACATGAAGTTGAGAGAAGGAGTTGAAACTAAAAAATCAATTAAAAAATACACAAAAGAAAACAACTTGAGTTAACCTACCAATTTCACTGTTTGAGTCGTAATACATAGATAACCTTAAAAAGAGAAAAATGAGAAAAGTCATAAAACTTAATTCATAACTGACTCAGTATTGAATGATAAATAAAATAAAAAATAATAAGAAAAATAAAACTTAAGTTTAGTTTGCTTTTATAGGGTTATCGTGACCTTAATCAAATATCATAATATTAGATTGATGTTTGATTTTGTGAGTGCATTTTTGTTGTCATTTAATTAAATAAAAAATAGCTAATAAAAAACAAAAATACTAAACCTAGTGAAATTCATGACTGGGATCGCGAGTTTGGTGGACTAACCGACAAAACTTTGGTTGATCCAATATTTTATCATTTTAATATTTTTAAAAAAATCTTCTTGAATTTTTTTTAAGTCAAATTATGCGTTTACTAATCATTCAACTTGTCTACTAAACACGTCAAATCAATTAGGTCATTCTAGGAAAACTCTTATGTTGTTTAATTTGAAACACAAGTTAGACAAAAATGGGGTCGAGAGAGTTTAATATTGACTAGGTTGAGTTATAAAAATTATTGATAATTTTAAAAAAAAATTATGTATGCTTTTGTGCTTTAGACTTTATTTTATTATTTTATTCAAGCAATTTATATGATTTGTAATAATGATTTTATTTTAAAAAAAATTATTGAATTGGGTACCCTTTAAGCGTAGCTATTAAACCTAAATCGATTAAGAAAGTTGACCCATGACCTCGACATAGTAGTGCCTAAATGGTTGGGATGAAAACATAGAAAAAGAAAAAGAAAACTCGACTAATCTAGCAAAAAACCTAAGTTGACCATGTGACAAGGTAAACCCGTGCCTGACCTAATCAAAACTTGGCCTTTACCCCACCGACTTTTCTTTAGTCGATTTCTAGGTATTAGGATCATGGTTGTCAAAATTGCGATTTTGACACAAAACGGAAGGGACTTTGAAAAATCGGATCGTAAAATCGTACCTGAATTTTTCCGTACAAAAATCGTAAAATCATAGTTAAAATCGTGTTGGTAGAAAAATCGTAAAATCGTAAGTAAAATATTTCCAAATATAGTACAATATAATTATGGCCATAAAACTTCATTAGTTAAGGTTCGTACATGATTCAAAATAACTTAAAAATACATTACAAAACAATTATGTCCATAGAATTTCATTAGGTAAAAACTAACAATTTTAAAATAAATATTTTACTGATTTGCTATATAAATCTCATGATTGTCATTTTTCTCGTTATTTTTAATATATTCATCAAAAGCATTATTATTTAAAGGATTATCAGTTCTAATACCGATACCAAAACTGATATTGTTAGTACTAGCTCCAATCCCAACAAATTATTTCGACTCGGGACATGAAAATAATTTAAAAACATCAAAAAAAATTAATTTAAAGTAAAAAATAAAAATAAAATTATTTTTTTCAAAAATTTTAAGTATAAATTTTAAAATCAATAGTACTGATTTTATATATATGTGTGTGTGTGTGTGTGTGTGTGTGTGTGTGTGTGTGTGTGTGTGTGTGTATAAAGAGAGAGAGAGAGAGTATATTATAAAGAGAGAGCATATATATATATATATATATATATATATATATATATAGAGAGAGAGAGAGAGAGAGAGTATATGTGTGTGTGTGTGTGTAAAACGAGAGAGAGAGAGATAGAATATATATACATATATATAAAGAGAGAGATTATATGTATATATAAAACGAGAGAGAGATAGAATGAATATATATATATATAGAAGGGGGGCCCGGGGCTGCTTTAAAATTTTGGGCGGCTGAAAATTTGGTGAAATCGTAAAATCGGACCGATCCGGTCCGATTTTGACCGATTTTGACCAAGTTTGACTCGAAATGATTTTTCTTCCCGAGTTGACACGATTTGATGAGTTGACTTGCAAAATCGTATGATTTTACAAGTCAACTCGCGATTTTGACAACCATGATTATGATTGTATGCATATTATCTAATATAAATAAATAAATAAATAAATTTCAAACTTGTTTTTCATGATATAAAAATAAAATAAAGCATACACTGTTTAATATATATATTTGTTTAACGTCATGCTATTCATATAATTGACATAAGTCGAAAAGAATTAGATGATGATGATGATGATGGTAAATGAGTATAATTTTTACACTCATCATCAATTCACCCAACCAAATCCAAACTTAGATATACATTGATAATATCAATATCATTGTTAACAACAAAACAAAATGATATTTAAAAAACTTAATTTGGTCATGAACTTTCATAATTGAGCTCAAAGTTGCCTCCAATTGTATTTTTTTTAAAGCAAGGATTATATTAAAAGTTTGAGGGGCATGATGAAAATGACGAGTAATATAGGTGTTGATTTTGAATTTCATACAAAAAGTTTATTTTATTTCCCTATATTTTTCGGTTCATAGGTGATTGATGCCTTTAATTTTTGAATATTCAATTACATGAGGATAGAGAGAGAGAGAGAGAGAGAGAGAGAGAGAGAGAGAGTATTATCGTTTATTATTTAGATAGAGAAAGTCATCGTTTACACTTGTTTTAAATCAATGAAATGGTTAAAACCGGTGTCTAGCAATGGTTGTTTTGAATCTCCGTATTGCTTTAAAACACAAATCTAGATTGAGGATGAATGAGAAAATTTGTTTGGTTTGATTTTGTGATTTGTTTTGTTTTTTGAGTTTTAAAGCATGCAATATCATCATTTATTATCAATGATCTATTTTTTTTATTTAACTTAAAATAAAAAAATATATAGTTTCATGTTTTGTTGTTAACAATTTGCTCTTGTTATCCTAGTTTCACGTGTTTGTTGTGTTTTTTTTAAATATTTAATTAAAAAAAAACCATATGCACTTTATTGTCTTATAAATCTATTAAATGAAAAATAATATATGAAATAAAAATTTGCTGTATCCGATAGCATGCATAACTTGCATCTAAATTGTTTTTACCAATCCAATTTTTTTTTTATTTTGTTCTTCAATATTGAATTAATTCTTGATTAATGTTTTGAGTTTGTTTTTTTTAAAGATTATTCTTGCAACCCTTAAAAATTTACCTATAACAATCTAGGTGATCCAATATATTTTTTTTTCCCTTCTTTTAATCCATCCTTTTTGATTGGTTCAAAAAAAAAAAAATTATTCTAAATTTATACATAATATATTATCTTATATTTGCTTTTTTTTTTCTTCAAAAATTACCTCGACCCTTGGCGCGTGTTAATGGGATAGTTTCCTTTAGATGTCATCTCTCACCTCCCTAATACTCGATCGCGCAATAATAATAAATAACCCAAAAATCTATAAAACAAAGAGAACCAAATTTCACTTCTTCGTTGATTGCCCAAACACACCTGAAGAAAGAAACGCAATCTCTCTCTCTCTCTAGCCATGAGCAGTCTCTTTGGTTTGGGCAGGTAAGTGAAAACCTTTTGCTTTGGCAGGTTCATTTCAACGAGTTCCTCCTTTTTTTCTCGATCGCTTTTAACTAGTTAGATCTGTCATGTTCTTCTCTTCCTGTATTGACCTAACATTAGTTATCAAAAAACCATTTTTCTGGACTTTTAGCTCTCATTTTTCTTCAAGCACCAGCCTTAGCTTACAAGTTAGCTACATGTGTAGCTATCAATACAAGGATTTTTTTTTGTCACTTGCTGCATGTAGTAAAATTTGAAATGTTAAAAAGGGTGGATCTTTTTTAGTGGGCTAAATTGACAAATTTTAGCTGTTAATTGATTGATATACATTCCATTTATGTGAAAAAGTTTTTCTTTGCGTGGATTTAAAGCTGTTGTTTATTCCATAGGAATTTCGTTGTTACATTTTCTACTGATTAATCTGTCTAATAAGCTACCTGGAAACAGAAATCAAAGGACTTTCCGCCCAAAGAAGAGTGCACCATCAGGGAGTAAGGTTGTCTTTCTTTATTTGATTGATTATTCTGCCTACATGTTATTTGGTCTGTGAATGCGATGAATGCATGACCTTATACCAGGCTTTGTTGAATCTCTATGGCCTTTGTTAAACAGAGATAAATGTATTTAACCACTGGATGACGAGGGAACATATGGCTCCTAGGATATTTTCACCGTTCAGTCTCTTGAGATGCCCTGGTTTTTTGAACTAGAGTTTTCCCAAGGATGTGGGATTTGAATATCTTGGATGATTGGTGGACCCTTGAAACATGGATGTAAACATGAATTCTTTATGTGTCAGAGAATGATAGTTTTTTTCAACTTCTACTTTCTGATCCCTTGACAGCGGGGAAAAATTGTTGTTTAGAATTTGAAACTTCCACATCAGAATATGATTAATATATTTTTACACTTGCACTGAAAATGGTGTAGTTCTCAAGCTCTTGATATTTGGTGTGATCTGAAATTAAACGTTTATGATATGAGGGCACGTGTTAGATTTTATTTGTTTTGATAATCCTATGGTGTCTTCACTAGATTCTAGGCCTCTTTAAGCAAATATGAAAAATCAATAAAATATTGAAATAGTAGATGCACAGAAATCATATGAATTTTTGAAGAGAGTATTCTGATCAATGAACGTTTCCTTTCTCTCATCAATGAGAAATCTAAAACTTTAAGAAAATTAACAATTTCAAAGAGATTTGAGACACAAGAGCATACTCCAATTCTAAAAAGAGAAAAATAGTTAGTGTAGGAAATGGTTTTTGTTTTACAAAATAATTAGGAATTTAGAGTAAAACAAGGAATATTATACCTTAAACAATTGTCACTCTGTACTAAAATAATGATATGAATGAGAAGGATTACAATGAATTAGTGATTTAGGTTGTTCCAAGGGCTGGGCAACTTTAAAAAGGGAAATAAGTCGAGAATGTAAGGTGATTCATATACATGCTTATAGGGAAATTTATTTGCGAATGTCTCCATACATGGTATTAATTGATAACAAAGACAGCAATAGCAGTTGTATGGAAGTATATTGGGACATGAAAATGCATTTTCTGTATATGACTAGTAAAACCAATCTTTAGACTGGAAAGTTAATGTCCACACCAAACTTTCCTTAGAAAGTTGATATAATAGCAAGAGTATCCCAGAAATCAAAACACATTCGTTTAATATCATCTATGTCCAGTTGCTCAAAAAAAAATGGCAAGGCCACATACCAATTTAGGCATCTAAATTATTAATATACAGCGTTATTAGCTCTGGCCTTAGCCTCTATCCCTTATTTATAATATTAGGCCTTGGATAAACAGACTCTTCTGGCAATATTCTTGTTGAATCTATAACTTGCCGTGATGCAGGGTGCGCAACTTAGAAAGCACATTGATGCGACCTTGGGCAGTGGAAACCTGAGGGAAGCAGTGAGACTTCCTCCTGGAGAGGATTTGAATGAATGGCTTGCTGTCAACAGTAATTTCTCTCTATCTCCCTCTCTTCCTGTTTGTGATCTTAGAATAACTAGTTCTGGCACCTACTTTTTATCATCATCAATCTATTATAGTGTGGATAATGAAATTGCATGGTACTTGAAGCACTGCGATATTGTGTTGAATTTATTATTCTTTCTGTAGAGAGACAATTTACTGCAAGCTTCAATGTAATTCAAATCTGAAAAGTTTTTGGATTTCCGATTTCAGCTGTGGATTTCTTCAACCAAGTGAATCTTCTCTATGGTACCCTCACAGAGTTCTGTACTCCTGAGAACTGTTCTACAATGAGTGCAGGTCCCAAGTATGGATTTTTTTTTACTTCCTTAATTATGGTTTGCTTATATGTGTATTGGTGATGTTCCAAAATTTTTACTTGGATGAGTAGTTTGGAAAAATTCCGACATTTGTGGTGGCTGGAATTCTTTTTCTGTCAGGCTGCAAATAATTTAAGACTAACAACCTAGAATGTTACCATAATAGGTTCATGTTTCACGCAACCAGAATTATATGAACACGTGACCCCCCCCCCCCCCCCCCCCCTATTTTAGTACTTTAGGAAATATGGTATTTTCAACATTTTGAGAAACCAGCCTAGTGATTTTCCATTCAGTCACCGTGTAGGTCATTAAAAAATATCGTGATAATTTTTAATATTTCCAAACAAGGATGTTTATTCAATATATAAAAAAATAATCAAATATTTAATTTTTCTTGAAAGAGTCCTTATGTTTTCTATGCTCCCACATCACCTAGTCTTCCTACTTTTTGTATTTTCAAACTATTCATCTTCAATGGATTAAGTTGTAAATTTTGAGATCACCAGTGCATATTAAATTTCACAAGTTGGGCACCCATAAATCAAATGAATGTGCAAATAGCATATTAAACTATCTATTTTTTTTTGTATTGAAATAAAAAGGCAAGAGTTCTCTTCAACCTTTTTCCAGATTGCTTACAAAGGATAACTGACCAAGCTGATTATTATGGGTTTGGCTGCTATCCATATTAAGCTAATTCCAAGTGTATTCAAAACATTTTTAGTCTTATGTGTTTGTATTTAAAATGTGATTTGATGTGTATGAAATTTTACAGGTACGAGTATAGATGGGCTGATGGGGTACAGATCAAAAAACCTATTGAGGTTTCTGCTCCAAAATATGTTGAATATTTAATGGACTGGATTGAAACTCAGCTTGACGATGAATCCATATTTCCTCAAAGACTTGGTAATTAATCATCAGAGTTGTACTTTTTTCCAAACTATTGTGAAATGAAGGTAACGTAGCTGACTTTTTTGGCCCTAGGACAGCTTTAGGTCAGTGATGATTTGTTAGGCTGTGGTTATGTTAGGGGCTTGGGTATCTTCGCTAATAATAAATATAAGAATGGTTGGAGTTTTTCATGCATGATAATGAAAGTAAGGGCAATGATTTTGGGGATGCTGGTTTAATTACCATTACAGATATGCCATCATTACCATTGCGTCTGTAACTGAGTCTACAACTACTATATTAATAATTTTATGGTGTTATTGGGCCATGGATGACTGTAAACTGTAGAAGTCTGTATGTTTAATTAATTCCCTGCTGTCATAAAAGGAGCACTTCTTCTAATTTCAATTTTGCAGGTGCACCATTTCCTCCCAACTTCAAGGAGGTTGTTAAGACGATCTTCAAACGACTATTCCGTGTATATGCCCATATCTATCACTCTCATTTTCAGAAAATTGTGAGCCTCAAAGAGGAAGCCCATCTGAACACGTGCTTCAAGCATTTCATCCTATTTACCCATGTAAGTTCCTTGATGCATATTTCAAATAAATTTATATTGCTCGGTTAATCAAGAGGTACTTTTTTTTCTCCCAGTCTCAATTAACTTGATGTGATATATATTTCTTTTTCATGGAGCTCATATTCTAAACCTCTTTATTAAAAAATCCTTTATTTCCTTTCCCTAAAAAAACATTCTTTACTGTTTTCTGTAGTGCTGTTTCCCCCCTCGTACTCTTCCTTGGTGACTCAGCAAAAAATTGAGACGTCTGCTCTACTAGGTTTATGGAGGATCATAGCATGGAAATTGGGGAGTGG
This sequence comes from Salix arbutifolia, assembly GCA_025169955.1. Classification (NCBI taxonomy): domain Eukaryota; kingdom Viridiplantae; phylum Streptophyta; class Magnoliopsida; order Malpighiales; family Salicaceae; genus Salix; species Salix arbutifolia. Next base: position 8,440,850 of record CM045902.1, read on the forward strand.
AAGGGTTTAGATTTTAGAGTATTTTAGAGTAAAAAAAAAGGATTTACGGTTTGGATTTTGATTTGAGGATGAAATTCCAAGGCTACTAGCTTCTTACTAGTAGGTTTTATAGGAATCACACATAAAGGAGGAAAAATTTAAAAATCACACCTGGGGTTCTTAGGAGTCGCATCTAAGCACAGCCTTAAAAGCATTAACGCGGGAGAATCTATTCAAGCACCTGATTCTCTAATATAAAGCATCATAAGCAGAGGTAATTTATAGACTAAACATATCCCTAAAGCTTAAGGTAGTTAGATCCTAAACAACAAGGATATACTCTTTTATAAATTTATATATATATATAATCCTGCATTAAACCTACTTGATTAAGGACAGATAAAACACTGAAACATGAAATAAAATCCTAGATCTGGACAATTTCCAACATATCTGGAAATATCCCCACGACATTCACTGCAAAATACAATAAACTTGTTTTGTCTGCATCAACATATCTGTCAAGTTGCTGCTCTATTTGTTCTTCAAAAAAGTTGCAATTCAGTTCCATGCAGGACTTTGTTGTCAGGCAGTTGTTCATATATACATTAAACTGTTTTTGTGCAGGAATTTGGGCTAATAGACAAGAAGGAGCTTGCTCCCCTTCAAGAGCTTATAGAATCCATTATCGTTCCTTACTAAATGGGGCCTGCTAGATTTTATGACAAGGATGCATGGTAAAAAAACCAAATAAGTACTGCTAATCAGAAATTGATTTAACAGTCTCCTTGCTGCTTTGAATAATCAAGTACTGTGGCTTGCTTGTGCTACATGCTTATATATTTCAAGTGTTTTCATAGTAACTCTTCATGCTTGTGTCAAGTATTATGAAAAACTGTTCTCTTTTTTTGGTACAAACTGTTGAAAGAACCTGCCTGAAGGGGACTGGTAAAAAATGTATTGGCCCCGTCTGTCTTGTGCATAGGTGGATTTCCACCCAGAAATTAGACACTTTTAAAATTCTGGAGAGCTGCAAACTGCAGTTACTAGATTTCTGATTTATTTCAAGATTACTTTAAGGTTGTTGGCTTTAAAAAGTCGACCTGTCATAAATTCTGTTTTGGATGTATCTTTTTGCTACCATGAAAATATTTAATTTAGGAACTGAATAAATAATGTTTTATAACATGTTGATAGTTCGTAAAATAGTTATTAATGCTACTTAAATTTATTTAAGTGAAAATTTAATGCAATGTTTTGATCTTTTTTATTAAAATGAATGGCAATAAAAATGGATATTTCTATTAAAATGATTTATTTTTTAAAATGTATTTTTCAGTTAAAATTTTCTTTTCTAATTCGTATGTATTTTTGTTTAAGAAAACAAAGCATTTGCAATGTTTTTGGTTTACTGAAAGCCTAATTGATTAATAAACTGAATTTATATATTTACAGTGAGTATAATTTATTTATTTTTCATATTATTTTCTATATTACTTTTGTTACTTTCAGGATTGAATTTAATTTAAAGATTACAAACAACCTGTAACATAGAAGTTCATAGCAAACAGAAACATATCTGGAGAAGAGGCCAATAATAATAATAAAATGTACAGAACACAATCAATTTAATAAGTTTTGGATTGCAATTGATTTGGAACATAAGCTTTTAACAAGCCTATACATCTAGAAGTGGCAAGAGCTCCAAAATACTACTTTTTGAAAATATAATTGATATTGTTTCTTAAAATGTTTTTTATTTTAAAAAATATTATAATAATATTTTTTATTTTTTAAAAAATATTTTTAATATCATTACATCAAAAAATGATATAAAAGATAATAAAAATTAATTTTTTTCAAAGATATTTTCAAAACACAGTGTCAAATAAATACTAAAACCCTTCGTGCAATACTATTTTTTTTATATAAAAAACAAATCATAGTAAGGATTAATATTATCATGAAAAGCAATACCAATACTTTAAAACTATTAAGTTATAAAATAATTATTTATATAAATTTATTAAAATTCAATCTTGTTATAAAATTCAATTTAAAACAAAGGTTTTTATTTAAAAAAAAAACTAGGTATACTGGGCTGAAGAGATTGTCCCATGCAGTTTGGTCAAGATTATAAAGTCTGGGCATTGGAATAATAGGCCCGTGCATATAGTGTTTTTCATCCCTTTTTTCTTCTTCTCTGGTATGGATAACACTGTGTGGCGTGTTTGACACTATTTTTCTAAATTACTATAGAATTTTTATTTTTTTTATCTTTTATTTATGTTCTTTTTTTTAAAGAAAATTATTAATGATAAATTGAGTAATTATACTAAAATAATATTTTTGTTTCAATAATTCAAATTATTAATCTTCTTAAAACAATATATTAGTTAAAAAAAAGGAAGATTTTTTAAAGTAAAAAACTAGATATTTTAATTTGTATCTCTCTCAAATTACCCGATTCTATCTTTAATTTGCATGAGTATTTTTTTTATATATTTATTAACGCAATAATCCTCAATTTATTTTTATTAAACACATTTATTAACTTTTTAGTTCATAATTAAGAAATGCATCAACATTTACATATTATTTTTTATTATTAAAACAAATTTCTAATAACTTACTGAGAGAGAGGCTAATACCCAAAACAAAATTTCCCATCTGGTGGATTAGTAAGGAAATTTTTGGCTCAAGCTTATAACCAACCTTTTGAGTTAGAAAATAAAGTAATTATAAAAAAAAAACATATTTATAACTTTTCTTTAAATCCAAAGTAAAAAAAAAAAATTATTGTGAAAATCATAACTTTAATTTATAGAATATCCAATCTCCAATTTGGCGTTTCTTATTAGTATGATCTGGCTCATCAAAAAACATAAACACAACAAATCTTTAGCTTCTAGAAAGATGCCGTTTCGTTATGCCTTGTTGCGTTACCCTTCTCATGGATGAAACCCTCCGCTGTCTCCTGCAAAGGGGAAGGGGAAGGGGAGGGGACAAATACATTGAACTTAACTTATTTTGCACAACATCAAAAATGAAATCTGTCTTCAAAATCAGATTATGCAAGAACTGAAAAATTATATATATATATATAAAGAATTTCAAGTTGAAGGGTCGTTGTTGTGCTTTCATGGAACCACCGTGCTCCCTATAATTTGATCCACCAAATGCTAAGTCATGTTGTTGCAGGCTAGAGCTCGCGGTGCTTCTTTCTAAATAATCCAAAACCAAGGCTTCAAAAGGTGCCATGTGCTTTTCAGAGACCCTCCAACCACACTAACCTCCGGTAGCTCTCATGCTAGAAACCTGTAAAGCCACAGAGTTGATCCCTTTAATCAATGAAAGATGCATACATTTTGTTATCTGATCCTACACCAGAACCTTTAATCCAAGAGAATCTGTTTCCAAAGCTTGTCGCATTGTGAAGCATTTTGGCGTTGCATTAAAGAAGACTTTTTTTTTTTAAAAAAAAAAAACAGCTTAGTTTCCAATGATGCGATTCTGAATGACAGATATGCACCTTCAAGCAAATTAGAGAGATGAAATGTTCCATCAAATTATAAGAGCGGTAATAGGATGCTTTCATTTCACAGGAAATCCATATTACTCGTGAAGTCTGATAAAAGAATGAGTAGCAGACAACTATAGCAGATAAATAAAAGGAAATGGAGTGAGATTGAAACCCATATTTTTACCTCAGTCTAATCCATCTTGCAAGCTATTAAGATCAGAATGCCCATATCTTGAAGCTGTGAAACCATATGCTGCCGCAACTGCAACTAGGACACCAAACACCATGGAAAAGAGCTGAAAGCTTGCAAGCAGCTCGCCTCGAATCTGACTTTCTGACGATCGACACATAACCTGATTGCCCTTAAGCTGACATCCATCCGGCATCATGGGACCATAGAGAGTGAAGGCAGTCTGATAAAACCAGAGGCCTTGCAGAGTCATTGCGATGCCAGTGGATAAATCAACAGGAAAGCTGGTCGGGAGAAGAGCCCCCATGACAATGGATAAAACACAGAGGCCAATCAGGAGGACAAGGAGGAGATGGTAGTGCCCTTCAAGACCTTTATGGGTTGTCGAGTGAAAGTAAAACAGTAGATACTCTGCAGAAAATGCTGCTGCAGCAACCAAACAGAGGACTTCTTCTGGCAAGGGTAGAAATCTGAGCAAACAGTAAAACCAGCAAGAAAGCTCCTTCAGAGAAATCTACAGAACATCATTTCTCTCTCTCTTTGAGAACTATTACGGAAATTAAATTTCTGGTGTGTGTGTCAGTGTGCAACTGTGCATTCAGAACTAATCTGTCTCATGTATGGTTGTAAGTAGTCTTCCATGTACCTAGATTAACCGTGTAGAAAATGTTAAGCAAATGTTTTTGCCATTATTGCATTATCAGTACTGCAACCTACCAGGGAAATGTATTTCTGTGGTCATGATCCTACAAACAAAACCGTGAAATTTATAACAAACATCATGAGAAATTCACAAAGTTGAAAGTTCTTGTGAGCTTATGATTTCTATATAATTCAAAAGCATCTTAATTATCCACTTTAACTCTTCACCGGAATGTAATCTAACCATTGCTAGCCACACATTTAGCTTTCACACAGTAGTTGCTTTGTGCAAGACCTTGTTTTGCCCCCAGCAGGATGTACTGTTTTAAAGTTCAGACTGTCCAAACTTCAGGACAAGTAAACATGTATGATCACGATTGCTGCAGAGTATAGACAAGACTCACAGGAACACTAAGGTCTGGGGCATGCAGAACGAGGATGACGAGGTTAAATGTTGATTATGTTACAGGTACAGAAATCATATGACTTTGCCTCTTACAGCACCATTTTCTTGTGCATAGAAAATAAAAACTCAAGTCCTATGCTATTCTGCCTCGGATTCAATTGAATGGAACCAGCCAGTCCCAAATATGAAAATTTTAAATCTCTTTACCGCGATTAAACAGATAATATCAAATATTAATATTTTTTAAAATAAAGTAAAAAACAATCCACAAACACTGATGTTATAAATGACTAACCTTGTTTTCTCTGATAGCAAACTGACAACCCCAAAAATAAAGAACATGAGAAGCATTCCGCCGTGCTCAAAATCATTCATATGATGAGGATTCAAGACTCCATTGACAAAAAACTTGAGGTGTGTAGAGTACAAAAGCTCAATACACATATCAATAAAGGCACCGCCCGCCACCAGATACAGCTCTAAATACTTAAGCCTCCCATCAAAACCAGGCACAGGGTTCCAAATCCTGACTCTGAATGACTTTGGATTCGATAAATATCTAACCAAAGAGCTCCAAATATGCCATACACCAACCAATAAAAACAACGTTCCTGGTAAAACATGACCCTTGAAAGAACCCATCCTTTTTGCGTACTAATGCTACTCCCACTTTACTCTCCTTATTGAACTACAGCACTGAAATCCTTTGCAACTTGTTTGTCTTCTTGATTCAACAATTGGGTTCTGCTTCAAAATGAGGGAAGAGAGCGAAGAGTTTAGACTTTTGAGTATTTTTGGAATAAAGCAGTGGCTTTTTTTAAGTTTATTTATATGACAGTATTTTCATCGTAGAAGACTTTTCAAAGCAAAGGAAGCTTCTTCACAGAAGATAAATTAAAATGGGCTTCCACTGGCTGCTATGTTTTGTTGACCAGAAAATCAGGCAAAATAATTTTCTTTTTTTCTTTTTTTGACAAAATAAACAAAGAGAAACAGAAAGGGCAGTTCATTGCAGATCTGTCGATGCGAGTCTGAACAATTGTTTCAAGATCTGTCAATAACTCATGCTTCATCTCATTAAAGAAATTTTCTCAGGAAACAATCGGACTTTAGGTAAAATCAACCCCGCTTTAAAAGTCAAAATCAAAACAGAAAACAAAACCGTTTCTTTCTTTCTTTTGGTAAAAAAGTCCATATCAAAATCTTACATATTCCCTAAACATGAAAAAAATTTGAAAGAGAGATCAGAGAGAGAGTAAAAAGAACATATACTGGATTGCCCCTTGCCACGTTGCTATATGAACTATAAAAGTGCAGTAATGATTAAAGGGTAACATGATTTTTACGTACTTACATGATGATGGCATGGTTGATTTCACGAACAAAAGCAATGGTTCTGTTGCTGAGAAGATCATAATTAGATTTCAATAAAAGCTAGTGCTTGCTTGAGCTCCCTTCTCCAGGTAGATACTATTGTTATTTAGAGCGAGAGAGCTGGTGGTGGGTGAGGGGAATCTGAAAAGGAAATTGGGAAAGGCAGCAGAAAAGAGATTGAAATAATGAAGGAATCATTTGAAATGGATCATCAACTTGTTATCTATGCCGCGTATCAAATCTGTGCCTCCATGATGCTGCTTTTGACTGGATGCTAGTCTGTTTGTACACGTGACCCCAGCACAGCACTGAACAGTCTGTACGGGTGACGGGGTTTTGGGTTGACCAGCGGGTAGCCCCGGGTCGCCATTGTCTCGGGTCAACCTATCTGCTGGCCAGATTTCACAACCATGTTGTTCAGTGCTGTGATTGGGTCAAGTGGTTGTGATGAATTCAAGATAACTACATAAAAAACATTAATTATTTTTTATGAACAATTTAAATTATATTACACTTCACGATTCTTTTTTATATCCTACACACATGAATTTATAAATTGTTTTTTTCCACGAATAATAATCATACTACATTTCATGCCTCGTATTTTTTAATTTTTTTATAATCTATATCACATATATTAATTTTTAATTTTTTTCATATAATAAAATGCTGCCAAACAGTTCACTTGCCTCCGCAGCTCATTCCCATTTTCCGCCTTTCATGCTAACGACGTAAAGCTAAAAGTCAACCTTCGCACCTTTTAACTTCTATCAACTGAGGTCTAGGCCACGTCGGCCACGTGGGTTAAGATTGTATTTGATTTTTTATAGTTAAAAAAAGATTATGGTTGTGTTTACGGGTGAGGCTGTTACCTTCGTTATGTTTTTTTTCTTGAAAAAATATTAAAATAATATATTAAAAATTAAAAAAATATTTTGATACGTTGCTGTTGAATGAAAAATATGCAAAACACACCAGTTCAAACAAACTTTCTCGTTGCAAAAAATCATTTTTTTTTAAATAAAAATGTTTGATTAATTATTAATTATAATTTATTACCGGTAATTACTGAGATGGCCCTCACATGATCGCGGGAAGTATGTTCATGTGTACAGCATATCAAGAAATTGTACATAAATAAACTATTTAGCAGGTAATTTCAGTAATAAAAAATTAGAATTAAAAAAATTATTTTTTTATGCTCTCAGATATAAGTTGTTAGATTATTAATATGATAATTACTAAAAGTTATTATTAACTTTAGGGTTTATAAAATTAATTGAGATATGTGCAAGTTGGTCCGTAAACCACATTAATAAAAAAAGAAAAGAAATTGTCCATGTGAAAATATAAACACGTTGAGATAGTGAAATCTTAAAACAGATTTGTGGCTAGGAAAATTTTATTTCGAGTTTAAATTATGAAACTCGTGTTTAAAAGAATTTATTTTTTAAATGTGTGTATGTTAAAAAATAATTTAAAAACTGATTTAATGATTTCTTTTATCATGAAACAAAAAATAAAAAACATTTCGAAAATGGTTTTGTTCTCCCACACATGCAAACATCCTAATTTGTAGTTTTATTGTTCAAATAATGGTCTAATGTATTCTGACTCATTAAGAGACTTTAAACTCTTTAAATATATCAAAAATTACTATCTACAAGGCACTTAGAAATCAGAATTCCTAAATAAAAATAATTATAGGAAATTAAAATTTTAAAAAGAAATTAAAAAATAAAAACAAGAAAACACAACAAGATTGACTCAAATAATATATTTAAAGCCTCCTTTGAAAGTCTTCCAGAGTTGACGTTAACAAAGTAGACTCGTTTTTTTATTAAATTGGGTCTAAAAAAAACTCCTGAAAAAATATTAACCCATCTCAACAATCCAAAAAAATAATAATTATGATTTTTTGCTGTCAAGGAATGTTTTTTTTTTCTCTCTCCAAGAAATATCACGTGATGATAAAAAATTTATAATAATAGATTTCGAGTTTGAGATAATATGTATATTTCTTTTAAGAGTTTGGAACAATTTGGATTTTACTCGTTCATATGGACCACAAAATATATTTTCCAAAAAAATTTCCTCGATTAAAAAAAATGTTTTTTTATTTCTATTATATTTGTTTGACACGATAAAATTTTCTCTTGGATCTAACCATGTCCTACTAATTTAAATTTTGAGTTTATCCGTGCATTCTGTGCATGGCAAACCTCCATAATTACATGTATTCATTTAACTATTCAGCATCTTCAGTTTTTGCTAGCTCAATTACTTTAGTTGCTCTACCTTTATTTGTCTTTATAATTTTGTCCTTTTTTTCCTGCTCAATTACTTTAGTTGCTCTACCTTTATTTGTCTTTATAATTTTGTCCTTTTTTTCCTGCTCAATTACTTTAGTTGCTCTTCCTTTATTTATCTTTATAATTTTGTCCTTTTTTTCCTGCTCAATTACTTTACTTGCTCTACCTTTTTTTATCTTTATAATCTTGTCCTTTTTTTCCTTGCTCAATTACTTTAGTTGCTCTTCCTTTATTTATCTCTATAATTTTGTCCTTTTCCCCCTTGCTTTTATCTCTGGAAAGATCAGGAATTATTTAAGAAAAGCTAAGGGATTTGGGAAAATCAGCAGTATATGTCTTCTTCCCTCTTCTTTTTTATAATTCTTCAGCCTCTCGCCTTATTATTACCTGTTGCAAGAAAAGATGCAGTGGGAATTAAATGTGAATGTTGGCTTTGCATTCATCCTATCACTTGCCCTTTGCCTTTTGCTTTGATCAAGCCTCTTCGACGAGGTTTTCAGGAAATCTGGATAGCTCGGCCAATTTATACAAGTAAATGTTTGGCAACGTGGTTGAGAAAATAAAATTAAAAATAAGCTATTGTGCTTTTTTATATATATATAACCGTAGTGTTTAGGTCAGCTTACGCGCGTTTTAATTAATCTTCGGGTCTACTGAACATCCTATAAACTCAATAAACAGATAAAACACCACAGGGATGACAAATATGTATTGACAGGACTTGAACTGAAATGAGAAAAAAAGAACCTTACCTACTAGACCGTCAAACCAAATTCATGCCTGCTCTATTGCACATTTTATTATTATAAGTGGGGAGCTATATATATTACTTCAATTGTAACTCTTTTCAATGTTATTAGAACTTCTAGGTTTGTCTATGCTTCGCCTAATCTTCTTATTTTTTTTTGTCGAGTTTTATTAAATTAAAGAACGTGAATGAATCACTCAATATTAAAATTATTTTATTAAGTGTATGTTTGAGAGTGTGTTTTAAAATGTTTTTTATTTAAAAATATATTAAAAATATTTGCACAACAAAATAATTTAAAAACATAAGAAAATATTTTAAGTAATTGTGATTGAGGTTGATTTTGAAAGTGTTTTTCATTCATAAATATATTAAAATGATATTTTTTAAAATTATTTTTGATATCAGCACATGAAAATAATATAAAATAACATAAATTTTAATAAAAATTAAAAAAATTATTTATTTTCAAAAACACTTCTCAAAAATATTCCTAAATAACCCCTGAAATAAAAACAAAAATAAAACTTTTTAAAAGAGTTTTTCAAGTGATTTCCAATCACCTACCAAGTATTTTTGTCCTTTCTTCTAATGCGACAATTTTGCCTCTTCTCGTGTAACACGTCTACAATCATTTTTTTCGTCGCCCTGGTTCACGGCATGAAATGAACCAATAAGCAAAGGACCAAAAAGTCATCGAGCAAAAGTCAAATTTAAAAAATAAAAAACAAAACACGGAACTCTCTTCGAGGTGCGGCGTCGATGGTCATTGCGCTTACTGTTCACGTTAGCCATCTCCACTTTGAAGTGTGGATTCGAGAAAATAATCGGCAAAAGGTATGAAACTATTACTTAGGGTCTCTTTCGGTATTGTCTTATCTTGATGGACTGAGGCTAATATACTGTGTTATTCACGAGTAAAACAAATGTTTGATAATTGATTGTTATATATATATATATATATATATATATATATATATATATATATATATATATATATATATAAATAGAATTTCTTCTTAGATCGTGTTTGTTTACTTTAAAGTATTTTTTAAGAAAATAAGATATTGGAAATTATATTATTTTTTTGCTTTGTCGTGGAAAATTAGTTGAGAAATATTTTTTGGTGTTTGGCTATATCATAAAAAATAAAGTGAAAAATAACTTATTATTTTTTTTTCAAGTTTATCTAATATATATATAATATTAAATTTAATTATTTAACGCATACAAATGAGATATAAAAATATAATGGTAACTATATATATTTTAAATATAATATTAGAGATATATATTTAAATATTTTTTAAAGTAAAGTCTATTGATATTTTTTATTTTAAAACCTCAAAATATATTTATCCGTACTAAGAAAGCCAGATTAGTTAATGGAATTATGTAATAGCTAGATATTTGACCATCTCTTTTTTTGTTTGGAAGATTTTGTGTTAGGGATGAACAAATATTTTTTAGATACAATATTTTTTTTCATGGGGATATGGGTAATTACCCTTTTAATATATATCATTGAAGAATTAGAAAATAATATAAATATGTTACGTCATAGTGCATAGATATTAATGTCACATTCATACATATTAGTTTAAGGCCCTGTTTGTTTGCTGGAAAGTGGTTTCCTTTTGGAAAGTGAATTCCGGGGAAAGTGAATTCCTGAAAAGTGAATTCCGATGTTTGGCAGTGTTATGGAAAATGAACTGGAAAACACTTTCCAGTTTTTGTTTGTGTTATGGAAAATGAACTGGAAAATAATTTATTAATAAATTAATTTTTTTTTCAAGTTTATTAAAATAATGAGGAACAAATCTTACAAATTAAAAAGTTGAATGAGAATGAAATTGAAAAAAAATATAATTTCATAAATTATCTCAAATAAAATAAATAATAATCAAAATAATAGAGATCAAATCTAAAAATTTAAAAAAAAAATGAAAGGTGAATAAATTAAAATAATAATAATTAACATTTCATAAATTATTTCAAATAAAATAAGTAACAATAAAAAAAAATGAGGACCAAATTTGATAGATAAAAAATTTCAATAAAAAAATGATAAGAAAAAAGCAAATAACAATTATAAAAATAAGAATCAAAATTAATATAAAAATTAAATTTTAAGAGATGGAATTGAAAAATAAATATTCAAAAACAAATTATATATAGCAATCAAAAGTTTGAGGATCAAATTTGATATAATCAGTAAATAATGACATTTCTAAATTTTTCATAACTTCCGGAAAGTGTTTTCCGCCCAAATTTTCCGGAAAACACTTTCCTGAAAACCAAGCCAAATTTTTCTTTGACTGGAAAGTGTTTTCCGTTGACCGGAAAGTGTTTTCCGTTGACCAACTTTCCGGAAGACAAAGAAACACAGGAAAGTTTGGAAAGTGGTTTCCCGGAAAGTGGTTTCCCGGAAAGTGAATTTCAGGAAACAAACGGGGCCTAAATTAACAAATATGATTATATTTGTCAAATAGCAAACATCGACTTCTTATCCAAGTAAAATCATTTAAGCAATCATATGTTAGTGTTTCCAAGGAGCGTGATATAGTGGTAAAGAACATGATATTTGTCTTGCAAATCCTAGTTTTGAGACAGGACATGTTCATCTTCTAAAAATCTGGAATAATCAGAGTTTTATTCATTTCATCCAGAATCGTGAAAAACATCTTAAAATAAATAAAATTTTGTCGAATAAAAAAAAATCTTACATTGATTAACGAAATCTTGAGCTCATGTTTTCATTTTGCACCAACTAATCAAAAAACATCACAAAAAATGATCTCATCAGGATCTTCAATCTTCATTGCTTCTATACAACTCCTTAAAATCAAGCTAGTTTTTTTCTTAGGCTTTAAAGTGCAAATACTACATATCTAACCACTTCAATTAACTTTTCAACACCATCATTCCATCATCTATATAATTTCTTTTCCTATGTTACCTTTTCTTATGCACTAAGGAAGATGTCTTTTTTTAAAAGAAATTTTCCCCCCATATTTACCATTTTTTTCAATTGAAGTGTTTTGGTCTTTCTTTTTTCAAGTTGACATCACTATATGATTTAGTGTCTGTTTGATCATTTTTGATATTAATACATGAAAATAATCTAAAAACATCAAAAAAATTAATTTAAGTAAAAAAAATTTAATTTTTTTCAAAAATATTTTTAAAACGCAATGTCTAGGAGAGTCTTGAAATTTTTTATTGCTTCATATATATCAAGTTTTTTACTTGTCATGATTATGGCGTGCTTGTTCATGAAGTTTAGAATATACAATTGTTTTATTTCCTGCATAAAGTTTTAGAAACAAAAGTAAATATAGATCACAAAGAGTGTATTGTTTTATCATACCTTCATGTATAATTTCTATAGCCGTCTTCACAAAAGATATAATTTAAAGGTGGGAGAAGTCTTGTTTCCCTCGAGTGCTTTTTACGGTTAATATCTCAAGATTTGCAAGAGAAAGAACGAGTGGGGAAAACTCGCTCGGATGACATTTTTCGAGCTTCAAACTGAAGGTGTAGGAAAATTTCAAGCAATAACCATTTTTTTTAGTTAGATTTCTCAGTCAAAATTACGTGGAATGCAAAATTGGCCTTGGATAGGTTTATTGGTGTGGAATACAAGGTGATTTGAGGTGGAAATTTGATAAAATGAAAAAGGAAAACATGGGTTATACATGGGTTAATGGGAGTGTTTGACACTGATTTTGAAAAAAAAATGAAAAATTGGTGTTTTTAAATTATTTTAATATGATGATGTCAAAAATAATTTTAAAAAAATTAAAAAAATATAATTTTGATGTATTTATAAATAAAAAATAATTTTAAGAACAACCACAACCACAACCACAACCACAACCCTAAACAATCACTAAATATGCGTTATGTGAATCATCATGAATTAAATATATCAAGGATAATTGTCGAGATTATAAGTATATATTCAAGTGAAAAAAGTGATCGTGGTGATGATGAAAATTTATTGTTGAGAATAAAATATCAAAAATATTTATACATGTGACAAATTGTAATATTTTCTTTTTAAATTAGAAAAAGGCTATAGGAGCAAGTTCATCTGCTATAAGAAGAGCTCAGGTGATTTGAAGAAGTAAATGCCTAACACTTCGACTTTTTAAATTATTATATTTTTTATAATAAATTAAATTTAAAATGAGTTAGCCAAAAAATAAATCCAAGCTTGAGCTCAGCCGAGAATACGTGTAAATTAAATCCATACTACTTTATTTTATTTTTATACTCTTTAACTTGCCACTATATAAAGTGAAAGAGAATCTTTTTTAGTTTATTTTTATGCGAGATAAAAAGTATTGAGTTTTATAAAAATATATCAGTCGAAAGTTTTTAAAAAGTTTTTTTTTTTTTTTTCCGATCATACTAATATTCCATTTCATAAAATTTTGTTGAGGAATAATTTTCAACAAGGTTTTTATCCCTAAAGAAAACAACAGAGGGGTCCCATTTTAATTTTGACCTTAAATTATCTTTAAATAATGTATTGTATAAAAAAAATGCCAACACCACCGTGCCCTTTATAGTTATTATATGAGAGTTATGGCTGGAATTATTTTTTTATTTTTAAAAATTATTTTTTATATAGATATATGAAAAATTATCTGGAAACAATAATTTTTTAATTTAAAATAAAAAATAAAAAACTTTCAAAAAAAACTTTTGAAACAGTTGCACACATGATAAAAGGTATATTTGGTATTGCTTTTGCTTTTATGGTTGAGGTTTTAAAAAAAAAGTTTCATAAAAAAACATTTAGTTGTGATTCAAAATAAGTTTTGAAGTGTTTGGTTAAACTGTTTTTGAATTTGAGATTGATGAAAAGCAGTTTCATGTGTTTGATTATCAACTTTTTTATATTGCTTTTAACTTGTGAAATTACTTTAAAAGACATATATATAATTTTTTACATATTATAGATTTAATAATTATAATAATATAATGTAATTACTTGTAATGTCATCACAAACAATATCTATAATATCTATACATGAATATTTTTAATATGATTATATTAAGATTATTAAAAACACAAACACACACACACATACACACACACACATATATATAATATCAATTTAATTAAGTTTATTTATATTTTAATTAAGTTTTTAGATTTTTAGATTATTTTAATATAAAAATATAATAAAATAATATATAATATAATATAATTATATTCCACCCAAACCTCTCTCCCAAAATCCCACCCTAGCCCGCCACTCCTTTCCTCTCTCAGCTTGATAATATTTTTGAGATATGAAGATAAGCAGCCACCCAGAGCATGAAAAACAGAAACTTCCTATTTTTTATAAAACTGAGCTTCACTTATTTTTTACTATGAGATTCATAGCTGATTGCCAACTTTTCTAGCGTTATCGAACGTTCAATTCATAGTTTTTTTTTTAAGAGTGTGTTTGACATTGCTTTTATTTTTGTGGTTGAGGTTTGAAAAAAACAGTTTAAAAAAAACGTTTTTACTGTGGTTCAAAATAAGCAGTGAAGTGTTTAGTTAAAAATGTGGTTGAGTTGGAGATTGAAAAAAAACAGTTTTGGGTGTTTGGTTACCAAGCTTTTCATATTGCTTTTAACTTGTGAAATTACTTTAAAGGGTATATATATAATTTTTTTAAATATTGTAAATTTAATAATTATAATAATATAATGTAATTAATAATTCATGAAAAAACAAATGTTTTTTTAATTCTCCCATCAAACTACTTGCAATTTCATCACGAATAGATATTTTCCTTCTATTAGGACCGATCTGTATCTACATATTTTTTTATTTTTTTAAAATATATATTTTAAAAAAAGAGGTGGGCAGAGGGCAACCCAATCAAATTGGGCCTAAGCCAACTTTGTTGGACTTGGGTTGGGCTGAGTGCAGGCCTAGCCCAAGTCCAGCTTAAAAACAAAAGAGGTGAAACAGTGTGCTGCACTGTTCACGTCTTCTTCGCGTGACAGTGCAGCGCACCTGTGCACGTGAATTAAGTCACGTGCACAGTAACTTCCGGCCGACCACCAAGATAACTTTAACGGACGATACCGACAAGTAGAGGAGGTAACGGATGATGCCGGTGGGTAGAGGAGGGTTAGGTGGTTCTTCTTGTGGTGGTGGCGTCTGAAATGGTGGCCTGTGGTGGCCGGAGGCAGCGTTGGAAGGTTGCGGTATTGTTCACGGACCATGACGAGAGCTTCAACGGACAATGCCGATGGGTAAAGGAGGGTTAGGTGGTTCTTCCTGTGGTGGTTTCGTCGTAAATGATGGCCTGTGGTGGCCGGAGTCAGCGATGAAAGGTCCTGGCATCCATGGCTGTTTTGGAGAGAGAGCTTCTGTTTTGGAAAATATATCATATCTTCTTTCTCATGGCCGTGGCTTGTGAAGCATGCACTGTCCTGTGGTCGTGGCTTCTCTCTCAATCGGCCATGGCTGTTTGCGCGTGCAGAGCTGGTGTCTGCTTGGCGAAGGAGAGCTACATGCATCAACAACTCGACGAAGGATTTTGTGCATGGCAAAACAATAAGCAATCACAGGAATCGCGTCAAAAAAAATTGTTTGCAATCGCAGAAAAAGCATGTATTTGCTGCTTATCATCGACCGTGGTTTGGATCGTTTTTTTGGTGGGTCCCACATGAATTAATCTGCGTTTTTTTATCTTACTAAACACTACAAATCAACTTATCATTCGAAATACCAGTAGGATTGCAATGCCAAACAAGCACTTAATAGCTTTCAATCGGAGGTGTGGCCGAACTCCCAAACGGCCTCAGAATAGCGTAGTATAAATGCCTCGAATTACTGGTCCAGATTGCAGAAAAATAATAGAACTCAGTCAAAGTTGAAGAATAGCCATGGCCGAATGGGTAATCTATGATTTTGTTCTACTCGTCAACTTTCTAGTACACACTACACCAGCAGGGTTGTCTCAGATCCGGCCCATAAAATTTAAAGTGACAAAAAACTCGTAGACCCCACCTCTTTTTCAAAAATTTTAAAATCGTGACGGCGCTAAGATACTTCCAAATTGACCATCAATCACAGTTTCCCACGTGTCAAGTCTCTCTCTCTCTAGCCCACGTGGGATCTCTCAGCTCCGTCGATGAAAATCTCTCCCAAATCCCACCATCACTGGATAACTTTCTTGAGAATGCACCTAGAAAAACGCCGTCGTTTTCCTCCTTCGTCCCCGATTCAGGCTAATATCACTACCCACCTAAATACTCTTTCGCTCTAAAATCTTTTTCATCTTTTCCCTTGTTTTAATATATATTTTCAGTCTCTCTCTCTCTCTATCTAAAAACTATATAAAAATAACTTTTAAGTATTTGATAGACTCCGTCTCTATTGAATTTTCCTCTTCTTCCTTTTAGAAATCAATTCACACTTTTAAACATTCATAAAAATTACTCCTTTTCTTACCCCCTTTTCTCTCTCTGAATACTCTTTTTTTTTTCCTGTCCCTTAATTCTCATTTGGTGTGTTTGCTCGTTTACAGTGAAATATTCGCGTTTGGAATCATCGAAAATGCGGAATTGTAAAATGAGGATCGAGATCCTTGATTCAGTTGTACACACCTTTCACTTATAGCGATGCGAGATAAAGTCAGTTAATTTTATTTCTAAACGGTGTTTTGGATCTCGCAGAAACAGGAAGCTAATATTTTAATCAATTTGAGCTTCCAATTCTGCGAGATTCTTTTTTTTTTCTTTCTCTGGAGAATTGGATTGGTATTAGTGTAGATAAGGTGGATTTAGAGGCAAAAATAATAATGTCGAAAGTGATATACGAAGGGTGGATGGTGAGGTATGGAAGGAGGAAGATCGGGAGATCATTTATTCACATGAGGTATTTCGTTTTGGAGCCTACGCTTCTCGCTTATTACAAGAAGAAACCAGAAGATAATCAGGTAATTGTTTTCTTTTCTTTTTTATCACGATCATGTGATTTTTTTGGTTTATTTGAAAAAAAAGGGAATGGAATGCAAGTATTGAGTTATCGTAAAGCGTTTTATGAATGTTAAATATTTTAGGTGCCAATCAAAACCTTATTGATAGATGGTAATTGTCGAGTAGAGGATCGAGGCCTGAAGACTCAACATGGACATGTAAGTTGTGCTTTGTTACTTGGCATAATAGTGATGATGCATTGTTTGTCAGTGAATCGGATTAGGAGTCGTTATCGAATAGGTTTTTCTGTCACTCCTATCTGTCCTTGTTCATGTTACTGTGGACGTGCTCTCGTTGTGAACTGAAAGTTAAAGCAAATATTGTGATTCATGGATTGTAATGATTGTTTTAATTTTTACTTTTCTACTGCTTTCTGTCTTTCTGGTGACTTTGCATTCTCTAACATGGATGCTTTTTGTTGATAGCTTACTAAGTAAGCTGTGATATTGTTTTTCTAGTGGGGGATTGCTATAGTGTTTTTTTTTTTTGTTGATTAAATTATTCCTTATCTTTTTTCCTGCAGATGGTTTATGTTCTATCTGTTTATAACAAGAAAGACAAGTATAATCGAATCACAGTAAGCAGTTTTTTGCTTTTAGTTTGTGAATTAATATTCTATCTCTTATTTTCCCCTAGTATTCCAAGTATATTTTGTGTTGCTGTTTTAGAAATCCAATTAAGAAGCTGGTATCTGTTCTTTAGCACTTCCGTTTCACTTGCTCTTGCACTTAAGGTTGACCTTTGGACTTCAAAGTGGTAGATGCTCTTTAGCCTGCCAGTGATAGATTAGTTTGAATTTTGGTATAACATTCTGGCAGTTTCCAATTGAGCCTTGAATAATTTTTTCTCTATTTTCCTATTGAGCTAATTCTTTTTGTCAATTAATGATCACCTAAGATCATTGGAGCCTGGAAACTGCAGAAAAATATATGAGACCCTCCCTGCCTTTTTCTTCACCCTCATCTATCCTTGTCGTTATAACAGCAATTCTTGTTGTTATCTGCCTTAGAAATATGCAGAAATGAGATATCCCTTTGATTACGACATGTTTAACATTTTGTGCTTCATTAGTTGCTCATTTGTTGTGGCATCAGAATTCATAGTGGAAAAATACGACCGTTGTGAGCTATTTTCTTATTCCAGATGGCAGCATTTAACATCCAGGAACAATTGATGTGGAGGGGAAAAATTGAATTTGTAATTGATCAGGTCAGTACGCTTCAGAATGTGTTGAATGTCCAAATTCCTTTTATAATATGGCTTCAATTTAAGGCACTGATAATATAACTATTATACATTTTCCTTTTTAAAATTGATGGTTCCATGATGATTCCTTAGATTATCCTTTCTATTGTTAAGTAATCTTGGTGAACTATAAACTGTTCTGATGGCTCTATATTGAACATTTTGCGATTCCATACATCCATACATGTGCTAGATAACTGGATCAAATGATTTATATGTGACTCATTGCTTGCTAATATATATGCAGCATCAGGAGTCCCAAGTTCCTAATGGTAACAAATATGCCTCATTCGAATACAAATCTGGGATGGATAATGGGAGGACTGCTTCTTCATCAGATTGTGAAATTCAGTGAGTGCCTTTTCAACATTCTTTCTCTTCTTGTGTTGGCTGTAATTCAGTTTCTCCTGTTTTAGAACTTTTTCTTTGCTTGCCATTGTATGATGGAATAGATACTGGAAAACCTATCCTGTATTTTTGCTAGGTGTAAATATGATTTTTTTTCATCTTTCCTGACGTTATAAAGTTTTTATTATATTTTAAGCTGGCATTCTGTACTGTTATACTGATCCCAATAGCTGGTGCCGGTTTTATCAATCATTTGAACTGCTGTTGGAGCTAATTTTACCAGTTATTCTTTCTGATGTGGAAATCTTGGATGAAAAATGAATAATCGCAGGTTCATTGCACATGAGGATGAAGATGAGAGCCATTCAAATTTGTTGCGGAGAACAACCATTGGAAATGGTTCTCATGCTTTCCTTTTCTTATTGACTTCAAGTTAATTTGATGCAATCTTCAAGCAAGTCTCATTTTTTTTTCCTTCTTGGCAGGCCCACCTGCTTCAGTATTTGACTGGACACAAGAATTCGATTCAGATTTGACCAACCAGAATGCCAACAACCAAGCATTCTCCAGAAAACATTGGCGTCTTTTACAGTGTCAAAATGGTGATTTATTTTTCCTAGCCTTTTGTATTATTTAACAGTTCATTACATTGCTGATATTCAAGGAAGCATAGCAATTTTGATTACTTCCAATGTTTGCTTGTATATGATAGGACTCCGCATTTTTGAAGAGCTGCTTGAAGTCGAATACCTTGTATGGAACTATTTAGTCATTTGCATGAAGTGAATGATTTTGTATGCTATGTTTTAGGCTGTTATTTGTTTTTTACACCACATCTTGTTTCATGATGCAGCCAAGGAGCTGTAGTCGAGCAATGAAGGCTGTAGGTGTTGTTGAGGCTAGCTGTGAAGAAATATTTGAACTTGTAATGAGCATGGATGCTAAACGGTTTGAGTAGGTGTTTTCCTCTTTCATCCTCCATTGCTCTTGAAGCATTGTTTATGCAACAAAAACTGCACTCTCCACATGCCCCCCAGACAAAAGAGCACATGCAAAACCTTGATCTCAAAAAACTTTGAAAAGCTTTAATCAAGACATCCAATATCACATATTTTATATTAAACGTTTTGGGTGGCATAAGTACTTTTCTGAAGGGTTGAGAACTTATACCAGCAATCTATCCTCATCATATTACTTTTTCCTGCCTTGCTTTACATATATCACCCATTATCGATGGAACAAAATATTATCAAATTATGATCTGAACCTTGTTTTGGGGTGGAGGGTGGTGGGGAGTGGGCTAGTGGTCAAACCTCACCCAGGCTAGGTATGTAGACTTATTCATGAACCACTAGTGTAATTACTTGAATGGAGTTGTCGGGTTTTCACTTTTGTTCTCATGCTCTGCCCATGATGCATGTGCTTGCACAATTCATGAGTAATTTTTTCCATGCCATATGCAGGTGGGATTGCAGCTTCCAGCATGGTAGTTTAGTTGATGAGGTGGATGGACATACAGCAATACTCTATCATAGACTTCAGCTGGACTGGTTTCCTATGTAATCTCCTCTCCCAAATAATTCACATTCTTGCATATATATTATGATCAAAATGGAAGTATTTCATGCTAGAGTGTTATTGGTCTTGTTTTAGATGTGAAATAGTAAAGTCTTATCAAACTCAAAGTAAGCTTACACTTTGCAGTCGAATCAATTGTGTCACAGCCTTAATAGGTATTACCTAAATTTGTTTTTTTTTAACTAAGAAGCATGAATATGAATGCTGGATATGTGCTTATCTTAAAAAAAGAGTTGAGATATCAATGGGAATATGCTGATAAATATGTATTTTATGCACTACCATCTGTATTATATTAATTTTAACCATAAACATAAATAAACAATGACTTACAGATTACAAGTTCACAAAGCTGAGTAAGAAACTTAAGCTAATTGAAACAAAACAAGTGTTAAGTTTGAAATTCTATTAGACTAGGAGATATGTTCACCTTGAATTTAACAAAAAATGTCATTATGTTGTCTTAATAAGAGTGTCTGTGAAGTATAACACTATCACAAAATAATCATGTCTGACTTGTTGCATAAATCGATTTTTAGTAATTAACTTGATCAAACAAAATTATATAATTTAAATATGGTGGGCCTGAAATAATTGATCTTCACGTTAGCTTGCACAAAGATGAGCAGGGTTTCTCATTATCTATGCAAACCAAACAATATTCTTGAGAAAAATGTAGGCTGTCCTAATTCAAGGTGGAATTTCACTTGCTTGTGGAAATGAGGCATTTATTCATTCTTTATTTCTTACAAATGAATGGGTTGCAGATTTGTGTGGCCGCGTGACCTTTGCTATGTGAGATATTGGCGACGAAATGATGACGGTAGCTATGGTAAATTGTTTGGCTTGTCTTCACCTTATTTGATCTTCTAACCTGTCACAAGCTTTAGAAATATCCTTCTTGTTATTGTGCAGTTGTGCTATTTCGTTCTAGAGTGCATGAGAAATGTGGTCCACAACCAGGTTATGTGCGGGCCCATATCGAGAGTGAGTTCTATTTGTGCCTTCAGTTTATGCTTAGAAATCTGAGATCAGAATTTAGATATTTAGTTTTTGGCTATATTCTGCTTTTACAGGTGGAGGTTTCATTATTTCCCCTTTGAAACCTTGTAATGAGAAACCCAGAACACAGGTGCAGAACCTTATGCAGATTGATCTAAAAGGATGGGGTGTTGGTTATGTTTCGTCATTTCAGCAACATTGTCTTCTGCAGATGTTAAATAGTGTTGCTGGTGAGATACTTCTTCACCTCTTCTCGCTCAAGTCTTCCATTGTTGTAAGGAATTGATGTCACTCTTATTTGCTAAAATTTTGAAACCCTGTGTGTAGCCATGGGTACATGCTTTGTGTAGTGTGTACATCCTTTAGTCAAGAAGCTTGTATTGGGTGATAGAAGAGATGGGAAAAGCATAATACTAGAGAGGAAATAGGGTAGAGAAGAGGGAAGAAAGGGGCAGAGGAGTAGACAAAGACGGGGAAAGATATGAAGGAAAGAAAGAACTGTATGAAAGCATAAGTTTCAAATCCCCATAGTAGTTGAACTACGGTTAAACATGATAGTAGGAGTCCTTATATAGACATCTAACTCTAACAAAACCCTAAATAAAATAAGAAATACAATAAAATTTCTATATACTCTTAAAGATTATAATAGCTTAAAATAAGTTGATTTTCTAAATATAATAGACTATAAACTAAAACATCATCTCTAATTTTCTTATGAATAATGTATTGCAAATCTTCTATTTATTCAAGCCATCGGGGTTGGAGGAATGACTTGAAATTCTATTTTTTCTATACTCACATCCTTATAGCACCCAAGCTACTGCAGTAGTTTATTCATCATTTCCTTTTCTTTGTTTCCTTTGTCAAAGCAACTGTAGCTAGTCTATCGAGCCTTTTATATTCTTTTCTTTGTTTTCACTGATCATTGACCCATTCATTGATATGATCTTTTGTGGGGTCCCCCAATTAAGAGTGATATTTTTTTGTCATTGATGTTGGTTAAATAGTGTTGATGCCAAAAGTACAGTGTTTAAATTATCAGACAAGAAAGGAGTATAAGAACTTGTAACAGTTCTATTGTTGCTTTAGTTTGATTTTTGTAGTTTGTGCTGGTCAAATATGCAAGCACTCCAATCTGAATGTGCTACTTTTTCTGGTTTATAATTTGCATTTTCTGGCAGGACTGCGTGAATTTTTTTCCCAGACAGATGAGAGAGGTGCCCCTCCAAGAATCCCTGTCATGGCCAATATGGCATCAGCTTCTGCTCCATCAAAGAAAAATGTAAAGCTGCAAGAATCTTCTGTTCATCCTACGCCACCTCTTGATCAGATAAATGCTGCTAGCAGACACTCTGTAATGGATGAAGACACTGATGATGATGAAGAATTTCCAATAGCTGAAGATGAACAACAGGTGTGTTTTATGCTTGTTCCCTATCTGTTTTTTGCTGTCTTGTAAACACTTGTTTTTTCTTCAATTTTCAGGCTTTCCGAACCAGGCACGAGAACGATGCAAAGAGAACAGGTGAACTGCATGTCTGAAATTTTACTTAGTGTTTTTCATATCAATAAGTTCAATCTTTTGTTGCACTATTTGGATATTTAATAACAATCTTGTTAACAGCCTTGGAAGAAGAACCGGTTGATCAAATCGATTTATCCTGTTTTTCGGGTAATCTACGCCGTGATGACCGTGACAATGCCCGTGACTGCTGGCGAATATCTGATGGAAACAACTTCAGAGTTCGTAGCAAGCGATTTTGTTTTGACAAATCAAAGGTCCTCTGATATTTTACTTATATTTCCTTTAAATATACACGCCCTGGAGTTATAAATTCACCATCTTATGAACTTGTTAGGCTCACTCTTGTTGCTTTCCATGCAATTTGCATATGAAGGTCCCTGCAGGAAAACATTTAATGGATCTTGTTGCTGTTGATTGGTTCAAAGATACAAAAAGAATGGATCATGTTGCCAGGCGTCAAGGATGTGCTGCACAAGTAAGAACCTCTCTGCCCTACCCCTCCCCCCTCATTTTGTGCTGTTCATTTCAGACTTTCAAATTGACTCTGGTAAAACAGTCTTATTTTTGTGTGTGGTTGTCATCTCAGGAGCTTTGTGTGCTTTTACCATGCACAGCTCCAATCTGGGCTGCAAAATATAAAAATTTATCCCTTTTCAGGGAATTGCAGTATTTTTAACTGTGTTAAACATGATATTCCCTAAAAGGTGGATTATCTATACCTACCTGCTGCTCTTTGCAGCAAGGTTCACCTACATTTTTTTGCCAGTTCATGAACCTTGTTAAATAAAATATCCATCAAGCTGCAGTTAGTTTATGTTTGGTTCAAAGATGTTTATAGTCATAAATTTATCTGTAGTCCTAAGAGATCAAACAACTTGGTCAACTATGTTTTTGTTGATAGTATTATTATTAGCAAGTCTATGGATCTTAATTCTGTTAAGACTGTAACATGTTTATGGACTTTTAAATGTTTCTGTAGGTTGCTTCAGAGAAAGGGCTTTTCTCTGTGGTTTTTAATTTGCAAGTAAGTTTATCTAACTTGGTGTGAATTTCAATTGCATCATTTGGAGGCTGTACAAGGATAACCCTGTTTATATTTTGACAGGTACCTGCTTCAACACACTACAGTATGGTATTTTATTTTGTGACGAAGGAATTATTACCTGGATCTCTCTTGCAACGGTTTGTTGACGGTGATGATGAATTTCGCAACAGTAGGTTTAAGCTTATTCCATCAGTTCCCAAGGTACTCATCTTTCTGTTCCTCATGTTTTCTCAAGTGTTTTTTTCAGGATGCCAGGGCCATCAGAGGCCATGATTGCTGTATCTAGATAAATATGGATGATCAGCAATGCTGGTCAGCCTTAGGAACTACCTTTTGATTGCCTAACACATGCTAAAAGATTAGTATATGGAGACTGACTTTTTCTGTATGAAGAGACATGGAACCATGTTGGAGAAATTTTTCAAACACAGTTGGCTACTATACATTTTAAAGATTTGATTGAGCCAAAATGACCGAGTTGCTTTCTGTAATAAATCTCGCAGGGTTCATGGATAGTGCGGCAGAGTGTTGGAAGCACCCCATGCTTACTGGGAAAAGCAGTTGATTGCAACTATATCCGTGGTCCCAAGTACCTTGAGGTAAATACCATTCAAATTTCTTTAGTTCCTGGTATTTCCTGTGAGTTACTTGCCCAGCACTAATAGTTTGGTCTAACATGGTTCATGTAATTGTAGGTTGATGTTGATATTGGTTCTTCTACTGTTGCAAATGGAGTCTTGGGACTTGTAATTGGTGTAATTACAACATTGGTGGTTGACATGGCTTTCCTTGTACAGGTATTTGTGCCATAGAGCCATCTCAAATTATTGTATGAAAACTGAAGTTTTGGGTAAAAAAAATTTAGACTCGTGAACAAGCCACTGACTTAAAGCAGACGAGGACAGGTGATGATTCCCTAACCAGAGCTGGAACAGCAATCTAACCAAGCCAGCTCAAGTTAATAGGCATTTGCCCCATGAATCATTCAACCTAATAATAAATTTTGATCTGTTTTGATATTGCTAGAAACCAGAGTCTTCCACTTTGTAATGACAGTTTTTTAGTTTTTTGTTGGCCTAAAACAACTTTTAACCCAATAGGGAAACCCTGGCTACAAAATTTGGTTAGAAGAGTTTCTAGTTGTGCAAATTAAAATAAAAGGAAGCACTTTAGATGTCCATCTCATGTTTTATGCTTCCCGGCTCTGGACACTGATGTCATTTGATGAGTAATCCCGCGTGTTCTGCTGGATACTCCTTTTCAACATCTTGCTTTTTAGCCTTTCTTTTCGTAGCAATTGCTACACCAAATAGACAGCCTTAGGAGATAGATGAAAGAAAGCAGTGTTCACAAGGATTAAAAGTGTTCCAAACAATATTCTCCATTTTTAACCTTGCTACTTGTAGTGGAAAATGAGTATGATTGCAATGATGATCTTTATTTCCTCTCCTTGTTCACAAGCTATGCTGAAATTTTCGACATATTAATGTGTCGTTTTTAATGATCAGAAAGTTGCGGAGCAACTGCAGTAGTAGGGTGTCTAAAGGCACAGCTACAATTTGTGAATTCTGTTATATATGGCATTGGAGTATTTGCTACAGTTAGTGGAATGCTCCCTGACTCAGCATTCAGGTGGAGGAAAAAGTAGTGGCTAAGAATATGAGAGATGGGAGCATTGCTTCAAGTGCATCGAGATATTGAATAGCTGCTGTTCAGATGATGTTTGTCAACTATTCTCGTGCTTTAAGATTTATGCATAGAGGCGTGGATAGAGATTTGCAACTCCCTATTTTGTTGGCCTGTACAAGTTTCTTCTCTTAATTTCCCTTTTTCTGCAGGCTAACACTACAGAAGAATTGCCAGAGAGGCTGATAGGTGCCGTCCGTGTTTCTCATATAGAGCTCTCATCTGCTATCGTTCCTAAACTGGATTCAGATCCCTCGTGACTGACAGAAATCGTTATATTCTCCACTGATTTTACACAATCATTTGTTTAGATATATGCTTTCATCCCATTTCCACTTTCATTTTTTGCTGTATCATTTACTGGAATGGTCATTGGTGTTCTTTAATGGAATTTTGTATGAAAAAATAGTGGAAGGAAATTTGTTCAGTTAATTGTTGCTCCTTCCACTGTTTCTATTATCAAATAATAGCTATATTGGCGTATCGTTCTGTCCTCCACTACATGAATACAGTGTATGTGTCTGCACTACAAACAAATCATTCTATTTGCTGTTCCTTGTTAGATTTAGCTTTTATAGAATAAATTATTTTTCAATTAAATTAAATCAATTGATTGAATATAATATAATAATAATTATCTGAAGTTTAAGTTTTACACGATTTTATAAAAATATTGCTTTCATCTAAACATTTTATTATTTTTAAAATACAGCTTATGGCACTAATCTATTATTTGCTATAGGTTTGTGCTAGTCCACGTGTACAAAATAGGTTAAAAGTTTGGCTGGGTTCTTATTTTCGCTGCCTAGGACCATGCTTCATTGTATTTTCATGTTGCGAAGCTGTAATTATATTTAGAAATGCAATCAATATCAATTATTAAAAGTCACAACTGCCCCTGTGTTTGTATCAATTTGACAGGTAAGCCCTGGTTACATGTCGACTTTTTTTTTTGTAACAAGTGATGTATATAGTTATATACAGTTCAGGTGAGGGAATGGAATCGAGATCCTCTATTTCGCGTCACGTCACTTTCATCATTAAAGAAAAATACGGATTTTCAGAGCACGCTCGCGAGTCCCCACGGAATAGAATTCGTTGAAAAGGACGATCTCCAGATTACTATAACGTTGGATCTTGTGCACCTGCAGCTCTGCTTCTTCCATCAAACTCCCTTTAAAGTTCAAAGATTGCACCGCACAGATTTCCCATTCAGATTTAGACAATAGTTGAGGGAACAGCACCGGAAAAAATGCAAGTGAAAAGGGTATAGCTCTTTATTTGGAATAAAACGGAACGGAGAAGGCATTCAACTGAAAGAAAACAAAAAAATTGAAGGGGAAATAAGCAGATTCTGTACAGCACACTGCGTATACAACATGTTATTAAGCAAAGCTAGATCAAGTGGCTAAGCTCAAACGACTGCCTTCTGGTTTACGAAATCCCTGAAGGCATCTAAAGATTCCATCGAGCTCGCTGGAAATCCATGCTTAAATTTAGCACCAAGCAAAGCTGCTCTGTTTTTGACATCTTCATCTGCAAATAGACTCTCTATTCCCTTGATTATATCATCTTTCTTGATCATCTGTGAGAGATCATCAGAAATCATGCGCCCAATTTTGAGATGCTTCACTATCAGTTTGGCATTATAGTTCTGGTCACCTCTGATTGGCCATGCTAAAAATGGGATTCCACGTCCGATAGCTTCCATGGTAGAATTCCATCCACAATGTGAGAGAAAACCACCCACTGACGGATGGCTTAGTATCAGCAGTTGTGGTGCCCATCCACGTATTATCATACCTCTTCCGCCCACTCTTTTGTCAAAATCAAGAGGAATATCATCTTTTTCAGTCTCGGCACTAGGTTCACCACCTTCTGAGAATCCTGGTGGCGGACCTGGTCTGCCTGAACCAGGTTGGATCACCCAGATAAATGGCCGGTTTAATGCTTCCAAAGCATTTGCCAAATGCCGATTCTCCTCCATTTCAGGACCCACTTCACTACCAAATGACACGTATACTGCCGAACCAGGTGGTTTTGAATCCAACCATGATACCACTTCCTCTTCGGTGACATTTGACCGCCGGCCGGCTCGAATTTCATGGTCATGAAGAAGTGAACCAATGGATTTCCAATAGAGTTCGGGCAGTAATGGACCAATATCCCAAACTGGTTTCTTAACTTGATCAACTAGATATTGAATGAATGGATGCTCAAGCGCATCACATGTATTGATCATATATGCAATCGAGCTCTTCGCTTCCTCCAACCATGGTGGTGGTGCACCGGCTTTCGGTGGACCCATCATCTTAGACGGGCCCGTATCACCTGGTGGTCTAGGAAAACCGCCTATTGGACCGGGTTGTCCACCCAGGCCAGGCGGACCACCTCCCCTACCACCCGGGCCGCCTCCTCTACCACCCGGGCCAGGCGGACCACCTCCTCTACCACCCGGAGGCATGTGGGGCCTACTTTTAAGGTCGGAGTCTGTAAGAGCCATTTCCTCCGGTAAACCATGAAGTAAACGGATCTCCCCAGGCTTCAAATCATCCAGGTGGGCTTTCCACATGGCATACTCCATGGCTGCTGAGCAAGCACCAGATGTAAAAAACCCAATGGTTGGAACCTCAAACTTTGCAAAAATTTCAAGATTCCAGCTCATCATAACATCAACAATAACACAAGCGGGTTTTCTTGACACCGGGTTCAGTGATCGGGCTGAGATGAGGTCTTCAAGGCTCTCTGCCATCTGGTTGTGATGCCCATGGGGAGGGAGAAGCGGGTCAGGTCCTGGATGCTGCTGCAAAGGTGGTGGAGAAGAGGGTAATTCAGCTATTTCAAGAAGTGGATATTGGCTAATGGAGGAGGGGACAGCGGAGGCGCAGTCAGAGGGGACGATGAGGGTGGTCTTGAGGTTTCTTGATGCTATGTGTTTGCAAAGTTCAATACTTGGGAGGAGGTGGCCCTGCCCAAAAAATGGAACAACCCATATCTCTTGAGTCATTGCTGATAATGCTGGTTTCTTCTGTTTACCTGATAATCTAGCTTCTTCTCCAGCTAGCTTTTTATAAAGGAAGAAGAAGACTTAATCAGAAAGAAATGGATTAACGAAGGACTGTTTTGACTGTTCGTTGGGCACGAGGCTGACTGTCGACCTGAGAAAGACGAACCAACCGTGTCGGTTTTTTTTGTTTTTTTTAAGGCTAACCGACGATCGTAGCGAGGGAACTCTCCAGCAAAGGTGGATCGGATAAGATCAACTTTTGGACAATATTCTCACTTGTGTTTTTTAAACTTAATTACTGAAATGAGGAATTAACAGATTAATGCTAATTTTATAGAATAATTATTTATTTATTTTTATCGAAATAATTGAATCTTAGTGGTTTTTTTTTTAAATATTTTCCAACATTTTTTAATTTAAAAAAAACAAATTAATAAACAAGCTACAACAAGAGGAGAAGGGTGGGTGAATAATCGATGATAAATTGGAAGAGCAGATTATGAGGATGAATTCCAAATACAAAATAAAGTCCTCTTATCAATGATTTATTTCTGGTTCATAAAGTCACCGAAAGCATCCTGCGCTGCCTCAGAAGTTGCATCATCAAATCTTACTTTATCCCTACCATCCGATCAACGCATATCTTCACCACCCCGGATCACTGATCAAACTATCTCACGATTGCCGATGCTTCTCGGGTGGCAGTGGGCCCACTCCCCATGTCGGCCATGTATTTAATAAACGGACCATCAAGATCATCACACGTTTTAAACATCGAAGCCACCGACCCTTCCATTACTGAGACCCATGGAGGTTTGTCACCCGGTTCGGGTGGGCCTCCTCCACCGGGTTTCCGGCCCACACACCTGGGGGCCCATATTCTTTTCTCTTCAGACCCCAGTAAGTTATGGCCATTTCTTCCGGTAGCCCGGGAACTAGACGGGTCTCACCAGGCTCATCACCATCACGGACCTTCCACTCCCCCCACTCCATGGCAGCAGCACTCGCGCCAAAAAGTGAAAAACCCAATCACAGGAATACTGAATTTCCGGAAAACATGTTCCGTCCAGCCCAACTGGAAATCAATAGCGGCACAAATTGGCAGGGGCAAATCATGAACTTCGCACCTGCTGGAGAGGTGGGCACGGAGGTCCTAGGCAGCTTGTTGGCTTAAGAGGCCGGATCAGTGGGTTTTGGGCGAAAGAGGAAGGAGTGGCAGAGGAGAGGGTAGAAGAGACAACGAGGGTAGTGTGGTAATTGCGTGTATTGAGTTTGTTGCAGAGGTCCATACAAGGGTTGCACGGTGACATCGCTCATGATATGCGCGAGTTTGTTTAATTTGCAAAGATCATTTCCGAGTTAATTGAGAAAATATGAATGCTATGAACACGTGCTCCGGCATCATAAAATTAATTAGTTTAACATAGAAACGAAGATGGCCGCTATTAATAAAATAAATTCAAAATTATATGAACTAATAACTCGTAAAAATAGTTGAGATTATTAATTAAAAACTAGAATAAAAAGTCGATCTATATAATTATTATTTTTATATAAATGTAAGCTATATAGAAAGCCTTGCTAGTTGATGATGATATAAGTGCAATAAACTATGAAATAGAAAGAAAAAAACAAAAACATTTATTAAGTCATTTTTTATTTAATAAATATGATAAGGGTATTTTTTTTTATTTTTTTTTAGTATAATTAGCCTCTTGTATGAAACTTCTGAAAGACTAGCTAGAGTTCTTGGTTACCATAAAATTAAATGACATTTTTTTTTTAATTTCCCATATCAATCCTAATTAGCTCTCTAAGATATCCCATGCGACATGACTAAATAAATAATTTTTCTCTATATAATTTAAATCATTAAAATTCTTATAAATATTTATTTTGATTCTTAAAATATTAAATAAAGAATAGGTTTTGAAAACGGCTTCACGTGTGTGTATACGAATAATAACTTAATGATCAAATAATGTATGTATAAAAATAAATAACCAAAGTGTGTGTATTAATATTTTATTTTATATAAGATTATAAATAATACTTAAGTAATGAATGCTCGTAAAACCCAATAAATATTTATAATTTTATAACTTAATATATGTATATTCTTCATATTATATTAAATGATAGAATATACTTGTGTAATGGATACCCAAATAGATATATAAAATGCAATGAATAGGATATGAATATTTGTGCGAGGTGAAAATTTGTTGTTACCTCAAGTTATTTAGTATTGAAATAATTGACAAATTGACAGGTGGCAGTTGGCTCTTGAAAAGCATGGAAGAAGAAGAAGCAGGGCTGTTTGGAGACCTTAAATTTTCATAGCTTTTCAAAAAGTGTTTCGTGTCGAAATACATCAAAATAATATTTTTTTTTATTTTTTTAAAATTATTTTTGACATTAGCACATCAAAATAATTTAAAAACACTAAACTGCCGGTTTTTAAAATGAAAAAAAAAATGCAATTTTTTTGGAAACCATAGTTGAAAAAGCTAAAACAAACAGGAGTTTGAATCCTGCTGTGATCATCATCTTTAGAAGTAGAATTGAAAGACAGAATTACAAATATTGGAGAATTATAAATAGCGTTTCATGTACTCCTCCACTGTGGTATACTTGACTTCTGGATAAAGCTTCGAAGCCTCCTCTCCTTCATCACCAATTTCAAATTTTGTAAGGCATCCCTCGAAACAAACATGGTAGTAATGTGTCAATCCAACTTGCTCAGCATAATCTTGCTCTTCATTTTTGTTCAAGGAAACAAAACAAGCGAGTTGATTAGGCATTATCCAGACAAATTCGAACTATTTGATTAAACCAGTCGAGTTTACGCATGCATATCTAACCTCTCATGGAAGCCAGGAACTCTTCCGAGGAGATTGAAGATTTACGCAGCTCTTTCCCGATGAGCTTCTCCCATATCTGAACTACTTCTCTCTGAGATAGTATGTTTTTGGGAGGCATAATGTAAAGAGTCTTGTTCAGGGTCCGAGGATCATCTATGGCCATGATAGTGTACGTGGCTATGTCATCTTCATCAAGATAAATTGCTGTCGAATCAAAATACACGCATGGTAAGAAATTATAACATGTTTTTCTTTTTAATTAAACACATTGTCGAAGAAAAACGATCTACAGCTACATATATATGTAGTAATTAACTATCCTTAAATATTCCGGTACCTTTTTCTTTGCCGCTTCCCAGTATGGATACATGTTCCCTGGAAGGAATGATGTGTCCAGGCTGACATAAACCTCCAAGAAAGTATCCAGCAAAGCAGTTTGCAGAAACATATGTAAAAGGAATTCCAGCATCTTCGATTGCTTTCCTAACCACCATTTTATCGTCAAATGTAACCCGTCCAGGTTCCATAGCGTTCTCCATTTTTGCAGGGTCGGTGCCAAACTCGGAGGGCAAAAACCTCTGCGACACACATCTCACACTTTAATTTAATGTCTGTACTGCTCGGTTATACAACATTAATGATCGATGACTCAAACCACATAGAGAGAGGAGGAAATTAGAAACAAAAAAGATAATATATATACTACGTACTATCAGTAAAGAAAGAACAAGCGATTCATCTATGCCTGCAATATTCAGATAATTACCAGTTCGTTTCTGTCAAGAGAAAATTAAACTGGTTTGAAACTTAATCTACCTTAACATTTCCAGCCTCTTTGATAGCATCGACAAGCTTGAGTTGGAGGAGGATCTGGTGGCTCCGAATATGGACACCGGAAATTGCACAGATAACCACATCAACTAATCTGACTGCATTGACAAGGCTTTGCCGATCATTAAAAGAACCTTGTACAAGATGGGCTCCTTGCTCCTTGAACGACAACAACATTTGAACCTTTTCAATATCAACACCTATCTCTGGCCTGTACAGTACGTATGTTTCATGACCCTGACCTAAACTTGCCCTCACCAACCTCTTTCCCAGGTACCCAGTCCCCCCTGTAATGAGCACTTTGCTTTTCATCTCCATCTGACCTCTCTCTCTCTCTCTCGTGGGATAGAATACATGACCCGCCTTCCTTCATGCCATTAAATAGCAGCTAATTTTTAAACAGTCATGGGGCTTCCTTGTTTAGCTTGGGAGGTAGCTTTTCCTAGCAAAAACTAATAAAAAATATAATATAAGGACTTATTTTATAGTCTATAGAGGTTGCTTCTCTTAAAAAATAAGGCAGTGATCTCGTTTTATTTGGGTATACACGACAGCTTTTGGCTTCCAGCAAACTACAAGGAAAACTTTCCTCTTACAGAACTCCATCCATATATTTTTTTTTTAATGAGAAACATTAATTTGTGTCATCTTTTGTAGGTGAAGTTTCAACTGTCAAGTGCTATCCTAATCTCACCTGTGTATCTTTGAAATATGCGCTTCAACATGCCAAATTAACAAGCCTTAATTTCCAATGTTTATTTTTCTTCCTATTTTTAGTGAATTACTAGATTGTTGTCATTGCGAGTTAGATTATTTCTTAAAAAAAAACATTAAAAAATATTGAAATGTTGTTAATGTGCTCTAATTGAAATAGAAATTTAAACCTTGTTGGGTTTGACCTATATGATCTTGTAAATTTGATAAATTAAAACATCACTCGGGAAATTAATAAAAATATAGGTTGACTAAAAAACATCAAGACAATATTTTCTTTTTATTAAGAAAACTAAGACGACAATATATTGGATTAACCCGAGTCAATTTATTCACGACTTGGATCATTGGACCATGACAACTCACATAAAGTAAATACAAAGAAATTATAAAGTTCAATTCTCAATCAATCCAATATTGAAGGATAGAGTTAAAAAAAAATCAATTAAAAAAGGATACAACAAGACGACCTGAGTTGACCTGCCAAATCACGATCTGAGTTGTAAGATCAAGATAACCCAATAAAAAGTATATTAAAACAAATTATGAAGCTTAATTTTTAATTCATGAGTGTTGACGGATGAAATGAAAAAAATCAATTAAAAAAAGACACAAAAATGACCCAACTCAACTCAGGTTAGCCCGCCAAATCCATGTTTAAGTCACAAGACCGGGATAACCTCTTAGGAAAAAAAACCAAAAAAAAGCAACCCAAGTCAACCAGGAATATCTTGCCAAATCTGCAGTGAGATTAAGATAAATCCATATAAATCAAATTAAAATAAATTATAAAATACAATTCTCAATCAACTAATTGTCAAAAAATAAATTAAAATATATTTTAATTTCAAAAAAGAACCGAATAAAACGATAATATGCAAAACTCGTGATAAAGATCATGCGATTGAGATAACTAATAGAAGTAAAACAAAAAAAATCACGAATTTTAGTTTATAATCAATCTAATGTTGAATGCTAAAATTAAAAAAAAAAACATGCCAACTAAAAAAACACTCTAAATGAACCAAGTTAATTAGTTAAATCTGTAACACGAGCCATGAAACTGAAATAACTATATAAAAAGCAAAACCCGAAAAGTTATGAAGCTTAATCTCTAGAAAACTATATATTAAAGAATAAAATAATATTGTAATAAAAATGTTTTGTTAGGTGATGCATTGCTAAAAAAAATACAATATTCTTTTAGTTTTTTTCAATAATGATGAATAAAATCACACCCCCACAAAAAAAAAAACACACCTGTCTTTTTATATTCAGGCCGCTTCCTTGATTACATTCCTATCAATAAAACATGTCGTATGATTTTCCAACTAATCAAGACTTTTTAGCTCTTATTGCCTCCTAATCATTGATTATATATATAAGATACTTGTGAGTTGAGGCTGTTCAATGTGAATATTATTGACACGTCTCTTTTCCTCTACTATTAATTGAAAAGAAATTGACATACACCGCAGGCGTTACTTTTCTTTTATAAGCAATGACTTGTTATTATATGTTGAATTGTACACTTGGCTTAACGAGCATCGTCGTTTTGTTTTCTTGAGCTTCAAACCTTAACCGTACCCACCACGCTCTTTTTTTTCAAAAAAAATTTCGACTTGTCGTTTGGAGCAAGCATGATTCCCCTCCCACGACCTTTTTGAAAGAAAAAAGGTAATATTTTGGATCATCCTAGAAGATTTTTGCTCCTAATGTAATATAATTAGGTGGACCTGTTACAGGCTACCGACTCATTGTGCTATATTATGATCTCTAAAAAGGGAATGTTTTTTCAACAACAATCTAGAAAATAGATCTCTAGGCTTGACAGCAAGAGATCTAGAAGCATTACACATGGAAGAAAACCACTAGATCAAATGCTTGGCAGGAAGATTCAACGATTCTGCTTGGAAAAAACAGAAAGCACGACCGTCTATGAATGTTGACATTAACATCCCACATTTTCACTGGCCATAAAAAGTAGAGAGATCACTAATTACGTACTTACCTGTTCTACTACAATGTTGCGATCCACTTATCCAGTACTCTTTAATACTTGTTCTTTCCGACAAGATTAATAACGTTGTCTTAATCTGTTAAACTGGTTTAAATGATAAGGATATTACATTATAATTGCAATTATATTGTAAACAAAACTAAAACTTTGCATATATGCTGCATCGTGGTCAAGAAATGGCAATCTGCTTATGATAAAGTTAACGAGTCATTAATCAGGTGGCCTGCCTCGAATCTTCATGCTTCCGATCGCATGATAAAGCATGCAAATCATCAGATCCACCGGAAAAATAGAGAAACGTGAAGGGTTTAGGCTCAGGATGTACAGATCCACCGGCAGTATAGAGACAGGTGAAGGGCGGTCCACTCTTGGTCCCAGGCTGCTGGCAACTTTGACTTCCTGGAAAAGCCCTAGGTGTCATTAATAAGCAGCAGGAGGGCAAGCTACCCTACCTGGAGCGGCTCTTCATATTATATCATTTACCCTCCGATCGGATTACATTTTTATATGTTAAGAAAAATTTCCAGTTATTATATATAACGTGATTTATTTTAAAAAAATATATCCATGTAAAAATTGATCAAATATAATCTTGTTGACTTAACACCTCCAATGAATCTTCTCTCTAAAAAAGTCATTGACATTAAATTCAGTTCTTTTGGGGTGGTTGGATCTCGCTAACCAACCACTTTCTCTCTCCTATTAAATTATAAGAGCTGAAATGTAAGAAAAGAAAATCTAGAACTAAAATGTGAAGCAAAAGAGATCAAAATTCAAAAGCAAGAAAATATAGAGGATGTTGCCTTTTTTTCTATGTTAATCAATGATAACAAAATAAAAAAAAGAGAGAGGATGTTGCCTTGTTTCTATGGTAATGAAATTAAAGGTCTCGTAATAGTGTTATAGAATAATATAAATCAAGTTTTTAGATGAGTGATTCTTTAATTGGTTAGGTTTGCAATTTGATTATTTGAGATTGTGCTCTCTAGAGCTGCCACGGTCCAACTCCAACTTGGCAATAAATAGACTCATTGATAGATCCTTGCATTTCTTCAACAACCATAAGAGAAATAACGAGTTCCATACGCATACTAAAATTTCAACCATGTACTACCCGTTCTGTCTGTACGTAGGTTTAAAAATATAGCGATAATGGAAGGAAAGAAGCATCGCCATTGAGGATTTAACAAGTTTGCTGATTGAAAAGAACTTGAAATTCATAAAAGGATTACAAAGTATATATAGAATTGATTGATATATGCGTAAATCTATCTATCTATCTATCTATCTATCCAAAATATCGACAATCAATCAATTACCTTAACTAGAACCAGAATGTGAAATTGTCTTAAGAAACTACTTGCAAAAGTTACCGAGGGATTTGAGTTGATAGGGTTAATGATTGGAAGTAGTTGTTGAATAAACATGCTCCGGTGTAAAAAACTACCGCTATTTGAAAAACAACTCAATCATTTAAGAAAGTTGATCGGAGAAAAAGGCCACTGCGTGCGGTCTCCAGATCATCCATGGCAGAGAAAACCTGATGATAGCCTTGGACAAGAAGAACCTAATAATCTTAATTATTAGCAAAACAGACGCTAAAATTTTATAATTTAAAATTAAATAAAATAAACTTATAAAAAAAATACTTTTCAAGTGCTTCCCAAATCACTTGATCAGTCACGTGTTCTATTCTAAAAGCTCAATTCTTTGAGCCCAAGATGATGGAGGAGTTTTTGGGGTGCTTTGATTTCCGACATGGTTTAGAAGGGGGAAAATTAGTAAACTATTCTATAGCATGCTTTAGTAAAAATCACGTGTATAAACTATGATTTTTCTTACAATGAAGTTGGAAAGTGTCATATTTTAAATAAATGGTCAAAATAGACTAGTATAAATCTCAAGAAGATTATATATATATATATATATATATATATATATATATATATCACATGGACATATCAAAAATTGAATAATAAAACCTTCAATAGCATCAAAAAATCATAACGAGAGAAATTTAATGAGATAAAAAAATCACAAATAATGGTCAAAATGAATCACACGTGCGGTCTAAAATTAACGGGAAACTCACTTGTTTTTGAACGGAGTATGTGCTTTATTTTAGCCATTGTTTATGATTTTTTTGGTAAATTAAAATTATTTTTAAAGTTTTTTAATGGTATTGAAAATATTGTTATTGGGGTTTTAATTAGTGTGTCCCCACAACTTTCTTTTAATTATTATATATATTTCATCATTCCATCTTTAAATCAATGTCAGCTAATTTTAAAATCCCATCTGCAACTTTACCGAAGAATGCTATTTTTTTCATAAATAAAAATTGATATGTACAGGTAGGTGGGTGGGTGGGGGGATGACATCGTGCATGACTCGTTCGTGACGAGCTTTGAGATGAGATTTTTCAAGTCAAATTCATTGACTTCTGAAATGGATCCACTGATTAATTAGCTTTGACCGCCGCAGCAAAAATGATCGATTCAGTAGTTAATTATTAATTTGAACTTTATAATTATTAATATAATAATCATTAAAAATTTATATAATTATTAATTTTATAAAATAAAAAATTAATAGAGCTGCACGTAAATTAACAGAAAATATGTTAATAAAAAAAAGATTGTTTTTTGAGAACGGAAGGGTCTGACATTCGGAACGGAAGGGTCGATCTCTAATTCCTCTTCACTAACAAGGTTTTTTCTTCCTGATGAGATGGCAACGTATCATGAAATCTTGTCGTCGTCTAGATTAGCTAGTGACACATTAAAGAAATCACGGATATTGCTCATGGCCCCCTTTGTCGTCTAATTAATTTCATAATTATTAAAACCATAACTTATCATTATTTGCTAATTTAGTGCCGATGCTTAAATAGATATCTTATTGCTTCGAAGCTTTATTTGCAATGTTTAGAATATTTAAAACATTAATAAACCTTTTGAAGTGCGCAAGGCATCATATATATACATATACTAGATAATTGCCCGCGCGTTGCCGCGGGTGTTTTTTTGTATATAATTTAACATAATTAAATCTACAACGATAAATTTATATGATATAAGTAAATAAAAATTATCGATTAAAAGATAAAATGTTTAAAATTTTGAGTTGAGTTTGTCACGTAAGCATAGATTATATTTTTTAGAATATAGGTATTGCGTCATAAATTATCACAAAAAAGCGCGCACTAACATTAGAAAAAAGAGCAAAATATTTGAATTAAAAAAAAAAAATTACTGAAATCATTATTGTGCAGATAATAAAATTATAAAAATCAATTAATAGAAAGAGCAAATAAAAACAAAAACGGAAAAGGAAGCAATATTAATTTAAAATATTATCACAATAGCAACATCGGAGTCTTAATATCTAAAATTATTATTACCGCCAGAATAAAAACAAAAAAATTATTAAATTATACCGAGGGAAAAAAATAAAAAGCATGAACACAACAGCAAGCAAGAAAAACACAATAAAAATTATTATTATTATTATAATTATTATGAAAGAATAAATAATCACTATTATTATAATAATAGAATACATAATCACTATTATTATAATATTAATAATAATCACTATTATTATGTTTTTTATTATAATTATTATTATTATGTTAATAATGAAAGAAACATAAATAAATGAAAGACTAAAAATATCCCAAAAACTTTCACAGAAGATAAAAATTTGAAAAAAAAAATTATCATTGCTATTACCGGAAAGAAAAATTATCAAATTATCGGGAGGGGAAAAAAATAACAAAAGAGTAAGAATGAAAAATAATTAAATCATGATTATTATTATTATTATTGTTATTATTATTATTATTGTTGTTGTTGTTGTTGTTGTTGTGTTAAATACACTTATATATACATGGACAAAAGTAGAGATTAAAAAAATAAAAGTATAAGGGCTGAAATGAAAATCAAATCTTAAGGGCTTAAATTAAAAAATTTAAAGTCAAAGGGCTGAAATGCAACTTACATTTATTGTCAATTGACATCAGAGGACAAAATTGCAAAAACGCGGAACTTTTGTACCGAATTGATTGACTTATATACAGCCAACCCAGAAATTGAAAGTCGAAGGACCAAAGTGAAACTTTGACATTCCGGAAAGAGAGAAACGTGGTCGGCGGCTTTAACCGGCCTCCGCCGCGTACACGGACATCTGGTGGTTACACGCACCACCGCGGGAGGAAGACCACGCGACGGCGCATCGTTCTGGCCTCAGGTATGCAATTTCCGTCCACCGGATAAGTCCGCACGCGCCGCCTAAACGGGGCGTGAGGCGAAAAACCGGCTGGCGCGTGCTCCTCACGCCCTGACAGACGCCGATTATAAAATTCGAAAAATAGGAACAATTACCGTTCTAACCCTGCACCCAATTCAGTGTTTTTGTCTTATTAGGGGCTAAAACCGTATTTAGCCATTTCAGAAAATAATAAACAATTCAAAAGTTGCGGCGGACCGGACCGGACCGGTCCGACCGCGCGCAATTACGCCGGTGCCCCTCAGCCGGAACCCTATTTTATCATATTACCGGGGACGAAATCGTCAATACACTGTTTACAAATGAATATTTAAAAAAAAAGAGAGGAAAAGCCGACAATAGCCCTGCCTGCCAGCCCCTTATGCCGCGCGCCCGAGGGCTAATTTCGGGCGTGCACTGTCACAATCCACAATGTCTTGTGAGAGTGTGAACAGTGCAAAACCCTACGCCCTTTATTTGTTTTGTAATATATATATATATCTCGTTTGACAAGCTATATATATAACTTTTGAAAGAAAATAAAATAAAATAAAAATAAACGTATCACCTAAATGGCCTGATTACTAGCTAAGGCACGGCTTCCTTTCTCTTTTTATCGATCGAAATATGACAACCTATAAGTTTCGTTAAGATTGGATCACCAAAATTTGACGATTAAAGCACTTGCAAAAGCTCCTGGGTGGAAACGTGGAAGAGGAGACTTTGTGCATAGACTATCATAAATTATTTATTAGAATCTTATTTAACAATTTAAGTCTTTAGATGATACAATTCTTTAATATGATATCAGAATTTTGTTAATTCAATGATTATGAGTTCGAATTTCACCATTCTCATTCTATTTTATAAAAATAAAATATAAAATAATATGAATCTA
Organism: Salix arbutifolia; assembly: GCA_025169955.1. Taxonomy (NCBI): domain Eukaryota; kingdom Viridiplantae; phylum Streptophyta; class Magnoliopsida; order Malpighiales; family Salicaceae; genus Salix; species Salix arbutifolia. Next base: position 8,481,057 of record CM045902.1, read on the forward strand.
TACAAGTTTTAAGTTCAAAAAACTTTCACTTAATAAAATATATTAAAAAATAATATAAATTATATCCTAACATGCAATCTAACCACTCAAATTTTGAAGTAAAATAATTAGTTTAATAGACGTTGATAAATAGACGGCATTGACAAAGGAGTAGTATCTATTCCTTTTGTTTTTTCTTGAGGTGAAGGGCACCGCCTGGCATTTGAGTGATCAGCATGACGGGTACCACGTACCAACTTTTTTCATTTTTGATTATTCAGAACTTGGAAAATTTAGAGTTCATTTTCACATTCCTTTTGAATTATAATTTTAAATTTTAATTCCTAATTTAGAGTTCATTTTAATTTACTCCATTTGTTTAAGTAATGAGTTCGCAGCAAAACATACTTGTAACTTGTATATAAAATAAAATAAAAAAAACGGCCATAAAAATATAAATTATATTAACAAAATTACGACGAAGCCTACTGCAGAATCATTTATAAAAGGCATCGATCGTTCTACGACTCTCGAAGAAAATCAAAACAAGAGAATAATGGGAAAGAGCAAGGTTCTTGTTGTTGGGGCAACTGGGTATATCGGCAAGAGAATTGTGAAGGCGAGCTTGGACCAGGGCCATATAACCTACGTCCTCCAACGTCCGGAGATAGGCCTCGACATTGAAAAGCTACAGCTGCTACTGTCATTTAAAAAGCAAGGAGCTCGCCTCGTCGAGGGTTCATTTTCCGATCAGAAAAGCCTCGTGGAGGCGGTGAAGAAAGTTGATGTAGTCATCTGCACCATTTCCGGGGTGCATTTTAAGAGCCACAACATTCTGATGCAGCTCAAGCTCGTGGACGCCATCAAAGAAGCTGGAAACGTGAAGGTACGTACTTGAATAGTCATGATAATTCAACCTGTAACCCTGGTCAGCTGTTAATGGCTATCTCTGCATATTTAATCTCCTTTTTCGGGCTATCCTGCATGCAAGTGATGCAGATCAGAGTTAGATATAATTAGTTTTCAGCATTAATATATAAGGTGTTTTATTGTTGTTAAAACTGGTAATTAACAAGTAGCGCCATGAAATAATGAATAATTTAACCCTTTCCTGGTGTAAATCCTCGCCTTTACATGCTGAGCTTATTACTGTATGCATGAAATGTAATTCCTAATACATGTAGCTCCTCATCCAAACATGCCTCCTTTTGGGATTTTAGTTTCGTTCCCGATCGACGACTTTTAATTTGTTTTGGTGAAAAAGAAATATATATAGCTTGTCTATTTTTTATTCGTTCCATTCAGGAACTTTCATCAACATGTTGCTTTCAAATCGATACTTTGTTTTCTTAAATAGATTTTGGAGGTGAACAAATCTGTCCCGACTTGCTCACCAACTCCATTTGTTGTTCCTGAGATAGCATTAAAAACAATGATATTGAGGATGTTGCCTTGTTTCTATGTTAATCAATGATAACAAAATAAAAAAAAGAAAGAGGATGTTGCCTTGTTTCTATGGTAACGAAATTAAAGGTCTCGTAATAGTGTTATAGAATAATATAAATCAAGTTTTTAGGTGAGATGGTTCCTTAATATAGTATCAGAGCCTTGTTGATTCAGTTGTCACGAGTTCGAATCTCACACCCTCATTTTATTTGATAAAAATCAAGCACATGGTAGTTTGAGTCTATGCAAGCTTTAAGCTCAAATAGCTTTCACTTGAGGGGAGGTGTTAGAGAATATATAATTTTGGGACCTCACCTAATAATTTAAGTTTTTAGATGAGATAGTTCCTTAACACATAGACCCCATGTGAAATGATGCAAAACATACAAGATCCAATCATTTTCACCATGGTTACTCCCTCCTTTAAACAATGAAATCCATGAAAATCGATTTGGTTAGGTTTGCAATTTGATTATTTGAGATTGTGCCCTCTAGAACTGCCACGGTCCAACTCCAACTTGGCGATAAATGAACTCATTGATAGATCCTTGCATTTCTTCAACAACCATAAGAGAAATAACGAGTTCCATACGCATACTAAAATTTCAACCATGTACTACCTGTTCTGTCTGTACGTAGGTTTAAAAATATAGCGATAATGGAAGGAAAGAAGCATCGCCATTGAGGATTCAACAAGTTTGCTGATTGAAAAGAACTTGAAATTCATAAAAGGAATACAAAGTACATATAGAATTGATTGATATACGTGTAAATTAATTTATCTATCTATCTATATATAAAGGATCGACAATCAATCAATTACCTTAACTAGAACCAGAATGTGAAATTGTCTTAAGAAACTACTTGCAAAAGTTACTGAGGGATTTGAGTTGATAGGGTTAATGATAGTAAGTAGTTGTTGAATAAACATGCTCCGGTGTAAAAAACTACCGCTATAGTTGATCGGAGAAAAAGGCCACTGCGTGCGGTCTCCAGATCATCCATGGCAGAGAAAACCTGATGATAGCCTTGGACAAGAAGAACATGGATCTGTAAAGCCCGTGGCCCTGACAAAATTTTAAAATGCGAAGACGAAAACAGTTATTTCGATTCTATAGCGATTTTGAGGATCTGATACGTTTCATCTAATCTTTTCCCGCCAGTCCAATCTCAGCACAGGATTGAAAACTTGATGGAAATCTTTTCCGCATATCATATCACCCAACATAGTTGCACAACAGGATTCCGTCAGGGGAAACCTTCCAGGCATCTTATCTACTGAGGTTATATTTTGTATGACTGATTGATTTTAAGTTTTCCGATGAATAATGGAGTGATTGTATTGTAAACCGATGGATGGATGCGTTTTCTATTAGTTATTGTTCCAGGCGACACACACACACAAGCACTAACACATTATTTTGATTTAGATTATCTTAATTATTAGCAAAACAGACGCTAAAATTTTATAATTTAAAATTAAATAAAAT